>CM065470.1:6109105-6709105 GCA_032872505.1 Leptopilina syphax
AAATTTTACAAAGAATTTTATTAAAATGCCTCAAAATAATTGAATTTTCAAGAATAATTTTGTTATTTATCGACATAATTGAATTCTTTTGAAGATTTATTTACGTAAATAATTGAATGAATTCTAATTAAAATAATTGAATTCCTGTATTTAAAAAAATTGATTTGTTCGAACAAATTTGATAAAAATATTTGAAAATAATTGAATTTCTATGAAAAATTTATATTTTTAAAAATAATTACATTTTCTTGGCGATGCCCTGAATTCATTCAAAATTGAAATTTTATACAATTTCAAATTGAAACCTTTTTGTAGTTCATCATTTTATGAAAATTGTAAACGCAACTCTCTTAAAATTCAATTAATTTTTAAACATTTGAGTAAAATTATTCATTAAGTAATATTTATAATAATTCTTCAAGAATTAAGTTATTTAAGGTATTTTGAACCATTCTGACGTTACAGTTTGCGAAAAGCATGTTTTCTAAAGCTGTGACTTCTAAAGCTGTTCAAATTCCCTTAAAAAGAAATTAGTGTCACAATTAAAAAGAAATTAAAGTTTTGTATGAGAATTCTTGGTAATTTCATGGTTTACGTCGCAAACATGATGAATAAAATGAAAAAAAGAACAAGTTTCAACGAATAAAATAAATAAAATGAAAAAAAAGTGAAAATGAATCAAATGAAAAAAATTTAAATGCAAATAAAATGTAATTGACATTTAATTATCTATTTCTTAAATATTCTAAATAATTACCTCGCAAGTGGTTTTTATTTGTGTCCAAGGTTTCGGATTCGGAGCAATAATCGCAAGAGGCGTTGGCAATAGAGGATAGGGAGGCGGAAATCCAATCGGTATATTTGCATTTTGATTAATGGTTTCAGTGACATTTGGAATATTCTTGCACGGCTCACGAACAAGATTCAAAGAATCGTCACTCCTATCCATTGTGGCCAATAATGACAATAGGGAAATTGTAGTCATGCAAATTGTTGCCGATGTTATTAAAGCCGTACGACGTCCACAGCGTTCAACAACAGCCAAAGCCAATGAAGTACTGAAGACTTTTATAATTCCCAGAGCTATCGAAGCCGCCACATCCGCATCGTCTTGAACAATTCAATTCATTTCTATTTATAAACTTTGAAAAAATAAAAAAAAAATCCATAAATAAATTTCTCCCAAAAAAGAGAAAAAAAAGAAAACAAAAGGGAAAAAATAAAGTTTTAGAATTAAATTTTTCTTTACCGGGACACATTCCAAGAAGTGAGAAGAGTCTGGGAGCATAGGCGAGTACTTGATGTCGTCCCGTACCCTGCCTCAATATCAACATCACTGTCATGATGATAAACATTTTCAGAATATAACACCAAGCTGTAATTGACGCTGACAATTGATTCACGTGCTTCGGCATATTCGATAATTTCTTCAATAAAAGAAACGATGGCGATCTGTGTAGAAAAATGATAATAATAATGCAGGCAATTAATGCTGGAACGGAGGTGAGACCAATTATAAATCGCCATTGACATTCAGTGCCTTTGGTGGCGGCAATAATAATAGCGACCAAAAGTCCCGTAGCAGTGCCAATTTGATGTAAAGTTATATTCGAACCTCGTTTTCGTTTATCAGAAACTTCGGCCATGTAAATGCAATGTGACATGGCGGAAATTGTCCCCGAGAAACCGCAAACAATTCTCGCGACTAAAAATAATATATAATGATTCGCCAACGACGATAATATTGAACCAAACGCTAATAATATCAGCGACAATATCATTGTGAATCTTCTGCCGAACGTGTCGATCGAAAAGCCTGGAAAATTAAATTTTTATTCAAATAAAATACAACCAGTTAGAATAGATTTAATATGAAGTAAATATTTAATTTTTGTTAATTAAAATTTAATTGATTCAGGGTGTCTATTTTTGTTCAACAAAATTTCTGGCTTTGTCCTAATATTTTCCGGATTGTTTTCTCATCAAAGGGGTCGTCCATATACCACGTGGACACTTTTGGAGGGAGGGAGGGGTTGAAAAAAGTTTGAAAATGTCCACGATCCCATGTATTTTTGTGTCCACAAGGGGGGAGGGGGGGGGTCAAAAATCTTTGAAAAACTGTCCACGTGGTATATGGACGGCCCCAAATTTAAATTTTATTTCGAACATAAATAAATCTACAAATAACTGCCAAAATTTTTATTAGAGTTTTTATGAATAATTAAATTCTTTTGACGAGATTCTTTAAATTTTTTGAAAATAATTTTTTTTAATATGTAATTTTAATTAAAAATTCGGAAAATAATTAAATTAAACAAAGAATTTTTTTAATGTTTTAAAATAATCTTGTGTGTTTATAATTATAATTGAATCCTTCTAACGAATGTTATTATTCATGAAAATAATTAAATATTTGCGTAGAATTTCATTAAAATTTTTGCAAATAATTGAATTGTGGAGAACAATTTAATTATTTATAAAGATAATTGAAATTTTGAGAATTTAAAAAATTTTTAAACATACAAATTGAATTTCTGCGAAGAATGTTATTCCTTTGGAAAATAATTGAATTGTTTTTTAGAATTTTATGGAAATTTATGAAAATAATTGAATTCTTTTGAAGAATTTTTTTTAAAAATATTATTTAAAAGACTTTAGTAAATCTGAAGAATTTTGCTATTTATGGAAATACATAATTGAATTCTTGAGAAGAATTTTTTTTACAGTTTCTAGAAATAATTGAATTCTTTCGACGAATTTTAATAAAATTTTTAAGAATAATTACATTTTTCGATTCAATTATTTCAAAAATTTGCAATTATTTGTCTATAAAAATTCAAATGTGAATCAAAATTGAATCTTTTGGATAATTTTATAAAAAATAGTAAAAATTGACTCGTACCTCCGAATAAACCACCAAAAAGTGCGCCGACAAACCACACAATGAGAATTGTATTCTCCTGATGGCAATTTAGAGTGAAATCATGTTTCATGAATGTTGTTAAGGGTTTTCCGATTCCCATATCGTAACCAAAAGCAAGACCGGATAATCCAGCGACAACGGGAATGAGAACATTCTGATTTCCCGATGTTAGAGGAGTGAGATTCTTCACTTCCTTTGGAATTGATTTCTTCCATTTTTTTGTTGGAAGACATTGATAATCTTCTTTTAATACAGCAATCACTTCTTCGTCAGACATTTTCGTCCAGTTGTGTACTTCATATTGAAGTTTAGTAATAGGTCTTCTTGTTTGGTCGGTACTGGATCGCCGACCAAACAACCGCATATTGACGAAGCCTGTCGAGAGAACAAAAAAGGAAAATTATTATAAAAATTAATAAACATTTACAAGAAAGTTATTTTTTCATTTTCAAGTTTTTAATACGCATATTATATAAACTTTTCTTAATTAAAAATTAAAATTATTTTCCTTGACAAAAATTCTTTTTACAGGAAAATATGAAAGTTTATGGAAAATGAGTACCTATAATTTATGAAATTTAATAATTTATAAAGATTACAATTAGGTATAACCCTTCCTGAATTCAATTATTTTCTACAATTTTCAACTAAACTTCATATCTAAATCAATTGTTTTAAATAATTTTCGGAAAGTTTTTCTAGAATTCAATTACTGTCCATGTTTTTTAAAATAATTGAATTTTTCCGAAGAATTTTGTAACTTATTGAAAATAATTGAATTCTTGCGACGAATTTTATTAAAATTTTTTAAAATAATTGAATTTTTTTTTGGCATTTTTCTTATGAAAATAGATATTGAACAAAATGGAATTTTGAAAATTTTTTGAATTATTTCTAAGAATTTTGTTAATATTTCAGGGAAGAAAAAGTCCATTTCTTCAAGGAAAACAAAATTTTTAAAAATTAAAACCTTTTGAAATTTAATAACTACAGCCAAAACCCTTTCAAAATTCAATTATTTTTAACTAAACTTCACCTCTAAGTCAATTAGTTTTAATAATTTTCCTAAAGTTCTTCGAGAATTCAATTATTAAAATATAAAAATTCCATTTATATATTTTTTGAGGGATAAAAGTTTATCAATTATATCCTATGGGAAAATTTCTAAACAATTGAAATTTTTATAAAATCTTTTAAAAATAATTGAAACTTGGTAAAATTTTTTCAAAATCATTGAATTTTTGAAAATTATAAATAAAATTAATAAAATTTTTGAACAATTTTAATTATAAAATATGACAATGATTTCTCCGAAATTTTAAGTAAATTTTTATTTACTTTGCTCAAAGATAATTGAATAATAAAAAATTATAAAAAAATATTTTAATGTTCATTTTTCGAAAATAATTGAATTTTCTTAAAAAATTTTTTGTATAATTTACAAAAACTCATAAATGTTTTCATGAATTTTAATTAAAAATTTTGAACATGATTTTTATCTCCAAAAATGTTAAAAATAATTCTAAAATGTTATTATTTTTTGTATATATTTAAATTTTCGAAAATATTTAATTGAAAATAATTAAAATATTGAATTTTAAAAAATTAGAAGCTAATTTTTATTAATTTGCATTTTTTAAAAGATTTTTCATTAAAATTTTTGATAATTTTAAATTATTTTAAAAATTTGCAATTAAAATTTTTCAAAAATTGTAGCAAAATACTTGGGAAAAATTAATTATTTTTAATTAAATTTTACAAAAGTTTCAATTATTCAAAAACATTTTTATTATAGAGATATATTTGTAAAAGTTAATTTATCTAAAAAAGATTTAAAAACAATTTTTGAAAGATTTGTTTATAGTTATTTTTCGCACTATAAAAATCGAAATAAGTTGCATTTTATACTGTAAAAAAATGTGGTATTTTGTTGCAATATTTGAAAGAAAAGTCGAAAAAAGTCGCAATTTGTTGAAAGTAAGTTAAAAAAAGTCTCAATTTTCTTAATTTCCTTGATAAAAAAATTTTTTCCTATCATTTTCTTGACTTTAATGACATGTGGCCACCCTGTTACTTAAAACACTGTAGAAAGTAATTAGTTTTATTCAATTTTTCTGTTATTTAATTATTTATTTAATTATTAGCACTAAAATGTTTGAGAGTCAAAATATTTTTAAAAAATACGCACTTTTCTTATAGATATTATTTTTAGCTAAAAAATCGTTTCATGTACGTTTACAAAAACTAAGTAAACATATTTTTTGATTTTCTATAACAATAGAGAAAAAATAACAAACAATATACACGTAATATGAAAACTAAACAATAAATATTTTCAACAATAAACAGTATAATTTTTTTTTTTGAGGATACTTTTTCTAACAGGCATTGTTTTCTAAAAATTTTCCAGACACACTTGTTTTTTTTCATCTGGAAATTAATGTTGTTTAAAATTTCAAATTTAATTAAATGAGAAGAAGTGTCAGATTGAAATAATACCATTAAATTACTTACAAAAATTGCAAAAAACGTAGAAATTGTTTACGATATATTTGACAGGCCCTTCCTCTAAAATGTCAAAAGTCGATGAAGGTCCTTCCTAGTGAAAATTTTCTAGGTTATTTCAAAAAAGCACTAAATTGGTAGCACTGTATGCAAAATTTTAAATTGCGGGAATTATAAATTAACATACAAAAAAAATATATGTCTTTTAAAAAGAAATTGTATTAAACAATGAAAATGAATTAAGTTTCCATATATGAAAATTGACTTTATTTTTCTTACTATAAAATAAATTCTTATTCTTATTAAATGCAAAATGCGCAATAAATTATATTTGTTTTTTGACATTTAGACGACTAGTGCGCGTGCGCAGTAAAGATAATCAGAACTGTCAAAAAAAGTCAAATTATTAAAAATAGTTTTCGATTTTTTACAATTGTTTGTAAAAAAAAGTGCCAATCTTTATGACAAAGATATAATTGATTATTTATGACAATAGAGAATTGCGAAATAATGAAAAAAAACAATGTTTTTTATTAACAAAATGATTTGAACGCTTCAAAAATACTTGTTTTTTCTATTTTCAAGAGGAACTTTTATTGACAAGTGTGTTTATTATATTAAAAATTCCTTATTTTCTGTGTTTTTTCAAAAATTACTTTTATATGTTAATTTTGTTTTCTAAATTTAAACCCACGAATTCGATTTAAATATTAAAAGATTAAAAACAATGAAATTTGTTAACATAACCTATAAAGTTGAATGATTTACAAAAATTTTCGTTTACATTTGTTTCACAGATTAAAAATTGTTTATATTAATTTTTAATTACAGAAGATATTTAACAATGGCTCTTGTAAATATAGAAGGCAGTGACCCGTGGTAAGTGTGGAATAAAATTTTTTTGCAATACGCTCAGTTTTTTTGATAAAGACAATATTATCTTATCGCACTTTTAGGCGTATAATTATCAAATTCCTGAGATGAATTTTTAATTTTTTTTTTAATATAATTAATATTGTCTTTTTTTCGTTAGGCTTACAGAATATGACGCGTGTGAGAAACTATTTCGCGAGATAATGGAGCAATTAACACTCCGTGATCGGGAACCTCGTACATCACAAACATTTATCAATTTATCAGCTAATATTCGTCTTCGTATGAGGCAGTACAGTGGCGAAGTTCAACAACTTAAAATAAAAGTTGAAGAATCTTCAAAGCAAAGAAATATGTATCCTTTAGTAAAATATATTAATAACAATCTATTTTATTCATATTCATTTTTTTATTTGACTAAAAACCAAGACAAAATTATTATTATCCATCATTATCATAATTATTATTTTTATTATTATTACTATTTTTTACGATTTGCTACTATTTGGATACTTTTTTTTAATTATTACACAAAATGCTACTTTTTTCTATGTTTGAAAATTTACACTATACGAAAAATATTTATAAAATTCTTCGCAAGAATCCAATTATTTTTATAAATAATAAGTAAAATTCTTCTCAGAAATTCAATTATTTTTATATAAATATTTAAAACTAATCGCAGGATTTCAATTACATTTAATACATACAATAAAATTTTAAATAAATTCCGCGAAAAATGCAACTATTCTTAAAAATTTTAATAAAATTCTTTGAAAGAATTAAATTATTATTGAAAAAAGTTGTAATGAAATTCTTTATAATAATTCAATTGTTTTCAATATATAATTTCAATAAGATTTTTTGAAAGAATTCAATTATTTTCATAAATAACACAATTTTCAAAAAAAAATTCTATTATTTAAAACACGATTTTCATAAAATTTTATGAAAAAAATCAATTCTTCAACAAGATTTTTTTAAAAATTGTTTTCAAGTATGTAATTATTTTAAAAACTTTATTAAAATTCGTGGAAATAATTCAATTATTTTTATAAATAGTAAAACTCATCACAGGATTTCAATTATTTTTAATTATAATTTTAAATTAATTCCGCTAAAAATGCAATTATTTTTAAAAATTTTAATGAAATTCTTCGAAAAAATCCAATCATTTAAAGAAATTTTGATGAAGTTCTTTATAAGAATTCATAATTATATATTTAATTATTCAATAAATTATTTATTTTTGTATTTAATTAACTGCATTCTCGTAGAAATTTCTAATGAGAATTGATTTAGAATTGAATAAAATAAAATGATTAAAGTTTTGAATAATTTTATTTATAAATTTCAACAAAAAAATGATTGATTGAATTTTGAAAGAATTAATTTTGTAATTTTTAGAAATAGTTAAATTTTAAAAATACTTTACATTGAAATCGTTTGAAATATTTTAATTCCTCTAGACAAAATAAATGGGTATTTAAATCTGTATTTTCAAAAATTATTCTATTTTTGAATGTAATTAAGAAATTATAAAAATAAAATTGAGAAGGCAAATTTAATTTTTTGATAGCTACGTTTTTACCACTTTTTTCTTTCTTTAAGCTACTTTTTTTAAAATTAAGTATCGAGTACAAATCCTGTAAATAGTAAAATAAAATAAAAAAATTAATAAATATTTTATATTTATTATAATTATGAGTATATTCGCCTTGATATTCAAAGGATGATAGAACTGCCGAGGAAGCTGAACGTAGAACTAGACAAATTGAACAATTGCAAAGTAAAGACGTGCAAATTCAACGACTATTTAATTCTCGTGGCGCTGACCTTGCAATGACACGAACTGCCTTAATGGCTCCAAGTTCATCGGCGGCTTTTGCTGATATTGGAACAACCAGTTGGGCTATTGACGATGATGACGATCGACCTCTAGATGTTCAAGTGACAATAGAAGATATTCAAACTCAAAAACAACGACTAATGGAGGGTACTAATAATATTTTTAATTATAATTTCGATTTTTTCCACGAATGTAACATTAACTTTTTTCTTAATTTCAGATCAAGAAAAAGGATTAGAGGAATTATCGAAAGTTATTACGAGGCAAAAACATATTGCGCAAGCGATACACAGCGAAGTGGATCACCATAATGGTAAAGAAAAATTAATATACAATTCTGAGATTTAATTTTATTTATTTATTTACAAGAATTTTTTTTCAGAAATAATCGACGACCTTGCGGATCACGTTGACAGAACGGATGAGCGTTTAATTGAAGGTACACGAACCGTGCAAAATATTAGTCAAAAGGACAGAACCTGTGGATATTGGATTGTAATTATTTTACTTTTTATAGCAATAATTCTCACCTCTTTCTGTTAATGTTCTATTTATAAAGAATTTAGTTTTACTTACTTTATGTTGATTTTTTGAAACATTTCAAATAATGAAATTAATGAAATTTTAGTAAATTTACGAAACTATTTTTTTAATTTATCTCACATTGTAAAGATAAAAAATAAGTTGACATTTTTTATTTAATTCTTCACAAAGAATCTATTTTTCTATTTTTATTATTTTAAAAGAGAATTTAAAGAGCATAATAAGTCAAATGTGATCAATATTGATTAATACAATATATAAATAATAAAAAATATTTTTTGAAGAGCATTTGCATTATAATGTAAAAGTATTTTTACTCGATGCCATGCCAAAGGTTTATTTTTAATTATAAATTATTATTTATTCTTAAGTTGTGCGTTTCTATCCTCCATATATTTGATAGAAATGTAAATAATATTTAATTCTTGGAAAATACTTTTATTTTTACTGTTGTAAATTTTTGTAATTTTCACTATTCATATACATAAAAATATAGCAATATGCTTAATAAAATTGTAGACATTTTTAAAATTAGATATGCAAATAAAGAAATGTACCGACTCATATTTAAATATTTACTTAAAATGTGTTTATTTATTTTCATAAACATGTTTTAAACAGAATATTCCATTTCAAATGTGTCGTATAATAATTTTTATGTCATAATTTTGTCCATAGAAATCACAAAGATTACAATATTTTTTTAAAAAAAGGAAAATTTCGCAATTATTTACACTACGTCTTTAAGATTAATAGCTATTTATATACAAACATACAACTCAGTATTAAATATATCAAATCTATTACTTTCCAATATTTTTTTTTGTCACTTATCGTCGTAAAGCAAGGAAACATCGCAATTGATTGAGAATATTTTACAAGAATTGTTTCTAATTAAAATATAAATGACTTGGGTTCTTACATACTTAAACTATGGAGAAAAAAGTATATAAAAAAGTTATAACAAAAGTTACAAATTTTGTCATAATAAGAACTATAATTTTTACTTTAAGAGAAATTTAAAATTACCTAAATTTAAATGAATAATAATAAATCTCTCTAGTTTAAATTTTTTTTAATTTTCTCTCTCTCTCAAATTTAGAAAAAATCTTTAAGTTTAAAAAAATGTATAATTGAGCGCTTCAATGCAACAACTCGTTCTACGCTCGAAAATTTTTCGAGCGTTGAACGAGTTGTTGCATTGGAGCGCTCAATTTTTGTTGAAATTAAAGAAAAAAATTTTTCTTTTGTTATAACTGAGAATATAAATTTTCATCTACATTGTATTTAAGTATTGATTTGCTTCTCGACTGGAACTTTTAATCCCAAATTCTTTAAAAGTGCTTTTACACTTGGATCACGTCCTCTAAATCTTCTAAATAATTCATTCGACGAACAACTACCTCCCGAATAGAGAAAAGTTTCTTTATACCTGCGTCCAATTAATTTCTGTTGTTCTTGGTCGCCTGAAGGGATTTCTTGAAACGCACTAAATATATCGGCACCAATCATTTCTGACCACAAAATTCTGAAAAATAAAATTCAAATTCATCAAAACTAGTAAATTAATTTCTTTGGCTAATTAGAAAAATTGAAATTTTTATATTTAATTTAAACATTTTAATTGTATTTTAAGAATTTTAATTTTAATTTCGAAATTTAATTATCATTTACAAATTTTAATTCTAATTTTCAAATATTAATTTTAATTTTTAAGTTCCAAAAAGACGTTTTATATTAATAATAATAAAAACATACGTGTAATAGGCTGCTGCGAAATTTCCACCGAATATGTCAATAAATGAGCAAACATGCGAATCTTCTTTGAATTCTGGAATGACAAAATGCTGTTTCCACAGTCGTTTCATTATTTGTACCCAAAATTCGTCTCTACAATGAAAAACAAAGAAAATATTTTATTATTTATTTCTTTAAACAAAAAATTGAGATAATAATTAAAAAAAAACTTACGTTGAGTGCAATTGGATATCGAATCGCGACAAATAAAGTTTTTCACAAAGTTTATAACCAGCCATAAAAGTTCTCATATTTCTGAGATTATCAATTGCTTCTTGTGGCATAGGTTCTCCAGTTTTATAATGTTTTGCCATTTCAGATAAAACAGACGATTCATAAACCCTGAATTTTATAAAAAGGAAAATAAATATATTTTTACCTTTTTTATTCTTAAATTAAATTTCATCTTTTCAATTATTTTATTTAAACTTGGAATATTTAATTTTCTAAATTTTAAATTCATCTTTAGATATTTTTATTTTAAATTTCCCTCTAAAATTTACAAAAATAAATATTCCAATATTTTAAAATAATTAAAAAGTGATCGTTTACTTCATTATTTTAATAAAAAAAAAATCAGTTGGAAAGTAATTTACTCACCAATTACTCATAAATTGTCCGCTAACATCTGACGCATCCCACTCGACATTTGACAAACCGGCCAATTCGATATAATTTGTTTTCGTTAAAAGATGATGAAGGGTCTTGCCAAACTGATAAATAAAAATTTTTTTCATTAATTAAATATTTGTTTAAAGTAAATAGAAAAAATAAAATTTTATACACAGTAAATTTTTTATCGTTGTCTAACAATATATGAAGGTAACCGTAAATACTGAGGATTACCGGCAATATAAAGGGGTTTAAAAGAAGATTAAGATTTAGCACGTAGTATGCAACAATAACTACCTGGAATTTTCTCATCCTTTAAATTAAGTTGAGACGTTCTAACAAAGATAACAATTCACTTTAATATTTGTAAAGGTAAAATTGTAGAAACATTTTTTTCACTATTTTTTTTTTTTGCTAAAAGAGAAATTTAATTTTCCACTTGCCTTAAAACGAATAAAAAAAATTTTATTTTAAACAATTAAAATTATATAACCGTAATATAAAATTAATTTATAATAACAGAATAATTAATAATAATTACTATTGTTTATAATAATAAACTAAATTGAAATACATTAAAATACTGTCAAAAAATTGATATTAAAATAATAATTATTATTTATATTTATAATAATATATAAATATAAATTAAAATACTGACAAAAAATTAATGGAAAAAATTGCTGTAAAATTAATTAAAGAAAAAGTTTATAAAAAATTTATGAATGTAATAATAGTAATAAGTAGACAAAACCAATAATAAACTAAAAAAAATTTCTACTTTTAGATAATAAATAACAGAAGTGAAGTTTATTTTTTTTACAACTATTGTAAAATTTTCTGTTCCTAAAAAAATGTTTAAAGGAAAAATCCCTACTAAAAAAGGCTACTTTTTTGTAGCCTTGAAAATTCCATAATAATATTATTCGATAGATTTATAATCTTCAGGAAGTATTAAAACTCATTTGTCAGTAATCCTGCATTTTAAGAAGTCAAAAATTTTCTTTTATTACTGACCATCAGAAATTAACTCGAGGATATTTTTGAATAGATAATAAAATGAGGGAACTCGTCATTTGTCAATTAAATTTACAACCGCTTTAATATTTCTTGAAATCCTCTACAAGGGGAAATAAAATAGTTTTTCAAAAAATAAATTTCTATATCAAATGTAAAATATTATTTGACTATTTAACTTTAAAATTTGCAAATAAAAAATTATTTAACATCAGATGAAAAAAAGTGATTTAATTCTTCTTAATTATCGGTAAAATTAATGAATTAATTAATTCTAAAAATTACTCTGTTTAAATGAAAAGTAGTGAAAAATTATTAAAAATATCAATAATTCTTTAATTTTCAATTATTGTAAAAATAAAATTCAATGTAATAGTTACTTTTCTAATTTTTAATTTCTATGGGAATCCTTAATTCTTTTGTTTTTTAAATGTAAATTTAATAAGTTATGAATTTATTTTAATAGTAAATTATTAATTATTAAGTAAATTAAGTAAATTTAGTAGTAAATTATTAATTAAATTTAATAGTAAATTATTAATAAAATTATAAAAATTACTCCTTGAAAATAAAATAAATGAAAAGTAATAATATAAAGAATAGAAATAGAATTCGTAAATACAGAAAAGAAATTTCATAGTTACTTTGTCAAATAATTCCACAACATCCAAAAATGTGAGAAGCGAAGGTTTATCCGACGTTGGAGGCATAAAATTAAATATCAGTGCTGCCAGTGGATTTCTATCGCAAACTTTGCTTCTATTTCTAATGGGAACCATTACACCCTCATTTGAATTGGTTTTTATTTTATAATCTCGAACATAGGGATCGAAATAAAATTGAGCCGCTGGCTCTATAATTGAAGAATCCAAATCATAAATATTGTACAAACGAACATCTTCATTCCAAACATTTGGATTTTCATACTCTTCTATTTTGATGTTAAATAAATTTTCCAACAATTTAAACATTGACACCATAACTGTTGGTAGTGGAAAATATTCCTGAATAACGTTCTCTTCATACCTGCGAGATAAGTACAGATTAAATTTTGATGGTTATCAGTAGTATTATTCTTTTAGGAAAAAAGTCTCACACTGTGCAAATTATTAATATTATAGACTTTTAATGAGTTTTTGTTTCTTATTCTCAGTAATTTTACCGAGTTGGTTATTGATTGAACCACCGGCGACAAAAAGTAATTAAGCGAAAAACGTAATTGTAAAAACGTAAATGTTTTATTATAAAACCCCAGAGACTAGCTAAAACGATGTTTCTTGTCTTTTTGGTCACCGGCGATTCAATTGTTATTAAAATTTAGTTCTCTTAAAATTATATTAGTGATTTCATGCTGAGTGAAGTATTTCTATACAAAGTCTCAAGTATAAGTTGAGACAAGAATAAAAAGGAAGAAGGTAATAAAGAAAGAGGCAAACCGGATGTGCGCAACACATGTGAAAATAATTTAGAAGAAACTGCTTTTAGAAATTTTCTAAATCCTTGAGAAATCTCTTAATAAAGAAACTAAACTATTCACAAAAGTTTTTTTTCTACTACTATTGGAAAATGAAAATTTAATTGAAATAAAAAATAATTACTGATATATTGCTCGTCGTTGTTTTCGCGACCAATAAGGAATGTCCCACTGTCTTAACGTATCATTGAATCCTCTTTCTTGAGCAAATTTATTTAATTCCTCTATTTCGCGTTCTTGCGCTGGTCGTGCTAAAAGAAGAAAAAAATTCTTATTTATGGAAAAAATTATTGTTAAATTTCACAAATATTTCTGAATTATTTGAAAAACAATTTTTAAAATAAATTACAAAATTTAGTTTTTTAATTTTTAAATTAAATTTAAATTTTTCAATTTTAAAACTAATTTGTTTTATTTTTGTTTTTTAGTTAAAAACGTATTATTTGATAAAAAATTTAATTTTTTGAAACATAATTCTTCAAAAATAGGATTATATTTCAAAACAATTTTTAAAAGTAATAAAATTAAATTCTTTCAAATATAAAATTTTTTTCAGTAAAATTTTACAAAACTTTTAATTGTTTCAATTTTTAAAATTATTTTCACACATTTTAATTACAATTTTTCAAAAGCCTAATTTTTTTTTAAATTTTTACATTAAATTATTTAAAACTTCAATAAATGTTTGTCAAGCAAATATTTAAAAACTTATTCGTTATTCATATTAATTGAAATTTCAAATAATTTCAATGTAAAATCTTTCGAAATTTAATTATTTCTAAAAATTACAACTGCAATTTTTCCAAAAGTCAATTATTTTTTAGAATTTTCGAATAAAATGATTCAAAACCTTAATAACTTTTGAAGGAAAATAATATATTTTTTATATTATGTATTAATTTTTTTTAAATAATAACATTTAAATGTTATTATACTTTTACAGTGATTAAAATGTTATAAAAAATTTTAATTACGATTTTTTAAGAACCTCAGTTTTTCAGAATTTCTAAATAAGATTTTCCAAATGTCATTAACTTTTGTTTAATAAAATATTTGAATACTTATTCTTATTATTTGTCCATCAGGAATTAAAATTTTAAAACACTTTCAATGAAAAACCTTTTGAAATTTAATTATTTCTAAATATTAGAACTGCAATTCTTCAAATATTTTCTAAAATTTTAACTGAAATTCTGCTTCAAATCAATGCTTATCAGAAAGTTCTACGAGAATTTAATTATTTAAATACAAAAATAAGTGATAAAATAATTATTATCTAAAAATTGCAACTGTAACTCTATTCATGAATTTTTTTTTAATTTGAGAAAGAAAATTTATGAACTATTTAAGATTTTTAATAATTTGATGTTTTTTTAATAATATTATTTGAAACTTGCCTTCTTCGAGTAAACTATCGAAAAAGTTGTTAACATTTTCTAAACTTCCAGCCATTTTTGTTTCCATACTCATATCGGCGAAAGTCTTGTAACCCAAATGATTTGCAACTTCTTTTCGGTAGTCCCTTATGTTTTCAAGTGATGTACTGTTTTGCACTTCTCGTTCTTTATAAAGAGAACACTTTAAAACATCTTCTCGCCAAATTTCTTTCCTCAATTCTCTATCGGAACAGTATTCTAACAAAATTAAATAATTATTAACTATAAACTCAATTTTTCTTTTTGTATTTTTTAAGCAAATAATATTTTGTTTATTAAAAAATAGTTTACTATACCCAAAAATGTTGAGACGATATGAGGACGTAAAGTAATAATCCACGGACCCTTATGAGGATTGTTTGGATCTTGTGCCACTAATTTCGAAAATAATTCAGGAAAATCTTTCATTACATGTGGATTACTAACTGTACGTGAAAATGATATCGTTTTTGCCTATTGGAAAAAATTTATATCTTATTATATACTTTTATTATCATTAATATTACTACTTTTGAAATACTCCTCTCTTTTTTTTAAATATACTATTTTTAAAATAGTTCTCTTTCTATTTAAATACTATTTTTAAAATATAGTTCTCTTTCTATTTAAATACTATTTTTGAAATAGTTCTCTTTTCATTTAAATACTATAATTCTATTTTTTTACAAATAAAAATAGAATTTATAAAAAATATTTTTGTGCAAATAAATAATTACCTCCAATTTTTTTGAAAATAATGTTTGTTCGGTTGAAATTTTTCCAGAATAATACTTAACTAAGTCTTGTGATTTTTTCGATTTCAATTCTAAACCATTGAGTTTGCCTTCCAAAATAAATTTTTGTATTAACCTTTCCTGTTCTGGTGTGAATTTATTATTTTTGTCCTCTAAAGCATTTTTACATGCCTTGTGAATTTGTTTACTGCAAAATTTATAACCGAGAGCAACACTAATACGTCTATTTATATTTGGATAACATTGTCCAAGCATATAGCGCTTATCGCCAAAATACAAGGCTCTGGTGACACCCCATGTTGATTCTAATGGAACTTGAGATTCCTCAATTGGAGTTATTAAATCGGTGAAGATATTGAAATTCTCATTTTCTGTTAATTGAAAAATAAAACAATTTTATTGATTATTGACATTAATTTTCTATATTATATTTCAATAGGTATTAATTAATTTAATTCTAATTTTATTTATAGTCAAGTTAGTGTAAAAACGTGTAAAAATCTCAATTTTGTCCAAAACCAAATGATGCGGACTATTAATAATTAATAATATTTAAAAATTAATTAATAAATAATAAATAAAATAATAAATTTCTAAAATTAAAAAAAATAAGAAATAAAAATTAAGAATAATTAACAATTAAAAGTTTGTCATGAAAATGACGATTGAAAATAGTAAATAAAATTATATATTCTTAGAATGTGGTAAATATAAATTTACTTTCGATGTCTTTTTCCAGAGATGATAAATTTTGTTCAAATTCAACAGATTGTTTATTAACGGCTGCTAAACATCTTTCAAATGTAACTCTTTTAAAATCTGGTAATTTTGTTTCCTCCGAGTAAAGTGGATTCTTTTCCTGTAAATCTTCACCAATTTCAGGTAATCTGAATAAAATAATTATTCTCTCTTAATATCTCCTCATGTGATGAGAATATGTAAAAAAAAGTTGTAGTTTACTCTTTTTAGTCATTTATTTTTACAATTTTTTTAGTCATAATTAAAAACACTTTGTTTGAATATAATTTTCAATAACAATTGTGTTAGTGCAGCAAATTATATTAATAGACAGAAAAAATAAGTTGATACTATTTATTCACAACAAGTAGTAATCGAACATTTGAATTGAAAATTAGTGCCGAGAAAGAAAGAATTTACTTCTCAATTTAAATATTATCAATATTATCTAGAACATAACCTATAAAAAATACTTACAGAACGATGTAACTGTTTCTTGTTTGTGCCTTAAAAATATTTGCCCTTGCTAAAAATAATCTTTTACCACAAAAAGCAACAGCCATTGTTTCGCTTTTATTATAATTTAATTGAATATTAACACTTTTGATTCATTTTTTTCCAATTTTTTTTTTAATTAAAAAACGTTAAAAAACAAATCACAATTTTACCGACATCCACAAAGTAACTGAGATAAAGATAGTAAACTCGGCATAAAAAAATTCTACGACTGCGCCAACTTGTAAAAAATGTGAATTAAAATTAAAAAACTTGTTTGTTTATATTTTGAGAAAGATTTTAAACAAAAGATAAGGAATTTAATTGAAATTAGTGTATTCATTATTAAAAAAACGTGAGTGTTTCTTTTTCTATATCAGTGAAATATTGAAGGCATATTTAAGTAATTATTTGAAAAAATGTTTTAAAAATAATTTTTTAATGACTATTTTAAAAATTTTCAAAAAATTTTTTTAGGTTATGTTTATGGTATAATTATATGTCAAACAGTTTTAAAACAATAGAAACAAATAAAATAAAAATAGTACTAGAGCTAGGAAAAAGGAAAAAAAGACAAAAAGAAGAAAATAGAAACATTTTATGAAAAAACTTATTTTTATTCGAAAATAAATTATAATATATAGACAATTTCTTAAAATATAGTTTGAAAGTGTACTTAAAAGACACGAATACTTTTGATTTTTTAAATGTTGAACATAATTCTATAATAGTTTATATTAATATTAAATTGAAAACATTTTTGTTTGTTCTTAAACAGGAATTTACATATATAGTATTGATACATACTTAAGATTAAGATTTAAAGCTCAAATTCTTACACATTTTACATAATTATACTTTACAATTTCTTTAAAATTAAGAAAAGTACTTAAAATCTATAATAATTAAAAAAAAAATAAACAAACGGTAGAAATTACATTCTGCCTTTGCCAAAAACGTTGTAAGAATGTGACGACGAATACCTAGGAGCGAAGGAAGTAAATTCCCCTGAATATCCTTGAGAAAATGGAGTACTTTTTTGAACAAAATTGCTTTGTTCATGTACATAATGTTGTTGCATGTTGTTTGATGTTGTTGGAGTACAACTTTGGGCAATTTCATTTGTAATATCCATTAAATCTCCCCAGCGTGTTAACGTCACATATTGCTCGTACTCCCGTTGACGTTGAGCTCTCAATAATGCCCACTCATCTGCGTATGGTACACTTTCCTAAAATACAGAAAAAAACAAATTTTGTCAAGTTAAAACAGTTTATTTAGTAATAAAACATTAACTATATATTAATCTTCATATTCTTTCATTCATTCAGTCCGAAGTTTAAAGTTAGTTTTTATGTTTGCTTTTGTTTGTTTTTTTTTTCTTTAAAAAATATTGTTTGACAAATCGAATTATTTATAAAAAAAATAGAAAATTTGTTAAAAATTATGATTAAGAAATAGTAAATAAATACCCATTTTTTATGCATAATTTTTATTTCTCAATAACAATATTGTTCAAAAACTCATTTTTGTGACTGAAAACACCTGCGTTAAACTAGGTAGAAATTTATTGGGTTGCCAGCAGGGCTACCATAAATTCTATAGTACAAAAGAAACCCAAGAATTTCCCCTCTATTTTATACTGCTAACAATTTTTTTTACCTAGCAAATTTACGTTGCGTTATTTTGACTTTTTTTCGCTCCAAAAAAAAAAAAATAAAATTACCATTTGAATGTAAACAATGCATTGTCAGTTTATTTTTTTACTTTATAAACATTTCTTCGAATTAAAATAAAGGATTACGCTATGAAATACAGGACAGTGTTTTTTTCCAAAAGCAATGACAAATTAAAGTATATCACTTATAGATCGTAAATAAAATCAAGGTCAAAATCTCGAAAATGTTTTGAAAAAAAGTGTTTACATTAGAAACCGGTGTTACAGAACAAGCGCATATGATCTCATGAGATATAATCTTTCAGAAGTAAAGCGTCGACGTAAGCGTCTTTAAAACGAATATACGAAAGTAAAAAAAATCGAAATAAAAAATCTAATTTAAATTAATGAAAATAAAATTAAAAAACATTCAAAAATAGTGGGTTAAATAATAAACGGACCGGATTACTTAAAACAATTATAAACAATGCATGATGTTAAAATAGTAAATTAACATTAAAACGATTATCAAATATTTACAAAGGGAATTAAATAAATTTTCACAACACTATTTTAGTCAAAAAAAAAAGAAGAAATTAATGAAATATATGACTCACCATTTTGATGTTTTTGTTGTTAAACAAAATAACAAATGAAACTTTTCTATAAAAGCGTTTGAATACGTTATTCACACTTCCTTGGCTTTGGTTAAAATCAACAGTACTCCAGGAGAGTCTACCAGAGAATGACTTGGAAATGCGATGAAAAGAACAAGCCCGTGTCAGCGTCGGAGCAATTCTGTGAAATCACGTGGATTATTTTTGACTTTCTGGATTCTCTTTCTTCCCCCGCACACGCTATGCATTTGCACGTGTTTCAACGTGTTTATGTTGAACTATAGAGACGATTTTTACCATACCAACACTGTCTTTCACAAAAAATTTCCAAATATTGCTCACCAGATGTCGCCGAACGTTAAAGGCAAGTTTTAAATTTTCAATCTTAATTTCAAAGAACAATTAAATAATTAATTATTCCTTTAAAATTAACTTTTTGTAAAATATAGATCTAATTTAATATTACCTATATAAAAAAAGTAATTTAATATTATTTAAAAAAAATTTACAAAATTAAAGTCAGTGAAAAAATTGGTAGATTTGGCAACACTGCTTGTTCTGTAGACAACTTCAAGATTAAAGATGACAGTTGAATAAAAAGCGTTTAAAAAGGCGGTTGATTGTTAAAATAGTTATATCATTACGTTATAATTATGTGTACACATTTGTTATCAATTATATTTTCGACCTAATATTGATTACGTGTTCTTCATCACATAGGTATAATTTTCTAAGAAATTTTTGTAGTTTTTCTGTATTTATTTTTCTTTTCACGTTTTAAACATAATATGTTTGTTTTTATTGAACTAACCTATATTTTTTACAGTGTCTGGTTTAAATATGATTTACAAAATACAATATTTCTTTTTAGTAATTTGCAATACTCTTTTTAATGACTTTTTTTATGTTGATTATTTATTAAATAATAAATTAAATATAATTTAGCGCAGAAAGTTGTAAGGTATTAAACATTTATACTTTTTGTACTCATTATACATTTTCGAAACATTCGTACTAAAATCATACTTGCACTCTTATTAAAATAAATATATTTATAAATTATTATTTTTTTTAATGAAAAATCTTAATACTGTGAACTTTATATGACTAAAGTCGTTATTCATATGATTTTTCAAGTCAAAATTTTTTATGCCAATTTTTCATGTCAAAAATTGACCTTTTTCTTAAATAGAAATAAACTAGCTCAAATATAAATAAATATTGATCATTACCGACCCATATTACAGATTTTAAAATGACAGGGATGCATATCTGAAACAAACGTAATAATTTATAATTTCTACAATGTTTTGAAAGGACAATTTTTTAATATACATAATATAATATATATAAAATTTATATTTAAAAAAAAAAATAATATGAATAAATATTTGTAAATATTAAATATTTGTCTGTAAAATTTTCTATAAATATCAAATTCTATTTTGATAAAATTTGAATTATTATTTTTCTCTATTTAGTGTTTTTATTTAAATTAAAAATTTGTAACTTCGTTTTCTTAAGAATTTATTATCAATTAGAAAATTAAATTTAAAATAATTTTAAATGTTCATGAATGAAAGGTTATTTTCTTTATTAACTGGCTTAAATAAATAATTAAGTAAATGAGACAATTTGAAAAAATTTTTTTAATAAATACTTACAGTCGAATGAGCTATGTGGGTTATTTGTAAAATGGCGTATTACTCTTTTTTGTAAAACATGCGACTCTTGACCCTCTTGACTAACGGCGTCTCTTGATTTTGATAATATTGTTTCGGTCCTTGTTTGATTTGGAAGGTTTTTATTATTTTGATTACTTTCCCTATTTTCCTTTTAAAAAATAGATTTTTTGAAAAATTTCGTTTCTTTTTATACTTTATAATTAGTTTATAGAAAATAATTTTTTTAAATTAAAAATTGTTTGTATTTAAACAAAATAAATTATGTTATACTAATTGATAATTTAATTTGATTTCTAGGAAAGAAAAAAAATATTTACCGATTCCTTGGAGTCTACGATTAAATTTGAGGCAAGGTTACAAATTTTAAAGTGACACGGAATCATATCTGAAAGAAACATAATAATTTATTAGTTTAAATGGTGTATTTTACACTTTTGCAAAGGTAAATTTTGTAAATTTATTCTTAATTTAATATGTTTAATTATTACATTTTTCCTTAGGTATTAAATATCAGAATTTTCGTTAAAAATAATTTAATTTAATTAATATGCGAATCAGTCTTCTGAATAGAAAAATTCGAAAATTTACACATTTAAAATAATAAATTATAGGAACAAATATTTGTACTGTCTATAAATTTTCTATAAATATCAATTTCTTTTTTGATAATTTTTGTATTGATAAAATTTGAATTCTTATCTTATTGCTGTGTTAACTCTTTTTAATTTAAATTAAAATTTGTTAACTTAAGTTTATTAGCTGAATTAAAAATTAAATTTAAAATAATTTTAAATTTTAATGCACGAGAGATAATTTAATTTAATAACTAGTTTGAATAAATAATTAAGTGATTGAGACATATCAAAAAAATTTTTTTTAATCTACTTACAATCAGACATTCCACGGCGCGACCGTCTTTTTAGCAATAAATGTGTCTTTGTATTCTCGTTGCTTTTTTGATTTTGAACTTTTGCATCTATAATTATCTTTCTTTGATCAGTAACACTTTCCATATTTTCCTATTAAAAAAAAGGATTTCTTTTAAAAATTTCTATTTTTCCTTTCATATCACAATTAGGTATTATAATATAATTGATTGCAAAAATAAAAACAAATTATTTTTATTGAATAGAACATACTAATTGAATTAAAATTCATTTCTAGGGAATAAGAAAAATATTTACCAACACTTTTGGATCTTCAATTTCAAATGAGACTACTGGTACTGATTTAGCATTAACACAGTGATTATTAATTAAAAATAATGCAAATGCTATCGGAAGACACGTACCTGTCTTACTTTTGCCGACTGGATAAATCATTGTTCGTCACGTTATTTTTGAATACTGGAATGTCATGAAAAAAATGAGCTACATTTAATCGGTTAGTAGAAAAATTAATAAATATTTGTAAAAAAACAAACAAATAATTAAAAACTTAAATAATTTTTTAAAAAATAATTATTTATTTTATTTTATTCATTTATTCATTTAAATTATTTTAATTTATTTTTATTTATATATTTATTTATTGATTTATTTATTCATTATTTCAGAAATAGTTGAAATGTATTAGAAATAATATTATTTTATTTTCAAAAATTTGTAATTTTATTAATAATGAGTTTTTCTTTTCTTATTTCGATATTCTTTATCAAAAGAGTAATTTACCTATAAAAGGTCAATTAAACTATATAGAAATAATTTTTTTCTAATCATCATTTATATAGAAGGTAACAACTCGAATATTCGACTTAGTTCACAATCGATAATAATAGGATGTGTCTTTGTTTATACATGTGTTTAAATGTTTAAATAATTGGTAACATTGTATGAGATCTATTTAACTTCTGGATAACGTATTATTAGTATTCTTAAAAGTTTAAAACAAATTTAAATAAGATTAGCGTTTAGTATAGACAATAAATAAAATATATATGTCGTAGGCCGATAGACTTTCCAGGCCAGTAGCTAAAAGCCTAAGTTATTTTCTAATGGCCGGCCAGTAGACGAAATGTAATTTATATGTTTTTGCAATGTCTACTTGCCTAGAAAAATCGGGCCTTTAGCCGAATATCACATTATTGGGCTACTAGCCTGTCTAATTTTAGGCCGTTAGAATAAGCACTGTTTATATTATTAATTAAGTAGGGTTAATGAATGTAAATATTAGAATTTGTAATAGAAAATTAGAAAAGAAGTTAGGCTTTTAGCTACTAGCCTGGAAAGTCCATCGGCCTACGACATATACAATGAATTGTGTAGAAAATATTTACATAAGCAATTAAGTAAATTCATACGCAATGAAATTTGTTATTTACTTAAAGTTTTACGGTGTCAAGGAAAGGGCAAAACTTAATTAATTGTAAAATTTTCTCGATATAACAATATCTAGATAAAAATGTTATTTAAATAACGTTATCGAAAATAATGTTCAAAATAATTAAATTTTTTGCGAAAAATTTAATTAAAATATATTTAAAAATAATTCACGAGAAAAAATAAGTTCACGAGAAATTTAATTAAAATAATTTTAAAAATATTTAAATTCTTATAAAGAGTTTTATCAAATTTTTTGAAAAAAAATTGAATTTCTGTAAGGAATGTTATAATTATAATATTTTTTTAAATAATTCAATTCTTTCGAGAAATAATTATTTTTATTAATTATGAAAATAATTGAAATCTGGTTAAGAATTTCATTAAAATTCTATTAAAATTAAATGACTTCTTCTAAAGAATTTATCCAACAATTTTTGAAATAATTGAATTTCTGTAAAGAATTTTATTATTTAGGAAAAAAATTAAATTTTTTCAAAGTATTTAATTACATTTTTTTTTCTTATAAAAAATATTATTGTAATTTTTCAAAATAAAAAAAAATTTTGCGAAGAACTTGATTAATTATGAAAATAATTCAATTCTCATAAATAATTTTATCAAAAATTTTCAAAATAATTGAGTTTCTGCGAAGAATTTTATTAAAATTCGCTAAAATAATTAAATTCCAGCGAAAAATATTATAAATTATGAAAATAATTGAAATTTTGCTATAAGAAGAATAGAATTTATTTCTTGATGCTACAAATTTTGTTTTACATCTCTTACAGCCTTCAATTTTGTTATAAGAATTTAATTAAAATTTTTGCAAATAGTTGTATTTTTTTGGAGAAATTTAATTTAAAATTGCATTGAAAATATTTTATTTCAAAATAATTAAATTTTTTGGAAGAATTTTTTCCAATTTTCTTAAACTACCTAATTGAATTCTTTTGAGAAATTTTATTAAAACTATATTGAAAATTATTGAAATCCTGCGAAGAACTTTATTATAAGTTTTTGGAAACAATAAATAATTAGTAAATTAGTTAATAACTGAAATTTTTTTAAATTTTGATATTAAATAATAATTATTATACTTTTCCTCGAATAAAGAATTAATTGAAGTTAGATTAATAAAATGAATAATAAAAACATTAAAATGATAAAAATAACAAAGTTTCATATTTTTTAGATTCTCACCCGTTGAAAAATTTTAAGGATCAAAATAATATTGACAATATTCGTTCACTGAACTCTGAATGTAAACTGATTTTTGAATGAACTAACTGAAAGTTGTAATAGTTTTGAAAACTCAAAGTCACATCCCTGCCAGAAATCTCCAAGGTACAAACATCTTTGATTTAATAGCATTTTAATGAAGAAAGGTGGAGAAAAATTTACAAAAGGAACACTTCACTAATGAGTCATTAATAGTATATTTTAACCTAATTGATTAGAATTTCACAGAAAAAAAATATATTTTGGAAATATGTTACAAAGTCTGTTTTTTTTGTTAACTTTATAATTATTCGCATAAAAGAGTTTTTTTTTAAAAAATGATTAATTTATTGAAATTCAATTAAATTAATAATATAATTAATAATAATTAATAATTAATAATATAAATTAAATTTAATTAAATGAGATTTAATTAAATAAATAAAATTAAATGAAATAATTAAATTACATAAAATTAATCACCAGTTCTATTAATTATAACAAAAATACACACGACAAATGAAGTACTGAATTAGACTTTTAATAGCTTTTTAATTAATTTTCCGAAATGAAAAGTGTTTTAGAACTAAAAAGAAATGTATGTATTATACACAAAGTATATTGCTATCAGTAAAAAAATAATCTTCTGATAAAATTTTGTTAAAAAGCTTTGTTGTTTTTTTTAATAACTTCAAGAAACTTCGTTTAAAAAAAAAGTGAAGAAAGAAATTCTGTTATTTATTTTTAATGACACTCTAAATTTATACATCACTTCGTAAAAATTGTGAAACTTATTAAAAGTAACTCGACTGTCGATAAACCGGTTGTACTCAGGAGAGGTTTTCTATAGTTTCCCTCTTCTCTGGCGAGAAAACCCATTGACGGGTGCTCCAGGCGGAATGCGAGTACTCCTAATAAAGTCGGCTGTAGACGCAAATTAGGTTAATATATAGAAAATTTCTAAGTAGAATGGTTATGCTTAATCCAAAAAAGTATTTCTCGGGGACTCTTGTCGAAGTGCGTAAGGCCAATAGGGCAGGAGTATAAACAATAAAAAAAAAAAAAAATTGATAAAAATTTCGTTTTCATTATTTATCGAGTCAATGTTTTTCTTTAAATAAATAAATAATATTTATCCAACATTTAAAATAATAGACGAATTTCAATAATCTTGTATTTATTTGATTTATGTGTTTAAATTTCTTTTTATGTAAATAAAGTAATAAGGTACTAAGAAAAAATAAATAATAAAAATAATAGACAATAAAACAGAAAAGACGGTATTAAAAATATTTAACGATTTTTTCTCCATTTTTTGCAATTCACTTTTTTCTGTTTTTCTTTAACATTCTATAAATATTGTTCTTGAACGTTTATATTGAAAAAGAAATTAATAATTATAAATAAATATATTAAAAAATAGAATTATTAATTTTTTATCAACTAATTAATTTATTAATGTAATCTTTTTATTTTTAGGTAAAATTCTAAATCTTACTCAAGAGAAATTACTTCCAAGTCTGCGAATATATAGTGTTTGTTCGAAAAGTGAAAAATGAATATTTTTCCTCCGTATTAAATATCTTCTAAATTTTCAGGTAATCTAAATGAAAATATCCATTATAATAATTATATAAGTAATAAGAAGTAATAAATTAATTAAATTCGAATGAGAAGAAGTACAAATACTATATTAAATTCACGATCAATTAAACTAATTTTTAAGTATAATATTCTGTTAAACTATTTTCTTTATTACAGTTCTATTTTAATTTTTTCCAATAATTCAATTTTAATTCAATCAAATTTAATAAAATTCTCTTTTAATCTTAACAGAGATTTGAATAAATTAAAATATTGACAACATTACCGTTATTAGATAAATTTTAATGATTTAATTACCTATTAAACTAATTATTTGAATTTCGTTTACTTTTTTTAATCGTTTACCAAGAAACAAAAAATGTAATTATGATATTTAGTCAAGAAGTAAACGTATTATATGATTTTAATTTACACGTGTACAAGTGGTATAGAATTTTAAAAATGTTGACGTAATAAGTGACATTAAATTTGAATTAAATTCCAAAGAAAATACTTAGATTAAATATTAGGCCCTTTTGTTAGAATTAATTTATGCTTTTACGCACATACTTAAAAAATTTTCTTTTGAATTTGAATTAATTAGGTGAAAATCTGACTGCGGTTGATGAAAAAAATGAATATTATCGTATTTTCAAATGAATCTGAGTTTATAATTATTTTTCTATTTTCTATCATTTATTTTGGTTTTTTTTAAGAATTGAACTCCATTTTTAATTCTTTCGATTATTTAATTTTTTAATTATATTATTATCTTTTTTTTGCTTAAGGATTTTTTTTTGAAAATTTTGGAAAACTCTAAACATCTCAATAAAATAATAAGAATAATAAAAATAACAATGATAATAAATATAATAAAGAAAATACGTAATTTTTCTTATTTTTGTGTGCTTTTGTTTAATTATTACGTAATAAATAAAGTCTGCCTTTAATTTGTTTAAATACAGCAGGAAGAGCAATGGTCCTATTTTTGGCTGATGAAATTGAATAAAATTCTACAACATGCTGAATTATGGAAATTCCTCAAACTATGTAAGTGAATTATTTTTTGACTATTTAAAAAGAATTTTTGTACACGATTTTGTCAAAAAAAAAGAAAAAAAATTTGTGTTTTGGAAAAATAATTTATTTAAATATTTATACAAAAATTTAGAATTTTAATAATTCAAAATAATTATATATACGTGACTCTCAATAATCACAAATTTAATTTTGTATTTTTATTTATCTTATTAGAAGAGAGAAATGAAAAAGTTATTATTTTTAATTGTAAATTTAATACTCAAAAATTCAAAAAATAATTGAATTCAGAAATGAATTGATTGTTAACTAAAATTGGTCTCAAATAAACAACAATTAATTGAAAAAATTCACTTCTTGAATAATTATAGACAATGAATTTGATTTGCAAACATTTTAATGAAATTATTCACGAGAGTTAAATTATTTTTATAAATAATAAAATTCTTCCTAGGAATTCAATTATTTTCAGTTCAATATAAATAGAGAAAATATTTAATTATTTTTTTGAAGATTTTAATAAAATTTCTCGCAAATATTTAATTATTTTCACAAATTTTAAATGAATTCTTCTCAGGAATTCAATTATATTAAATACATTTATTTAGTTTATAATCTTTAACATTTTTATAATCTTTAAATTTATTTAAAAATTTCTCGAAAGGATTTAATTATTTTGGGGCGGTAGCGATACTACACATTTGAACTGTACATTGATGAACTGTTCACGTTCGATTGTATACAGTTGAATTGTATACAAATATGTATTATAAAAATTTATCATTAAACTGTATACATTTCAACTCTACACAAATGAATTTTAATAATTTTATTTTTTTAATATGTTTGTTTGACTACAGTTAGATTCTACACTATTAAATTTGGTAAAATAATAACAAAAAATTCTACACAGTTAGATTCTACACAGTAGAATTATATACCACAAAATATTATTTTATTTGTTGAACTGTATACAGGTAAATTGTATACAAGATTAAATACGATTAATTGTATACAGTTGTATTGTACACAAAAATTTTTTGTATAATATTATTATTAAACTGTATACATTTCAACTCTACACAAATAATTTTTAATAATTTTATTTTTTAATATGTTTGTTTGCATACAGTTAGATTCTACACTCTTTAATTTGATAAAATAATAACAAAAAATTCTACACCGTTAGATTCTATACAGTAGAATAATATATAAAATTGTACTGTATAGAATCTAACGGTGTAGAATTTTTTGTTATTATTTTATCAAATTAAAGAGTGTAGAATCTAACTGTATGCAAACAAACATATTAAAAAATAAAATTATTAAAAATTATTTGTGTAGAGTTGAAATGTATACAGTTTAATAATAATATTATACAAAAAATTTTTGTGTACAATACAACTGTATACAATTAATCGTATTTAATCTTGTATACAATTTACCTGTATACAGTTCAACAAATAAAATAATATTTTGCGCTATATAATTCTACTGTGTAGAATCTAACTGTGTAGAATTTTTTGTTATTATTTTACCAAATTTAATAGTGTAGAATCTAACTGTAGTCAAACAAACATATTAAAAAAATAAAATTATTAAAAATCATTTGTGTAGAGTAGAAATGAATACAGTTTAATGATAAATTTTTATAATACATATTTGTATACAATTCAACTGTATACAATCGAACGTGAACAGTTCATCAATGTACAGTTCAAATGTGTAGTATCGCTACCGCCCCAATTATTTTAAACATTTATAATAACATTTCTTTTAAAGAATTCAATTATTTTTATAAATAACAAATTTCTTCGTATGAATTCAATTATTTTCAGTAGAATTTTAATGAAATTTCTCAAAAGAATTCAATTTTTTAATAATTTCAAATTCAAAATCTAATAATTATTATTTTCGAAAAATTTAAATAAAATTCATCCTGAAAATTAAATTATTTTTTTATATAATAAAATTCTTTGCAGGAATTCAATTATAATTTTCAATACAACATAAATAGAGAAAATATTCAATTATTTTTCGAAGATTTTAATAAAATTTCTAGCAAAAATTTAATTATTTTCCTAAATAATAAAGTTCTTCCATTGAATTCAATTATTTTTAGTAGAATTTTAATAAAATTTTTCAATAATTTCAAATTCAAAATCTAATTATTACTTATTATTTTTAAAAATTTTGATAAAATTCATTGTAAAAATTCAATTATTTTTAAAAATAAAAAAATTAATTAATTAATTACCAATGAATTCTAATTTAATATTTTAAAAATTTTTAATGAAATTAATTCCGAGAATTAAATAATTATTTTAAATAATAAAATTCTTCGCAGGAATTCAATTATTTTCAATATAATATAAATAGAGAAAATATTCAATTATTTTTTGAAGATTTTAATAAAATTTCTCGCAAAAATTCAATTATTTTCAATAAAATTTCTCAAAAAAATTCCATTTTTCAAAAATTTCAAATCTAATTATTATTATTTTCAAAATTTTTAATTAAAATTCTTTGTAAAAATTCAATTATTTTTAAAAATTTTAATAATTTCCGAAGGAATTCAATTATTTAAAAAAAATTTAATAATATATTCTTTATATTAATTTAATTATTTGCAATAAAATAATTTTAATTGAATTTCTCCAAGAAAATTAGATTAGTTTCAAAAAATTTTTAAAAATTATTCGAATCAATTCAATTATTTTGATAAATATGTAATAAAATTCTTTCTAGGAATTCTATTATTTAAAAAAAAGTTTATTTTAATATTTTAAATTTAGAAATCAATTCAAATTTCCATCTAGGGGGGAAGATATCTTCCTTATCGACATTACTTTTTGACAGTTCAGTTATTTCCATGTGATGTTTATAAGAAATATTATTCGCAGTTTTTTTAAAAAATTTTTTACTGATCGTGACATTTAGAAGCAATAATTAAATCTAATACTATTCGAAACAGAAAATTTAACTTTTAACTGAAGAATATTATACAAAATGTAAGTACTTTATGATTATCGTAATTTGTAAATATTAAAAACATAAATTTTGAGGTTAAGTTCCATGTTGTTGATCTGTTAGATCTGTTACACAGTTTTTAAACGTTGTAAGTAAAATACTTACAGTAAACATAATGTTAAATAATATTTTTCATTAAATGAGTATAGAATTTTTATTTAATAATTTATTTATTATAAATTATTTTTCCATGCGTGTAGTGTTCATAGGGCTCATAGTGTGGTAACTTTCCAAATGCACCACTGACAAAATGCACCACCGGATGTGACGTCACGTTTCTGGACAGAAAAATGTCTTTTGTTAAATATTCCGAGAGATGGCGCTAGGCGTTTTTTTAGTGGGTATGTTTGTAAGGAATTGTTGAGTGAATATAATTTCGTTCTGTTAAGTGAAAATGAGTTTTATGTGAAATTATTCAGATAAATATTTAATTGTTGTTATTATTATTATTATTATTATTATTATTATTATTGTTGTTGTTGTTGTTGTTGTTGTTGTTGTTGTTGTTGTTTAATAATTCATTAATTTATTATTATTATTATTATAAATTAAATTTTATTATTACTAATATTGAATATTAATTAATTAATTAATTAATTAATCAGTGATAATTTTTAATTATTAATTGCGGATAACATTTGATAGGGTAAGTTTTTATTTTATTTAATATTAATAAGTTAATATTTAACTATATTAAAATGATTGATTAAAGTCCTTCTGAAAAGTTGTTTTTAATTAAGTAATTCTTCTAGTTTGTCTATTTTAATTTGTTTTTATTTATGGTTTTAAATAATTTATCAATTATAAGTAAAATTTTTTTAATACATTAAAAACAATAACATTCATAATAATTAGTTATAATTGTTTTTCATAAATTTTAAAAATAGAAAAATTTGTAATGTGAATATTAGTTTTGAGGTTAGTTTTAATTTTTCTAATTGAAAAACTATATAAATAATCGTTATGTATTTCGGTAATTGATAGTTTAAAGTTATTTACTGTTTTATTTTTTGTTTACAAACATTTTTAATAATTTTTCTTTTTCATTGTCTTAAATCTTAAAATTAATGTATTATTATTTTCTAGTAAAACAAATGAGCTTACAGCATGCTCAATCAGAACGTTCAAAGAGAGAATAGCAACGGAGAAAAAATATTGCCGTTGTTAAAATACAAGTCTACTTTCGAATTTTTGTTACAAGACAATTAATGAAAAAATGGGAGAGATATGAATTTGATAAACTGCAACAATCATTGGGAAACGGAGTATTGAACGTAGAGAAATTAGTAATTTATATTCGGAAAGTTCTATTTTTCTATCAACCAATTGAAGATTCTAATAGATTTATCTGGCTCTTACAAAAATTTCTTAAACTTTGGAAAGAAATTAAGACGAAAATTAATTTTTCCAACAAAATGGTTATGGAGAGTTCGGTAAATAATATAAATTAAAATAAAAGTTTAAAAAATCTTAAGTAGAATATTATAATTACTATAATTTTTCTTCTTTCAGATGGATCTTGAGGCTGTGTCTGAGTTTTGTCATTAACACTATATCACCAAATAAAGGACAAACAAAAATATTTGTCTATTTATTGAAGAATAATTATTACGTCCAAATGAGTTGATTGATAGATACAAAAATACCGCCTATTGATATTGCATCGTCCGTTCCTCCAAATATAATGTCAAAATGGATTTTTGATATAATTCAAAGACCACTCAGTACACTCTATCACATGAATCATTTAAGTGATTTTTCATTTCTCACTTTCCATGATTTTTAATACTTAATTCATTTACAGAAGAACGAAAAATTCTAAGTTTGCTTTTAGAATTTAAATTTGATCTTTTTCATACGATTAAATTTTAATTCCGGAGAAAAAACTATTTTTTTTTTAATTTGAAAAATCTGTTGAAAAAAAGGCGAGATTAAAGGTCAAAATTTTTATACAAAAATATACATTTTAATTGTACATTTAAAAATAAATAATATATTCTAGTAAATGTTTTTTTGACAATAATAAATAAAATAAAAAGATAAAAAATTAAATTTCAAGTAATTTTATTTTTCTAAAAATAGTCCCGCAACTGTTTTAGGAGAAATATCATTATATTTCGTTTAATTCATTCCTAATTTCATTTCTTTATTTTTAGCAGCAGGGCAATCGAATAACGTTTTTATAGTCTATCTACGAGTTTTAGCTTCGATGAGTACAACAACTAATCCTTCGCCTACTCGACAGACATTAGAGACTGAAGATTTCGACAGCGATTCAGAAACGAAGTTACCAAATAATATTGAAGCTGAATTACAGCAAAAATGCGTTAATATTCTCAATGAAGAGAACCGTGTACAGGCAATTTTATCAGCAGTCGAAAATTGCAACGATCTAAATGTAATGCAACCATTTTGTCACCTTTGTCATAATTTACACATTACTCACAAATTAGTCATTCAAAAGTATAAATTATTGAACATGTTGGCATTCTTGAGACATGTCTGAAATACATTATTGACTATTAATCAGACATCATTATTCAGTTGATCGACACCATTGTTTCATATTATTTCACGTGGAATTGCACTCTCGCTGGATGATCCGAAGAAAATTGTTCCCCTATTAGACGTATTCTATTCATTTTTTAGTTTATTAATCGCCACTTTGCATAACACAGAAGTCTTTCACGATGGCTCGAAGACATCAAATTCGTTGTCAAAGATTAAGGAGTTATATTTCATTTCAGGATTTGAGAAATTTTACACGCGAGAAAATTGAGGAGGGACTGCCAATGTCGACAAAGGAGGTTCGCACGTTCACTTTACTTGGGGAAATTCCTTTTGTTGTACCATTCAGCGATCGTGTTTGTGTTTTTTCAATCGCTTGTTTTTCGTTACAAATTAGAGCAACAGGGTGAATTGACACACTCCATGCTATGACAATCGATTATAATATCAGTGCGTAGAAATTATTTATATGAAGGTGCATTCTGTAAATTTTCGCCAGAAAATGAACCCGAAATTAGACTAAAAATGCGTGTTCAATTAGTGAATATGATTGATCTAGAGGAAGAACTGAAGACGATGAGAAACTGTTTCGTAAATTTCTCTCCGAACTTCTAAAAACAACGATGCAACAGATTAAACAATGAAGAAAAGTCTCTCGACGATTTCTCAAAATAAATTTGAAAATGCGAACAACTTATCAAAAAAGAAAATCAATAAAAATGGAAATTTTAAGATCAGCAGTTTTTTTTTTAAACGAAAAGGGTTTTTCTAGGTTTCAACTATGCAGCAAGAGACGATGCAAAAAATTAAAAGATAAAGCAAAGTCTCTCGACGATTTCTCAAAAAAAATTTTAAAATTCGATGATCTTATCAAAAAAAAAAATCACAAAAAATGAAAATTTTAAGATCCGCAATTTTTTTTTGGAACGAAAAGGGTTTTTCTAGGTTTCAACTAAGCAGCAAGAGACGATGCAACAAATTAAACGATGAAGCAAAGTCTTTGGACAATTTCTCAAAAAAAATTTTAAAATTCGATAAACTTATCAAAAAAGAAAATCAATAAGAATAGAAATTTTAAGATCCGCAATTTTTTTTTGAAACGAAAAGGGTTTTTCTAGGTTTCAACTAAGTAGCAAGAGACAATGCAACAATTTAATCGATGAAGCAAAGTCTTTGGACGATTTCTCAAAGAAATTTGAAAATTCGATGAACTTATCAAAAAAAAAAAAAAAAATCAATAAAAATGGAAATTTTAAGATCCGCAATTTTTTTTTAGAAAGAAAAGGGTTTTTCTAGGTTTCAACTAAGTAGCAAGAGACGATGCAACAAATAAAACAATGAAGAAAAAGTCTTTAGACGATTTCTCAAAAGAAATTTGAAAATTCGATGAACTTATCAAAAAAGAAAATCAATAAAAATGCAAATTTTAAGATCCGCAATTTTTTTTTAGAAAGAAAAGGGTTTTTCTAGGTTTCAACTAAGTAGCAAGAGACGATGCAACAAATAAAACAATGAAGCAAAGTCTTTGGACGATTTCTCAAAAGAAATTTGAAAATTCGATGAACTTATCAAAAAAGAAAATCAATAAAAATGCAAATTTTAAGATCCGCAATTTTTTTTTAGAAAGAAAAGGGTTTTTCTAGGTTTCAACTAAGTAGCAAGAGACAATGCAACAATTTAATCGATGAAGCAAAGTCTCTCGACGATTTCTTAAAAGAAATTTGAAAATTCGATGAACTTATGAAAAAAAAAAAATCAATAAAAATGGAAATTTTAAGATCTGCAATTTTTTTTTAGAAAGAAAAGGGTTTTTCTAGGTTTCAACTAAGTAGCAAGAGACAATGCAACAATTTAATCGATGAAGCAAAGTCTCTCGACAATTTCTCAAAAGAAATTTGAAAATTCCATAAACTTATCAAAAAAGAAAATCAATAAAAATGCAAATTTTAAGATCCGCAATTTTTTTTTGGAACCTAAAGGGTTTTTCTAGGTTTCAACTGAGTATCAAGAGACAATGCAACAAATAAAACAATGAAGCAAAGTCTTTAGACCATTTCTCAAAAGAAATTTGAAAATTCGATGAACTTATCAAAAAAGAAAATCAATAAAAATGCAAATTTTAAGATCTGCAATTTTTTCTTTAAACCAAAAGGGTTTTCCTAGGTTTTAACTAAGTAGCAAGAGACAATGCAACAATTTAATCGATCAAGCAAAGTCTTTGGACGATTTCTCAAAGAAATTTGAAAATTCGTTTAACTTACCAAAAAAAAAAATCATTAAAAATGGAAATTTTATGATCCGCAATTTTTTTTTGAACGAAAAGAGTTTTTCTAGGTTTTAACTGAGTATCAAGAGACAATGCAACAAATAAAACAATGAAGCAAAGTCTTTGGACGATTTCTCAAAGAAATTTGAAAATTCGATAAACTTATCAAAAAAGAAAATCAATAAAAATGCAAATTTTAAGATCCGCAATTTTTTTTTGGAACCTAAAGGGTTTTTCTAGGTTTCAACTAAGTAGCAAGAGACAATGCAACAATTTAATCGATGAAGCAAAGTCTCTCGACGATTTCTCAAAAGAAATTTAAAAATTCGATGAAATTATCAAAAAAAAAAATCAATAAAAATGGAAATTTTAAGATCCGCAATTTTTTTTTAGAAAGAAAGGGGTTTTTCTAGGTTTCAACTAAGTAGCAAGAGACAATGCAACAATTTAATCGATGAAGCAAAGTCTCTCGACAATTTCTCAAAAGAAATTTGAAAATTCGATGAAATTATCAAAAAAAAAAAAAATCAATAAAAATGGAAATTTTAAGATCCGCAATTTTTTTTTAGAAAGAAAAGGGTTTTTTCTAGGTTTCAACTAAGTAGCAAGAGACGATGCAACAAATAAAACAATGAAGCAAAGTCTTTGGACGATTTCTCAAAAAAAATTTTAAAATTCGATAAACTTATCAAAAAAGAAAATCAATAAGAATAGAAATTTTAAGATCCGCAATTTTTTTTTGGAACCTAAACGGTTTTTCTAGGTTTCAACTAAGTATCAAGAGACAATGCAACAAATAAAACAATGAAGCAAAGTCTTTAGACCATTTCTCAAAAGAAATTTGAAAATTCGATGAACTTATCAAAAAAAAAAATCATTAAAAATGCAAATTTTAAGATCTGCAATTTTTTCTTGGAACCAAAAGGGTTTTCCTAGGTTTTAACTAAGTAGCAAGAGACAATGCAACAATTTAATCGATGAAGCAAAGTCTCTCGACGATTTCTTAAAAGAAATTTGAAAATTCGATGAACTTATCAAAAAAGAAAATCAATAAAAATGCAAATTTTAAGATCCGCAATTTTTTTTTGGAACCTAAAGGGTTTTTCTAGGTTTCAGCTAAGTAGCAAGAGACAATGCAACAATTTAATCGATGAAGCAAAGTCTCTCGACGATTTCTCAAAGAAATTTGAAAATTCGATGAACTTATCAAAAAAGAAAATCAATAAAAATGGAAATTTTAAGATCTGCAATTTTTTTTAGAAAGAAAAGGGTTTTTCTAGGTTTCAACTAAGTAGCAAGAGACAATGCAACAATTTAATCGATGAAGCAAAGTCTCTCGACGATTTCTCAAAATAAATTTGAAAATTCGATGAACTTATCAAAAATGAAAATCATTAAAAATGGAAATTTTAGGATCCGCAATTTTTTTTTTGAACGAAAAGAGTTTTTCTAGGTTTCAACTGAGTATCAAGAGACAATGCAACAAATAAAACAATGAAGCAAAGTCTTTGGACGATTTCTCAAAGAAATTTGAAAATTCGATAAACTTATCAAAAAAGAAAATCAATAAAAATGCAAATTTTAAGATCCGCAATTTTTTTTTGGAACCTAAACGGTTTTTCTAGGTTTCAACTAAGTATCAAGAGACAATGCAACAAATAAAACAATGAAGCAAAGTCTTTAGACCATTTCTCAAAAGAAATTTGAAAATTCGATGAACTTATCAAAAAAAAAAATCATTAAAAATGCAAATTTTAAGATCTGCAATTTTTTCTTGGAACCAAAAGGGTTTTCCTAGGTTTTAACTAAGTAGCAAGAGACAATGCAACAATTTAATCGATGAAGCAAAGTCTCTCGACGATTTCTTAAAAGAAATTTGAAAATTCGATGAACTTATCAAAAAAGAAAATCAATAAAAATGCAAATTTTAAGATCCGCAATTTTTTTTTGGAACCTAAAGGGTTTTTCTAGGTTTCAACTAAGTAGCAAGAGACAATGCAACAATTTAATCGATGAAGCAAAGTCTTTGGACGATTTCTCAAAGAAATTTGAAAATTCGATAAACTTATCAAAAAAGAAAATCAATAAAAATGCAAATTTTAAGATCCGCAATTTTTTTTTGGAACCTAAAGGGTTTTTCTAGGTTTCAACTAAGTAGCAAGAGACAATGCAACAATTTAATCGATGAAGCAAAGTCTCTCGACGATTTCTCAAAAGAAATTTAAAAATTCGATGAAATTATCAAAAAAAAAAATCAATAAAAATGGAAATTTTAAGATCCGCAATTTTTTTTTAGAAAGAAAGGGGTTTTTCTAGGTTTCAACTAAGTAGCAAGAGACAATGCAACAATTTAATCGATGAAGCAAAGTCTCTCGACAATTTCTCAAAAGAAATTTGAAAATTCGATGAAATTATCAAAAAAAAAAAAAATCAATAAAAATGGAAATTTTAAGATCCGCAATTTTTTTTTAGAAAGAAAAGGGTTTTTTCTAGGTTTCAACTAAGTAGCAAGAGACGATGCAACAAATAAAACAATGAAGCAAAGTCTTTGGACGATTTCTCAAAAAAAATTTTAAAATTCGATAAACTTATCAAAAAAGAAAATCAATAAGAATAGAAATTTTAAGATCCGCAATTTTTTTTTGGAACCTAAACGGTTTTTCTAGGTTTCAACTAAGTATCAAGAGACAATGCAACAAATAAAACAATGAAGCAAAGTCTTTAGACCATTTCTCAAAAGAAATTTGAAAATTCGATGAACTTATCAAAAAAAAAAATCATTAAAAATGCAAATTTTAAGATCTGCAATTTTTTCTTGGAACCAAAAGGGTTTTCCTAGGTTTTAACTAAGTAGCAAGAGACAATGCAACAATTTAATCGATGAAGCAAAGTCTCTCGACGATTTCTTAAAAGAAATTTGAAAATTCGATGAACTTATCAAAAAAGAAAATCAATAAAAATGCAAATTTTAAGATCCGCAATTTTTTTTTGGAACCTAAAGGGTTTTTTCTAGGTTTCAGCTAAGTAGCAAGAGACAATGCAACAATTTAATCGATGAAGCAAAGTCTCTCGACGATTTCTCAAAGAAATTTGAAAATTCGATGAACTTATCAAAAAAGAAAATCATTAAAAATGGAAATTTTAGGATCCGCAATTTTTTTTTTGAACGAAAAGAGTTTTTCTAGGTTTCAACTGAGTATCAAGAGACAATGCAACAAATAAAACAATGAAGCAAAGTCTTTGGACGATTTCTCAAAGAAATTTGAAAATTCGATAAACTTATCAAAAAAGAAAATCAATAAAACTGCAAATTTTAAGATCCGCAATTTTTTCTTGGAATGAAAAGGCTTTTTCTAGGTTTCAACTAAGTAGCAAGAGACAATGCAACAATTTAATCGATGAAGCAAAGTCTTTGGACGATTTCTCAAAGAAATTTGAAAATTCGTTTAACTTACCAAAAAAAAAAATCATTAAAAATGGAAATTTTAGGATCCGCAATTTTTTTTTTGAACGAAAAGAGTTTTTCTAGGTTTCAACTGAGTATCAAGAGACAATGCAACAAATAAAACAATGAAGCAAAGTCTTTAGACGATTTCTCAAAGAAATTTGAAAATTCGATAAACTTATCAAAAAAGAAAATCAATAAAAATGCAAATTTTAAGATCCGCAATTTTTTTTTGGAACCTAAAGGGTTTTTCTAGGTTTCAACTGAGTATCAAGAGACAATGCAACAATTTAATCGATGAAGCAAAGTCTTTGGACGATTTCTCAAAGAAATTTGAAAATTCGTTTAACTTACCAAAAAAAAAAATCATTAAAAATGGAAATTTTAGGATCCGCAATTTTTTTTTTGAACGAAAAGAGTTTTTCTAGGTTTCAACTGAGTATCAAGAGACAATGCAACAAATAAAACAATGAAGCAAAGTCTTTGGACGATTTCTCAAAGAAATTTGAAAATTCGATAAACTTATCAAAAAAGAAAATCAATAAAAATGCAAATTTTAAGATCCGCAATTTTTTTTTAGAAAGAAAAGGGTTTTTCTAGGTTTCAACTAAGTAGCAAGAGACAATGCAACAATTTAATCGATGAAGCAAAGTCTCTCGACAATTTCTCAAAAGAAATTTGAAAATTCGATGAAATTATCAAAAAAAAAAAAAATCAATAAAAATGGAAATTTTAAGATCCGCAATTTTTTTTTAGAAAGAAAAGGGTTTTTTCTAGGTTTCAACTAAGTAGCAAGAGACGATGCAACAAATAAAACAATGAAGCAAAGTCTTTGGACGATTTCTCAAAAAAAATTTTAAAATTCGATAAACTTATCAAAAAAGAAAATCAATAAGAATAGAAATTTTAAGATCCGCAATTTTTTTTTGGAACCTAAACGGTTTTTCTAGGTTTCAACTAAGTATCAAGAGACAATGCAACAAATAAAACAATGAAGCAAAGTCTTTAGACCATTTCTCAAAAGAAATTTGAAAATTCGATGAACTTATCAAAAAAAAAAATCATTAAAAATGCAAATTTTAAGATCTGCAATTTTTTCTTGGAACCAAAAGGGTTTTCCTAGGTTTTAACTAAGTAGCAAGAGACAATGCAACAATTTAATCGATGAAGCAAAGTCTCTCGACGATTTCTTAAAAGAAATTTGAAAATTCGATGAACTTATCAAAAAAGAAAATCAATAAAAATGCAAATTTTAAGATCCGCAATTTTTTTTTGGAACCTAAAGGGTTTTTCTAGGTTTCAGCTAAGTAGCAAGAGACAATGCAACAATTTAATCGATGAAGCAAAGTCTCTCGACGATTTCTCAAAGAAATTTGAAAATTCGATGAACTTATCAAAAAAGAAAATCAATAAAAATGGAAATTTTAAGATCTGCAATTTTTTTTAGAAAGAAAAGGGTTTTTCTAGGTTTCAACTAAGTAGCAAGAGACAATGCAACAATTTAATCGATGAAGCAAAGTCTCTCGACGATTTCTCAAAATAAATTTGAAAATTCGATGAACTTATCAAAAATGAAAATCATTAAAAATGGAAATTTTAGGATCCGCAATTTTTTTTTTGAACGAAAAGAGTTTTTCTAGGTTTCAACTGAGTATCAAGAGACAATGCAACAAATAAAACAATGAAGCAAAGTCTTTGGACGATTTCTCAAAGAAATTTGAAAATTCGATAAACTTATCAAAAAAGAAAATCAATAAAAATGCAAATTTTAAGATCCGCAATTTTTTTTTGAAACCTAAAGGGTTTTTCTAGGTTTCAACTGAGTATCAGGAGACAATGCAACAAATAAAACAATGAAGCAAAGTCTTTAGACGATTTCTCAAAAGAAATTTGAAAATTCGATGAACTTATCAAAAAAGAAAATCAATAAAAATGCAAATTTTAAGATCCGCAATTTTTTTTGGAACGAAAAGGGTTTTTCTAGGTTTCAACTAAGCAGCAAGAGACGATGCAACAAATTAAACGATGAAGCAAAGTCTCTCGACGATTTCTCAAAAGAAATTTAAAAATTCGATGAAATTATCAAAAAAAAAAAATCAATAAAAATGGAAATTTTAAGATGCGCAATTTTTTTTTAGAAAGAAAAGGGTTTTTCTAGGTTTCAACTAAGTAGCAAGAGACAATGCAACAATTTAATCGATGAAGCAAAGTCTCTCGACAATTTCTCAAAAGAAATTTGAAAATTCCATAAACTTATCAAAAAAGAAAATCAATAAAAATGCAAATTTTAAGATCCGCAATTTTTTTTGGAACGAAAAGGGTTTTTTTAGGTTTCAACTAAGCAGCAAGAGACGATGCAACAAATTAAACGATGAAGCAAAGTCTCTCGACGATTTCTCAAAAGAAATTTAAAAATTCGATGAAATTATCAAAAAAAAAAAATCAATAAAAATGGAAATTTTAAGATGCGCAATTTTTTTTTAGAAAGAAAAGGGTTTTTCTAGGTTTCAACTAAGTAGCAAGAGACAATGCAACAATTTAATCGATGAAGCAAAGTCTCTCGACAATTTCTCAAAAGAAATTTGAAAATTCCATAAACTTATCAAAAAAGAAAATCAATAAAACTGCAAATTTTAAGATCCGCAATTTTTTCTTGGAATGAAAAGGCTTTTTCTAGGTTTCAACTAAGTAGCAAGAGACAATGCAACAATTTAATCGATGAAGCAAAGTCTTTGGACGATTTCTCAAAGAAATTTGAAAATTCGTTTAACTTACCAAAAAAAAAAATCATTAAAAATGGAAATTTTATGATCCGCAATTTTTTTTTGAACGAAAAGAGTTTTTCTAGGTTTTAACTGAGTATCAAGAGACAATGCAAGAAATAAAACAATGAAGCAAAGTCTTTGGACGATTTCTCAAAGAAATTTGAAAATTCGATAAACTTATCAAAAAAGAAAATCAATAAAAATAGAAATTTTAAGATCCGCAATTTTTTTTTGAAACGAAAAGGGTTTTTCTAGGTTTCAACTAAGTAGCAAAATACCATGCAACAAATTAAACGATGAAGCAAAGTCTTTTGACGATTCCTGAAATAAAAATTGAAATTTCGTTCAACTTGGCCAAAAGAAAATCAATAAGAATATAAATTTTAAGATCCGCAATTTTTTTTTGGAACCTAAAGGGTTTTTCTAGGTTTCAGCTAAGTAGCAAGAGACAATGCAACAATTTAATCGATGAAGCAAAGTCTCTCGACGATTTCTCAAAGAAATTTGAAAATTCGATGAACTTATCAAAAAAGAAAATCAATAAAAATGGAAATTTTAAGATCTGCAATTTTTTTTAGAAAGAAAAGGGTTTTTCTAGGTTTCAACTAAGTAGCAAGAGACAATGCAACAATTTAATCGATGAAGCAAAGTCTCTCGACGATTTCTCAAAATAAATTTGAAAATTCGATGAACTTATCAAAAATGAAAATCATTAAAAATGGAAATTTTAGGATCCGCAATTTTTTTTTTGAACGAAAAGAGTTTTTCTAGGTTTCAACTGAGTATCAAGAGACAATGCAACAAATAAAACAATGAAGCAAAGTCTTTGGACGATTTCTCAAAGAAATTTGAAAATTCGATAAACTTATCAAAAAAGAAAATCAATAAAAATGCAAATTTTAAGATCCGCAATTTTTTTTTGGAACCTAAACGGTTTTTCTAGGTTTCAACTAAGTATCAAGAGACAATGCAACAAATAAAACAATGAAGCAAAGTCTTTAGACCATTTCTCAAAAGAAATTTGAAAATTCGATGAACTTATCAAAAAAAAAAATCATTAAAAATGCAAATTTTAAGATCTGCAAATTTTTCTTGGAACCAAAAGGGTTTTCCTAGGTTTTAACTAAGTAGCAAGAGACAATGCAACAATTTAATCGATGAAGCAAAGTCTCTCGACGATTTCTTAAAAGAAATTTGAAAATTCGATGAACTTATCAAAAAAGAAAATCAATAAAAATGCAAATTTTAAGATCCGCAATTTTTTTTTGGAACCTAAAGGGTTTTTCTAGGTTTCAACTAAGTAGCAAGAGACAATGCAACAATTTAATCGATGAAGCAAAGTCTTTGGACGATTTCTCAAAGAAATTTGAAAATTCGATAAACTTATCAAAAAAGAAAATCAATAAAAATGCAAATTTTAAGATCCGCAATTTTTTTTTGGAACCTAAAGGGTTTTTCTAGGTTTCAACTAAGTAGCAAGAGACAATGCAACAATTTAATCGATGAAGCAAAGTCTCTCGACGATTTCTCAAAAGAAATTTGAAAATTCGATGAAATTATCAAAAAAAAAAATCAATAAAAATGGAAATTTTAAGATCCGCAATTTTTTTTTAGAAAGAAAGGGGTTTTTCTAGGTTTCAACTAAGTAGCAAGAGACAATGCAACAATTTAATCGATGAAGCAAAGTCTCTCGACAATTTCTCAAAAGAAATTTGAAAATTCGATGAAATTATCAAAAAAAAAAAAATCAATAAAAATGGAAATTTTAAGATCCGCAATTTTTTTTTAGAAAGAAAAGGGTTTTTTCTAGGTTTCAACTAAGTAGCAAGAGACGATGCAACAAATAAAACAATGAAGCAAAGTCTTTGGACGATTTCTCAAAAAAATTTTAAAATTCGATAAACTTATCAAAAAAGAAAATCAATAAGAATAGAAATTTTAAGATCCGCAATTTTTTTTTGGAACCTAAACGGTTTTTCTAGGTTTCAACTAAGTATCAAGAGACAATGCAACAAATAAAACAATGAAGCAAAGTCTTTAGACCATTTCTCAAAAGAAATTTGAAAATTCGATGAACTTATCAAAAAAAAAAATCATTAAAAATGCAAATTTTAAGATCTGCAATTTTTTCTTGGAACCAAAAGGGTTTTCCTAGGTTTTAACTAAGTAGCAAGAGACAATGCAACAATTTAATCGATGAAGCAAAGTCTCTCGACGATTTCTTAAAAGAAATTTGAAAATTCGATGAACTTATCAAAAAAGAAAATCAATAAAAATGCAAATTTTAAGATCCGCAATTTTTTTTTGGAACCTAAAGGGTTTTTCTAGGTTTCAGCTAAGTAGCAAGAGACAATGCAACAATTTAATCGATGAAGCAAAGTCTCTCGACGATTTCTCAAAGAAATTTGAAAATTCGATGAACTTATCAAAAAAGAAAATCAATAAAAATGGAAATTTTAAGATCTGCAATTTTTTTTAGAAAGAAAAGGGTTTTTCTAGGTTTCAACTAAGTAGCAAGAGACAATGCAACAATTTAATCGATGAAGCAAAGTCTCTCGACGATTTCTCAAAATAAATTTGAAAATTCGATGAACTTATCAAAAATGAAAATCATTAAAAATGGAAATTTTAGGATCCGCAATTTTTTTTTTGAACGAAAAGAGTTTTTCTAGGTTTCAACTGAGTATCAAGAGACAATGCAACAAATAAAACAATGAAGCAAAGTCTTTGGACGATTTCTCAAAGAAATTTGAAAATTCGATAAACTTATCAAAAAAGAAAATCAATAAAACTGCAAATTTTAAGATCCGCAATTTTTTCTTGGAATGAAAAGGCTTTTTCTAGGTTTCAACTAAGTAGCAAGAGACAATGCAACAATTTAATCGATGAAGCAAAGTCTTTGGACGATTTCTCAAAGAAATTTGAAAATTCGTTTAACTTACCAAAAAAAAAAATCATTAAAAATGGAAATTTTAGGATCCGCAATTTTTTTTTTGAACGAAAAGAGTTTTTCTAGGTTTCAACTGAGTATCAAGAGACAATGCAACAAATAAAACAATGAAGCAAAGTCTTTAGACGATTTCTCAAAGAAATTTGAAAATTCGATAAACTTATCAAAAAAGAAAATCAATAAAAATGCAAATTTTAAGATCCGCAATTTTTTTTTGGAACCTAAAGGGTTTTTCTAGGTTTCAACTGAGTATCAAGAGACAATGCAACAATTTAATCGATGAAGCAAAGTCTTTGGACGATTTCTCAAAGAAATTTGAAAATTCGTTTAACTTACCAAAAAAAAAAATCATTAAAAATGGAAATTTTAGGATCCGCAATTTTTTTTTTGAACGAAAAGAGTTTTTCTAGGTTTCAACTGAGTATCAAGAGACAATGCAACAAATAAAACAATGAAGCAAAGTCTTTGGACGATTTCTCAAAGAAATTTGAAAATTCGATAAACTTATCAAAAAAGAAAAATCAATAAAAATGCAAATTTTAAGATCCGCAATTTTTTTTTAGAAAGAAAAGGGTTTTTCTAGGTTTCAACTAAGTAGCAAGAGACAATGCAACAATTTAATCGATGAAGCAAAGTCTCTCGACAATTTCTCAAAAGAAATTTGAAAATTCGATGAAATTATCAAAAAAAAAAAAAATCAATAAAAATGGAAATTTTAAGATCCGCAATTTTTTTTTAGAAAGAAAAGGGTTTTTTCTAGGTTTCAACTAAGTAGCAAGAGACGATGCAACAAATAAAACAATGAAGCAAAGTCTTTGGACGATTTCTCAAAAAAAATTTTAAAATTCGATAAACTTATCAAAAAAGAAAATCAATAAGAATAGAAATTTTAAGATCCGCAATTTTTTTTTGGAACCTAAACGGTTTTTCTAGGTTTCAACTAAGTATCAAGAGACAATGCAACAAATAAAACAATGAAGCAAAGTCTTTAGACCATTTCTCAAAAGAAATTTGAAAATTCGATGAACTTATCAAAAAAAAAAATCATTAAAAATGCAAATTTTAAGATCTGCAATTTTTTCTTGGAACCAAAAGGGTTTTCTAGGTTTTAACTAAGTAGCAAGAGACAATGCAACAATTTAATCGATGAAGCAAAGTCTCTCGACGATTTCTTAAAAGAAATTTGAAAATTCGATGAACTTATCAAAAAAGAAAATCAATAAAAATGCAAATTTTAAGATCCGCAATTTTTTTTTGGAACCTAAAGGGTTTTTCTAGGTTTCAGCTAAGTAGCAAGAGACAATGCAACAATTTAATCGATGAAGCAAAGTCTCTCGACGATTTCTCAAAGAAATTTGAAAATTCGATGAACTTATCAAAAAAGAAAATCAATAAAAATGGAAATTTTAAGATCTGCAATTTTTTTTAGAAAGAAAAGGGTTTTTCTAGGTTTCAACTAAGTAGCAAGAGACAATGCAACAATTTAATCGATGAAGCAAAGTCTCTCGACGATTTCTCAAAATAAATTTGAAAATTCGATGAACTTATCAAAAATGAAAATCATTAAAAATGGAAATTTTAGGATCCGCAATTTTTTTTTTGAACGAAAAGAGTTTTTCTAGGTTTCAACTGAGTATCAAGAGACAATGCAACAAATAAAACAATGAAGCAAAGTCTTTGGACGATTTCTCAAAGAAATTTGAAAATTCGATAAACTTATCAAAAAAGAAAATCAATAAAAATGCAAATTTTAAGATCCGCAATTTTTTTTTGGAACCTAAACGGTTTTTCTAGGTTTCAACTAAGTATCAAGAGACAATGCAACAAATAAAACAATGAAGCAAAGTCTTTAGACCATTTCTCAAAAGAAATTTGAAAATTCGATGAACTTATCAAAAAAAAAAATCATTAAAAATGCAAATTTTAAGATCTGCAATTTTTTCTTGGAACCAAAAGGGTTTTCCTAGGTTTTAACTAAGTAGCAAGAGACAATGCAACAATTTAATCGATGAAGCAAAGTCTCTCGACGATTTCTTAAAAGAAATTTGAAAATTCGATGAACTTATCAAAAAAGAAAATCAATAAAAATGCAAATTTTAAGATCCGCAATTTTTTTTTGGAACCTAAAGGGTTTTTCTAGGTTTCAACTAAGTAGCAAGAGACAATGCAACAATTTAATCGATGAAGCAAAGTCTTTGGACGATTTCTCAAAGAAATTTGAAAATTCGATAAACTTATCAAAAAAGAAAATCAATAAAAATGCAAATTTTAAGATCCGCAATTTTTTTTTGGAACCTAAAGGGTTTTTCTAGGTTTCAGCTAAGTAGCAAGAGACAATGCAACAATTTAATCGATGAAGCAAAGTCTCTCGACGATTTCTCAAAGAAATTTGAAAATTCGATGAACTTATCAAAAAAGAAAATCAATAAAAATGGAAATTTTAAGATCTGCAATTTTTTTTAGAAAGAAAAGGGTTTTTCTAGGTTTCAACTAAGTAGCAAGAGACAATGCAACAATTTAATCGATGAAGCAAAGTCTCTCGACGATTTCTTAAAAGAAATTTGAAAATTCGTTTAACTTATCAAAAAAGAAAATCATTAAAAATGCAAATTTTAAGATCCGCAATTTTTTTTTGGAACCAAAAGGCTTTTTCTAGGTTTCAACTAAGTAGCAAGAGACAATGCAACAATTTAATCGATGAAGCAAAGTCTCTCGACGATTTCTTAAAAGAAATTTGAAAATTCGTTTAACTTATCAAAAAAGAAAATCAATAAAAATGCAAATTTTAAGATCCGCAATTTTTTCTTTGAACGAAAAGGGTTTTTCTAGGTTTTAACTAAGTAGCAAGAGACGATGCAACAAATAAAACAATAAAGCAAAGTCTTTGGACGATTTCTCAAAAGAAAGTTGAAAATTCGATGAACTTATCAAAAAAAAAAAATCAATAAAAATGGAAATTTTAAGATCCGCAATTTTTTTTTGGAATGAAAAGGCTTTTTCTAGGTTTCAACTAAGTAGCAAGAGACAATGCAACAATTTAATCGATGAAGCAAAGTCTTTGGACGATTTCTCAAAGAAATTTGAAAATTCGTTTAACTTACCAAAAAAAAAAAATCATTAAAAATGGAAATTTTAGGATCCGCAATTTTTTTTTTGAACGAAAAGAGTTTTTCTAGGTTTCAACTGAGTATCAAGAGACAATGCAACAAATAAAACAATGAAGCAAAGTCTTTGGACGATTTCTCAAAGAAATTTGAAAATTCGATAAACTTATCAAAAAAGAAAATCAATAAAAATGCAAATTTTAAGATCCGCAATTTTTTTTTGGAACCTAAAGGGTTTTTCTAGGTTTTAACTAAGTAGCAAGAGACAATGCAACAATTTAATCGATGAAGCAAAGTCTCTCGACGATTTCTCAAAGAAATTTGAAAATTCGATGAACTTATCAAAAAAGAAAATCAATAAAACTGCAAATTTTAAGATCCGCAATTTTTTTTTGGAATGAAAAGGCTTTTTCTAGGTTTCAACTAAGTAGCAAGAGACAATGCAACAATTTAATAGATGAAGCAAAGTCTTTGGACGATTTCTCAAAGAAATTTGAAATTTCGTTTAACTTATCAAAAAAAAAAAATCATTAAAAATGGAAATTTTAGGATCCGCAATTTTTTTTTGAACGAAAAGGGTTTTTCTAGGTTTCAACTAAGTAGCAAGAGACAATGCAACAAATAAAACAATGAAGCAAAGTCTCTCGACGATTTCTCAAAAGAAATTTAAAAATTCGATGAAATTATCAAAAAAAAAAATCAATAAAAATGGAAATTTTAAGATCTGCAATTTTTTTTTAGAAAGAAAAGGGTTTTTCTAGGTTTCAACTAAGTAGCAAGAGACGATGCAACAAATAAAACGATGAAGCAAAGTCTTTGGACGATTTCTCAAAAGAAATTTGAAAATTCCATGAACTTATCAAAAAAGAAAATCAATAAAACTGCAAATTTTAAGATCCGCAATTTTTTTTTGGAATGAAAAGGCTTTTTCTAGGTTTCAACTAAGTAGCAAGAGACAATGCAACAATTTAATAGATGAAGCAAAGTCTTTGGACGATTTCTCAAAGAAATTTGAAATTTCGTTTAACTTATCAAAAAAAAAAAAATCATTAAAAATGGAAATTTTAGGATCCGCAATTTTTTTTTTGAACGAAAAGGGTTTTTCTAGGTTTCAACTAAGTAGCAAGAGGCGATGCAACAAATAAAACAATGAAGCAAAGTCTCTCGACGATTTCTCAAAAGAAATTTAAAAATTCGATGAAATTATCAAAAAAAAAAAATCAATAAAAATGGAAATTTTAAGATCTGCAATTTTTTTTTAGAAAGAAAAGGGTTTTTCTAGGTTTCAACTAAGTAGCAAGAGACGATGCAACAAATAAAACAATGAAGCAAAGTCTTTGGTCGATTTCTCAAAAGAAATTTGAAAATTCGATGAACTTATCAAAAAAGAAAATCAATAAAACTGCAAATTTTAAGATCCGCAATTTTTTTTTGGAATGAAAAGGCTTTTTCTAGGTTTCAACTAAGTAGCAAGAGACAATGCAACAATTTAATCGATGAAGCAAAGTCTTTGGACGATTTCTCAAAGAAATTTGAAAATTCGATAAACTTATCAAAAAAGAAAATCAATAAAAATGCAAATTTTAAGATCCGCAATTTTTTTTTGGAATGAAAAGGCTTTTTCTAGGTTTCAACTGAGTATCAAGAGACAATGCAACAATTTAATCGATGAAGCAAAGTCTTTCGACGATTTCTTAAAAGAAATTTGAAAATTCGTTTAACTTATCAAAAAAGAAAATCATTAAAAATGGAAATTTTAGGATCCGCAATTTTTTTTTAAAACGATAAGAGTTTTTCTAGGTTTCAACTGAGTATCAGGAGACAATGCAACAAATAAAACAATGAAGCAAAGTCTTTAGACGATTTCTCAAAAGAAATTTGAAAATTCGATGAAATTATCAAAAAAAAAAAAATCAATAAAAATGGAAATTTTAAGATCCGCAATTTTTTTTTGAAACCTAAAGGGTTTTTCTAGGTTTCAACTGAGTATCAGGAGACAATGCAACAAATAAAACAATGAAGCAAAGTCTTTAGACGATTTCTCAAAAGAAATTTGAAAATTCGATGAACTTATCAAAAAAGAAAATCAATAAAAATGCAAATTTTAAGATCCGCAATTTTTTTTGGAACGAAAAGGGTTTTTCTAGGTTTCAACTAAGCAGCAAGAGACGATGCAACAAATTAAACGATGAAGCAAAGTCTCTCGACGATTTCTCAAAAGAAATTTAAAAATTCGATGAACTTATCAAAAAAAAAAAATCAATAAAAATGGAAATTTTAAGATGCGCAATTTTTTTTTAGAAAGAAAAGGGTTTTTCTAGGTTTCAACTAAGTAGCAAGAGACAATGCAACAATTTAAACAATGAAGCAAAGTCTCTCGACGATTTCTCAAAAGAAATTTGAAAATTCGATAAACTTATCAAAAAAGAAAATCAATAAAAATGCAAATTTTAAGATCCGCAATTTTTTTTGGAACGAAAAGGGTTTTTCTAGGTTTCAACTAAGCAGCAAGAGACGATGCAACAAATTAAACGATGAAGCAAAGTCTCTCGACGATTTCTCAAAAGAAATTTAAAAATTCGATGAACTTATCAAAAAAAAAAATCAATAAAAATGGAAATTTTAAGATGCGCAATTTTTTTTTAGAAAGAAAAGGGTTTTTCTAGGTTTCAACTAAGTAGCAAGAGACAATGCAACAATTTAATCGATGAAGCAAAGTCTCTCGACAATTTCTCAAAAGAAATTTGAAAATTCGATAAACTTATCAAAAAAGAAAATCAATAAAAATGCAAATTTTAAGATCCGCAATTTTTTTTTGGAATGAAAAGGCTTTTTCTAGGTTTCAACTAAGTAGCAAGAGACAATGCAACAATTTAATCGATGAAGCAAAGTCTTTGGACGATTTCTCAAAGAAATTTGAAAATTCGTTTAACTTACCAAAAAAAAAATCATTAAAAATGGAAATTTTATGATCCGCAATTTTTTTTTGAACGAAAAGAGTTTTTCTAGGTTTTAACTGAGTATCAAGAGACAATGCAAGAAATAAAACAATGAAGCAAAGTCTTTGGACGATTTCTCAAAGAAATTTGAAAATTCGATAAACTTATCAAAAAAGAAAATCAATAAAAATAGAAATTTTAAGATCCGCAATTTTTTTTTGAAACGAAAAGGGTTTTTCTAGGTTTCAACTAAGTAGCAAAATACCATGCAACAAATTAAACGATGAAGCAAAGTCTTTTGACGATTCCTGAAATAAAAATTGAAATTTCGTTCAACTTGGCCAAAAGAAAATCAATAAGAATATAAATTTTAAGATCCGCAATTTTTTTTTGAAACGAAAAGGGTTTTTCTAGGTTTCAACTAAGAAGGAAGAGACAATGCAACAATTTAATCGATGAAGCAATGTCTCTCGACGATTTCTCAAAATAAATTTGAAAATTCGATGAACTTATCAAAAAAAAAAAAATCAATAAAAATGGAAATTTTAAGATCTGCAATTTTTTTTTAGAAAGAAAAGGGTTTTTCTAGGTTTCAACTAAGTAGCAAGAGACAATGCAACAATTTAATCGATGAAGCAAAGTCTCTAGACATTTTCTCAAAAGAAATTTGAAAATTCGATGAACTTATCAAAAAAGAAAATCAATAAAACTGCAAATTTTAGGATCCGCAATTTTTTTTTAAAACGAAAAGAGTTTTTCTAGGTTTCAACTGAGTATCAGGAGACAATGCAACAAATAAAACAATGAAGCAAAGTCTTTAGACGATTTCTCAAAAGAAATTTGAAAATTCGATGAACTTATCAAAAAAAAAAAAAATCAATAAAAATGGAAATTTTAAGATCCGCAATTTTTTTTTAGAAAGAAAAGGGTTTTTCTAGGTTTCAACTAAGTAGCAAGAGACAATGCAACAATTTAATCGATGAAGCAAAGTCTCTCGACAATTTCTCAAAAGAAATTTGAAAATTCGATGAACTTATCAAAAAAGAAAATCAATAAAACTGCAAATTTTAGGATCCGCAATTTTTTTTTGGAATGAAAAGGCTTTTTCTAGGTTTCAACTAAGTAGCAAGAGACAATGCAACAATTTAATCGATGAAGCAAAGTCTCTCGACGATTTCTCAAAAGAAATTTGAAAATTCGATGAACTTATCAAAAAAAAAAAAATCAATAAAAATGGAAATTTCAAGATCCGCAATTTTTTTTTAGAAAGAAAAGGGTTTTTCTAGGTTTCAACTAAGCAGCAAGAGACGATGCAACAAATTAAACGATGAAGCAAAGTCTTTGGACAATTTCTCAAAAAAAGTTTTTAAATTCGATAAACTTATCAAAAAAGAAAATCAATAAGAATAGAAATTTTAAGATCCGCAATTTTTTTTTTAAACGAAAATTGTTTTTATGTTTCAACTAAGTAGCAAGAGACGATACAACAAATTAAACGATGAAGCAAATTCTCTCGACGAATTCTAAAAAGAAATTTCAAATTTCGATAAACTTATCAAAAAAGAAAATCAATAAAAATGGAAATTTTTAGATCCGCAATTTTTTTTTTAAACGAAAATTGTTTTTCTAGTTTTTAACCAAGTAGCAAGAAACGATGCAAGAAATTGAGCGATGAAGCACAGTCGTCCGACGATTTCTCAAAAAAATTTTGAAAATTCGTTCAACTTGGCCAAAAGGGGCCATTCAAGTATATTACGTAAGCATATTTTTCAGGTTTTTAGACCCCCCCCCTCTCCCATGTAAGATTTTTTATATGCATTAGCGCCATTTTTTCTAATAGAAATAAGCAATAGCTGGACCCCCCCTCCCCCTTAAATACTTACGTAATACTTGAATGGTCCCAAAGAAAATCTATAAAAATGGAAATTTTTGGATTCGCAATTTTTTTTTTGGAACAAAAAGGGTTTTTCTAGGTTTCAACTAAGTAGCAAATTCATCTAAAATTTGATGAAAAAAATTGCCATTTTGGTGAATAGGGCTAATTAAAAATATATAAATTTTTTATTTTTTTTAACTATAGGTATTTTTGTAGCCTACTAGCAACTTGGAAAGGACGTTTTAGCATTTTCTAAGAGGGAGCAAATTGCTAATGCTGAATATGTTCTAAATTTATATTAAATATTTAAGTTTACATACATTTTGCATTGGTTCCAATTGATTGGTTTATATGAAACACTATAAACGTCAAAATTGTCTTTATTTTAAGAAATTTAGTTGCTTCTTTTATATTATGTTGTCTTATAATAATGTTGTACTCCTTACTTTTTACATAGAAACATAATTAATAAGTGTATATAAATTATACATTTTGTTAAAAATCAATAGAATTTTTTAAAAGTTAACATTTGAAATTTTTTATGCGGGCTTTTTATAGAAATTTATTTTTCTTTTAAATAAATTGTCACTAAATTATAAAGCCTTTTTTATATCAATTACAAGTGTTTAATGAATAATTCATTTAATTATAATGCTTCACGTCATATGAAACTAAAAACAAAAAAGTATTAATGTAAATTATCAAACATTTTTAGTAATTTCAATTTAGAGAGTAGAATTTTTAGCTGGAATGCTAGAAACATAGTATATTTACATAGAAAATAACATGAATTTTTTATTCATTACTGGATTTAAATTTTTAAAATGTCAATTTTACAAAAATGTTATTACTATGTACCTTTTTAAAAATTATATCAGTTTTTATATATTTTCGTATTTAAAAATTCTCAAAATACTTTTTAGACACGATGTTGAAGTCTTCAACGTTGATCAACAAAAAAAATGTTTAATACATTCAAATATTATTTTTAATTTAAAATTTAATTTTATAATTATCATCAGAACATAAACATAATTCATTTATTTATTAATATTGTTGTAGCAATGTTGCTGCTTTATCTTTAGTTACTTTACTTAGTGAACTACTGTTTTTTGTTGATAAACGTTGTGGACTTCTACATGGTTTTCAGACACAGTGTATAAACCTTGGCCACCTTACCCACATCGCAAACCACGCCCCATAAAGCAATTTAGACACAGGGCGTATTTTTAAAATGGAGTATACGCATTCATAATAAAAATGTCATGTAATTGTACATAATTTGTAATTTTCATTCAGTTGACATTATAAAAAATTTGTTGTATTATTTTAAATTATTGCTGAAACATATATTTTAGTATATTATACTTTCCATTACAATTTTTACTATTTTTTTTTATAATTTTATTACATTTAAAGTGCATTCTGCAAATTTTTACTGAATTTTTTAAATGATAATTAATGTCAAGGTCATAAACAGTAGTCACAAACAAGAATGCTGCGTAAGTTTTTTTTTATTTTTTATATTGATTAAATTTTTTCAATACTACAATTGAATAGTTGCAAAAGGATTTCAAGTTTCAACATTATTCTCATATTATTTGCTTAATAAATAAGCATCACTTCAAGGTTATTCTTATTATTAGGATTGTCCCTTGGATGTTTTCCTTTTTGAATTCTTCTGCTTCCTTCTTGGTTTTTGTTCCTTCTTAAGTTCTCCAGCTCTCATTTCACATAAAATATTTTTCACTTCCATAAATTTGTTTCTGTAGGTATAATAGCATTTTCTTACATGTAATTTTATAGTTCTGTCACTGTACGAAATCATGATGGTTTTACAAATATTGAACCAGACACAACCTTCTCTTCTGTAAGATTCTCTTAGAAGTCTGTTAACAAGAGACTCAGTATTTTCGTTGGGATATAGCTTGTTGATAGCTGAACATATCTCATGTATCGTAAATCTCATTTTTCAACAGTTCTTATGTCTCACTAAAAGTTAATTATTTATATAGTGAACGATACGTAACAATAACAATAATTTAGAAATGAATTATTGAAAGAAACAAACCAACTTAACCTTAAATATTCTCAAACATGCGAAAAACAACAAGTAATAAATGTAGCGCGCATGCGTAATCTACAATCTAATCTTTGCAAAATCCTAAGGGCGGAAACGATTTTAAAAATTATAACTGTAGCAATCTGCTTGCCTGATTATACCACAAAAAATCTGCAGAGATACGAAAAAATTGTTGAAAATCCTACAAAACTATATAGTTCAAGTATCTATTCTCAAGAATGTTGAAAAATTAAATGATGTTAAAATTTAAAATTCTATAAAAATTCAATTTGAGGGGAGTCATGCGCCTCAATTTTTTATACATAAAAATATAGAAACAATACTTTAAAACATATACATATGTATTAATATAAATAAATAGACATAGCAAAAAATTATCTTTTAAAACAAAATTAAAGACGACACTTTCCTGTTTACGGAATAACAATCCATAACTTTGAAGAATCTCAACTCTTGGCTTTTGATTTTACAAGAATCACTGAAACAATAATACCCAGAAGTTTAAATTACTATTTTCCTTTAACGCGTGGTTAATATTATTTAATATATTGTCCATACTTATAAATATTTTTACCTTTGCGATTGGTTAATTTTGTCATTGAAACAACTTGTATGTTTAATTTTTTTGCAACAGCTGTCGTCTCCGATGTTTCAGGTGCTGCTTGTAAATATGTAAACATTGAGTACAGGTCTACATTATGAAATTTAATTAATTTTTTGTAAAAAGTAAAAGAGCAAAATAGTCTTACCAACTTCTTCAGAAGGAGTAGTCGAAGCAGGTATGGCATTTCTCTGTACCATTTTTTTTCTTTTATTTCCTTTTTTTGCAACAGCTGTCGTTTCCGATGTTTCAGGTGCTGCTTGTAAATATGTAAACATTGAGTACAGGTCTACATTATGAAATTTAATTCATTTTTTGTAAAAAGTAAAAGAGCAAAATAATAGTCTTACCAACTTCTTCAGAAGGAGTAGTCGAAGCAGTAGGTATGGCATTTCTCTGTACCATTTTTTTTATTCTTTCATTTCCTTTCTTCCACTGCTCCATTTGTTTTGCTGCTTTTTTTGCTGCAGCAGTAAACGATTTCTTTAAGACTTCTAAAAATAAATAATAATTAGTAATTTCGTTTGCTATTTTAATTTTCATAATAATTTTATATTAAATTTCTTCTTACTGTTTCTTCCCACTGATGGGTATTTATTGTTTTTACGTGGTTTCGGCGCTTGTTTCATCGACGGTCGAGATTGTTGCTCTCTTGAACGCATCTCAATTGTTGATACTGAAAACCATAATAACAGTTCATACCTCAACACTTGCTTGAAGAAATGAATCACTGTTTGTAATCAACGACCATAAAAAACCTTTACTTTCTTATAGTCGTTGATTACAAATACAATTTCAGGTTGACAGTTGTCAAACTGAGTTTGAGAACAAAAAGTTTTTGAGGAACAATTGTAAATAATTTAGTGAACAAAAATGAAAAATTTTCCTTAGTATCAGTTACGTTTCGGACTTTTTCAAACTGCCATCAAAACTGAATATCCAACTATGGATGTTCAGAAGACATCCCTATTGAAAAAAAGTGTAATTACACGTGTACATTTGGCCACTTGTAATTACACGTGTAATTTGTACTTTGACCTATTTTTTAAATTTCTAAAATTGTTACACGTGTAACAATTTTGGAAGTTTAAAAAAAAGAAAGCACAAATTACACGTGTAACAATTTTGGAAGTTTAAAAAAAAGAAAGCACAAATTACACGTGTAACAATTTTGGAAGTTTAAAAAAAAGAAAGCACAAATTACACGTGTAACAATTTTGGAAGTTTAAAAAAAATGAAAGTACAAATTACACGTGTAACAATTTTGGAAGTTTAAAAAAAAAGAAAGTACAAATTACACGTGTAACAATTTTGGAAGTTTAAAAAAAGAAAGTACAAATTACACGTGTAATCTAAACACAAATTTTTTTTTAATTTTTGATCTTAAAAATCACAAAAATACTCTACTAATATAAATTACAGTATTTTTAACTTATTATTTGAAAAATCATGTAAATTTAAAAAAAAAATGAAAGTACAAATTACACGTGTAACAATTTTGGAAGTTAAAAAAAAAAGAAAGTACAAATTATACGTGTAACAATTTTGGAAGTTTAAAAAAAAGAAAGCACAAATTACACGTGTAACAATTTTGGAAGTTTAAAAAAAATGAAAGTAAAAAATAAAAGGGGAATTTTTCCAATAGGGATCCCGTGTTCAATTTTCTTTTGTGTATACTTACAACATTCAATGTGTTGACGGGTTTCATTATACTGATCTCCACATTTTTCGCATTTTTTTAATGCATGCTGCATTTTTATGTGGTTGAAATATTCATTTTCATTATTGCAATCAATCGTGCAGAAGGGACACTTCCATTGTCCGATTTCGTCGGATTCTTCCCAGGGCATTCCTTGTACGACCGAGTGCGTGTCCTGAATTGAATTCGGTTCTGGTTCTTCATCTGCAAACAATAAGATATTTTATTAACTGTTTAAAGTCATAAATATATATTTCTGTATACAGAATAAGACTAAATAAGAGCCCACTATACTTTAAATATTTAAGGGAAATATTGACAATATAATATGTACAAAACATTATATTTCAACTTCATATTAATATTATTTTTAAAAGATTGTCTATAAAGTAAAAAAAATTTATTACAAATTTGTTTACATCAAAATTGTAGATGAATTTAAATTTAAAAATTTTGTTTACTGATTTTTTATTTTTTAAACGTTGCGGACTGCAGTGTCATCTTCTTTGTGCAATTTAAAATTAAAAACTAATATTGATTGTATACAGTACTGTAAGTGAAAAGTCAACCTAAAGTGTATGAAAAATAATAAAATTAGTTTATCAAATAATAAAAGTTTTTAAAATATCCTATTTTTTATATTTTCATCATGTTTTAAAAGGTTGACTTTGAAAATGGAAAAGAGAATAGAATTTGAATTTGAATTGAATCTTGAATTTTTTTCTGAATTTAAATTTAAAATATATACTTTAAAATCTAAAAAATAGCATGATCACGATACAGAGCGGTGGTAGATCTTTTAAAACTCAATGTAATTGACAGCATTAATCTAAAAATAATAATTTTTTTCTTTTCTGTTTGTGATTTACAAGAAAAGAGTATTTCGTGAGAATCACCCATATACGTTTTTGAAACTAACATGGTTTTTTGTCCACTTCATAGTAGTTATGTATACAGAACAGATATATTTCCCATTTACCTCCGTTTAAAAGAGTTTTGTGTACTTCCACATTAATGTATTTCATATTGCTGCAACACTCTAAAAAATGCAACAAAAGGCCTTCGTACTCCCTGTCAGTACATAATTCGGAACTTTTAATACGCTTCCAATAGTTTCGAATAACATTTTCACGGTGTTCCTCCTCTTCTGATAGTTTTCGCTCCTGGTGGCTATTTCTTCTTATATCATCGTAATCGTGATGAGTGATTTGGATGAATGTTTTCAATTTATCTGAAAAAAAAACTTTTAAATTGTCTGGTTTTTGCGAATATGTTAAACGATATATGGATCTAAAGGATATATGCCGTGAGTTTAGTTCGACCGAGAAAAATCCGGGAATATAAAAAATATTCGCAAATTTTTTAAAGCTTCGCTGATTTGTTAAAATTTATAAAAAGTTTCAAAAGTAGTCTTATATTTTTCAAACTTTTAAAAAACAACTATTGTCGGTTTATTGGTAGATTTATTTTCAATTATCTACAACTTTTTTAATTTAGAAAATTTCAAAAAGAACAGAAAATTTTGTTCTTTATCAATTTTTGAATAATGTTGAAAAACAGAAATTTCTTAATGTCATTTTATAAAGTAGCAACATAGTCAAATATATTATACCCAAGAAAATTAAAATATTTTGATCATCTATACAGAATAGAAAAATAAAGTTATGATAAGTTTATACCTTTCTCAAATTGGAAAAAATAAAAAATATTTTCTTGGCGTGTGCATCTGGTCGTGTAATATTATTAATTATATACTTGATGTGAAAACTTTTAACATTCAACAATTTTAAACAAAAAGTTTAAAGGTATAAATCACAATAAATTTACTATTACTTTGTGATCCAATTGTTGCAATAGTATTGGTTTTGTGGTTTTTAGAATCAATAATTTGAAATGCAAAAAATTAAGTTTATTTCTTAGACGTTTTGATTATTGCTTAGATCCTTTTCAGTGATTTCATATTATAAACATTAACTCATTACCTATAATATATTAAAAAATATCTACTCTACAGATTGAATAAAAATTACTGAATGAAGAATGCAAACAACGATCGAAACATCCAAAAACACAATTTTTTTTTTAATTTTTGATCTTAAAAATCACAAAAATACTCTACTAATATAAATTACAGTATTTTTAACTTATTATTTGAAAAATCATGTAAATTTTAAAGTATTGCCATTAATGTTTATAAAATAAATCCGGGAATGATTTAGGTTTATGCTCGAGAGATCCGAGAAATTTAAAATCGTAATTCGATAAATACCTTGCATAGAGTTTTCTTTAGAGAAAAAACTTTTTGTACGATGTTACAAGGCTTCTGTCAACTTTATACTCACCAACAAAACTGACAATTGTCGGATGACTTCCGATGACATCACTCCAAGCTCGGTTGTTCCTTTCTGTATCATTGTTTGTCCTTTTAGGTTGAAGGTAAACTGAAAACTTGTCGGGAGTGACTTGTTTAAGCCAATATCTTCTGAAATAACCAATGAAATCATCCAATAACTTTATTGGCAAAAATGTTTTGTTGTTGTCCTCAATTTCGGGTAAGTCATTCAGCTTAGATAACTTTTCTACCAGCAAGTCAAATATTGGGATGATATCTTTAGCTGGTAATAACGCCAGATGTTTAACTTTCTCGACGAAAGCGTGCAAACATTTATAATTTGTTAAATATTTTCTTAATCCGTGTTTGTTGATATATTTGTCTATGTTCTGAAAAGATTATATTTTTAATTTTCTCAAAGAAATATCTCAACAATACCTACATAAATATTCAGGACATCGTTTTTCATGTGATAATTTCAATATCCTTATGATTTCACATGGATAACTGTAAACAATTCTCGGATACTTAAAAAGCCACATAAAAATCATATTCATATGACGTCTCAGAGGTATCCTTTACATCCCAATACTTAAAACGTTAATGAAAATTATACTTACATAGCACAGGTGGAAGAAACACCCAATCTCCTTTTCAATTTCCGGAAAATTTATCACAAATGCCTTTTTTAATGCGATTTCAAAATCGCTAATTAGTTTTTCCAGCCTAATTGTAGGAGCCAGTTCTCGCAGTTTTTTTGCCACAGTATTGTAGGCGCTGAATGATTTTGAGCTCATTAGAATGAAAAATAAAGGCGTTATCTGCAAAAAGAATATTTCATTATCCTATTTCAAAATCTTCACATTTCTATTTGGACATATAAGCTTACCAGGAATAATTATTACAATTGTAATCATTTTGCTTCGTATACAAATCTATTGCCCGTATACAAAATGTAATGAAGCTTATTACACTTTTAAAACTATTTTCTTGTGTACTCTTTAAATTTGAACCAATTAAAAATAATATAAATGAATTTTTACTTATTTAAATTTAGAGAGTATTACATAGCAATTTATGTGTATGAATAAAATGAAAAAAAATACCTTTTCAAATGCGATTACAGAAAAAATCAGCATTTGGTAGGAACCTTTTAGCCACGGTACAGTTTTGAAAGTTCCATCGGCAGTTCCTGTGGATACATCGAACTCCAAAACTCTCCTCAAGAAATTCTCGGAATGAAATATTATATGACAAAAATCTGATTCATCGATGACGTTTGTCACTGATATTTCGTTGTTGACTCCTTCGTCGACAACATACGTGAGTATCTTCCTCCATTCATCACATTGCAGGACTTCTTTTAAATCTACAATGTGCTTCGGCATGGGTGGAAAATTTTTTCGAGCCCAACTTCGAATAGTTCTCTTCACAGATGAATAAGAAAGAGCTGTTTTCCACTCTGGATGCCTAGATTATAATATATATTCATAAAAATTATTACAATGGCAACAATAAGAATATTTATTTTTTGCGAATTACTGTCCAACGAGTTTGATATATAAAATGTACTTACTCATTTCTGGTTTTTTGAAATATTGTTAGTGGGTTTTCGGGATTGTTTGCTGTTTCTTTGGCCAAAGCACTCCTTTGTTTAGCGGCATCCTCATTAAAAAAACACTTTGAGTCATGTTCTTTTAAAACAAAAACTTTTTTTGCTTCATCAGGCAGTATTCCTCTGCCCGAACAACCCATTTTTCTTTGGTGGGCACACTTCATATAACTGTAATATAAAAAAATTGTAAAATAAAAATAATCGAGATTTTCTATCCCCACGTTAAGTTACTATTTTTTTTATTCCAAACAGTTCTGTAGATCGAACTGTTATGCCAGAAGTTTGGGAGTTGATTTGTATAATAATAAAATGAATTAAGAAAAAAAATTTTTTGAAAGTAGTAAAAAAAAAAACAAATTTTTAAATACAAAAAATGAAATATCCTCTTCAGTTTTCTTTCTCAACTTATAAATTTAAGAAACATTATTAAGATGTATATTTGCAATTTTTTAAACAATCAATTATCTTATTAATTATCTATCTTTTTTATGTATCTTCTTTTTTGTCTTAAATCTACTTTATCAAAATAAATTAACCCCCTTAAGGTATTGAGATATTTTTCAATATTCCGATGTAGTGAGCAATATTTTCGAAATATTTACGTGTATGCGTGTTCCTTATCTTTCTTTTTAGGCCTTCCGTTTCTGTGCCAACGATGTGGAGATTCATAAAAGCGTTCATGCTCTTTATATATTAGAATTTTTGTCCCCTTTTCCGTACGTGTAAAATGTGGTTCTGTAAATAATTTATTTCACATGAACGAACAAATATATATTTTCATTTCCTAAGAATAGCTTTAAACAAAATCATAAATTTGAAAAAAGTATAATTTCTACAAAACGTAATTGGTTTTAATGTTGACAGTAAATTGTTAAACATTTTTATTTTCTTTTTAATGAAATTTCTAATTTGTATTATTTTTCTCACGGAAACCTATATGTTTTTCAATTAAATGTATATACAAAAATGAAAATTGGGCGACATTGAAGTTTAGAAGAAATGAAAACTTTGTTTTAACACTACTCTTCTTTACTTTTATTAAAACTCATTGTTGTCCCGTTTTCTAATCATATATAATTTAATTTCTGTAAAAATAGAAGAATTAGATTTGCTTCTACAAATGGAGAGGTTGAAAAATTAAAAAAAAAAGTTTTGAAAATGAAAAACTCACAAAACATTTATACAAAATATCGATATAAAAATTTTTGTTTTAATTTCAATAAGTAATATCAACTAACTTGCTGCATAATTGTGATCAAAATGTTCTCTTTCTTGTATATCTTTCTCCTTCTCAATTTCATATGAAAATTCTATTTCGATATCAGAATCCACTACTTGTACGTCAGCACAAATTTCTTCGATGTGAATATCTTCTGATGTTCCTAAAAATTTGAAATGTCAACCACAAAGTAAAAGATTAAATACTAATAATAATAAATACAAGAAAAATAATAAAAATAAAAAAAAATAATAAAAATTATATAATAATGACAATAAGACAATAAGGTTTCTATTCATTACAGTTTTCATTAAACTAATATTTACAACACATTATAAAGTGTGGATTTACCTGGTTGCGGAGAACTGGAATCCATCATTTTCTCTTTGAAACAGCAGAATTCGGTTAAAAAATTTTTGCCGGTTTTACATACTACAAATTTAATACATTATATTATCAGTAAATTAATTTTTTAAAATCTGAATTATTTCAATGTAGCCTTAGAATTATATCATTAAAAAAATTGACAAATTTATAAAATATTAATAAAAAAGTGTTTGTAAATAATGTTTAAATGTGTTTGTGAAATAAAGAATAATTATTCTCCTGTCACGTGTCCTCCATTAAAGTGAACAACTTGATTATTTTTTAGCATTAATGTGTTTATATGTTCTTTATATTATATTTATGTCTCATATTTATTTACTTAATTAGCATATTTACCTCATACAATTGATTAAAAAATCCATTAAACACTAATAACCACACATGTAAGAAGTGAAAATTTTAATAGATTATTCTACTATACTTTTCTCACATTTCGGAATAGTTTTTTAACCTTTTTTGTCAATTTCCGCTGGCGCTTCGCAGAATAGAAGTTCCGATTCCGGAAATTGGAGGGGTTTTACATACTCGTCTATTATATTTCAAATGGTGGTTTATTTTTGTTTTATAAAGTAGATTTTTCTCAGTGAAAAAAATTGGATTATTTTCTAGTAGTAAAGAAGAATATATGTATTTCTACAAATGATATTTTTTACAGAATTTTACAGATTTTATTACAGAAATGAAAAGTATAAATATAAATTTTAAAGATTGCTTTAATTCTGTTTAAGGGTATATACAAAAGTCATTAAAAAATGTCAAATAAGAAAGTAGAAATGTTTAAAGGTAATTTTCCAAATACTTTATCAATTTTTTCAAAAAGTTATGATATTTCAAAACAGTTTTTCGAAATATGAATAAAATTTGTCGTGTAGATTTTTTAAATATAGAAAATGAAATTTGTCATATAGTATCGTGTCATTCCTCTCACCCGTTGAATATTATCCAATATTTTTACTGTGGGTAAAGATATTGATTAATTATTGTGATCAATATTTAAATTAACACCTCCAATATTAATTTCTTAAGTTACTTTTTAAAAAATGTCATTAGTTTACGTTAAAAAAATTAAAATTGAGAAATGAAATAAAAAAAATAATGAAATAAATAAAAATAAATAAAAATAAATAAATAAATAATAATAAATAATAAATAATAATAATAAATAATAATAATAATAATAATAATAATAATAATAATAATAATAAATAAAAATAACAATAATAATAATAATAATAATAATAATAATAATAATAATAATAATAATAATAATAATAAAATAATAATAATAATAAATAATAATAATAATAAATAATAATAATAAATAAATAAATAAAAATAAAATAAAAAAATTTTGAAATCGTCATTCCTCTTACTAATCCTAGTAAAAATTAAAAACTAATAATGATTGTACAGTACTGTAAGTGAAAAGTCAACCTAAAGTGAATGGAAAATAATAAAATTAGTTCATTAAACAATTAAAGTATTTAAAATATCCAATTTTTTCTTATTTTTATCATTTTTAAAAAAGTTGACTTTATATATATATGGAAAATAGAATTATTTACTTTCATTCAAGTTCAGATGACGTAAAGTTGATATTTTATTATAAAAAATAACGGCGCCAAATTTAAACCTCTTGATTTTTTTTGTGAATATTAATTTAAAATATATATATATATATACTTTGAATGCTTAAAATTATAGCATGATCACGATACAGAGGTGGTAGATCTTTTAAAACTCAATATAATTGACAGCATTATTCTAAAAATAATAATTTTTTTCTTTTCTGTTTGTAGCTTACAAAAAAAAAGTATTTCGAGAGAATTACCCTTAAAAAACTTTTTTTAATGTTGTTCTATTTATAAAATGTCCTACATATGCCGCAAAATAGTTAAGGATATCTTTCCTTTTTTATTCTTCTTTTAAGAATCTCAGTTAAATATTAAAACATTAAAATATACGTTGTTTTTTAATTAAAATCTACATGACAGCTACAAAAAATTCCATCAATTTGTTGAAAATAATAACGATATTTTTACAAAAATTTAAATTTCAAAAAAGTTTATGTAATTATCAGTTAAAATAAAAGGATGACATAATGCGTACTATATTTTAATTCCACCCACCAATTTATATATCCAAATTTCCTGTCTCGTTTTTCCTCTGACAAATAAACTTTTTTTAACATTGCTTGAATTTCAATGTGGTCACTTCATTTAAAAATGAAAATTTATTATTGAACAAAATGTATAACGTAGAAAATAACACGAATGAATACACATTTTATTAGGATAATCAATTTATTAAAAAAGAATTTACATTGTTATTAACAAACAAATTTTATCATTCATTTTTAAACCAAACATAGTTGTAGAAACACATTGACATAACAAAATGTGATTTTAAGTAACATTATAAAAACAGCTTGTACACAGTGCGCAAAACTTAACCACGCCTACAAAACAATTCAGATACAAGGCATATTTATAAAATGGAGAAACATTAATGAAAGTGTATCCTCCATCGTGGAAGACGCTTTTTTAAAATTGTTCTGCTTCTACCATGACATACGTACATTATATTCAGTAAAAAAATATTTATTTCATAAAAGTTTTAACAATTATTTCAATTAAACAAAATGTCAATTAAAAAAAAGAGAATAATTATAAAAAATGCACATAAGAGATAAATAATAAAAGATTCTTATTTTAAATATAATAATCAATAATGTTATTCTTAAACTAATTATTATAGAAATAAATCAACATATTTTGTTATTATTATTACAATGAAACTTTCTATTAAACTTCCAATAAAATTAAGTTAAAAAAATTTCTCTTTAAAAAAGGTTTTAAATTTATAGAATTCTAAATTAGAAAAAATCACCATAATGTCATTTTTTACAACAAATCATCGGAGAACTTATCGTTTAAATTGTTGCATGGTCTCTAGCTACTTAGTTGAAACATAGAAAAACCCTTTTCGTTCCAAAAAAAAATTGCGGATCTTAAAATTTCCATTTTTATTGATTTTTTTTTTTTTTTGATAAGTTAAACGAATTTTCAAATTTCTTTGAGAAATCGTTCGAAGACTTTGCTTCATCGATTAAATTGTTGCATTGTCTCTTGCTACTTAGTTGAAACCTAGAAAAAGCCTTTTCATTCCAAAAAAAAATTGCGGATCTTAAAATTTGCAGTTTTATTGATTTTCTTTTTTGATAAGTTCATCGAATTTTCAAATTTCTTTTAAGAAATCGTCGAGAGACTTTTCTTCATCCATTAAATTGTTGCATTGTCTCTTGCTACTTAGTTGAAACCTAGAAAAACCTTTTTCTTTCTAAAAAAAAATTGCGCATCTTAAAATTTCCATTTTTATTGATTTTTTTTTTTTTAAATTTCATCGAATTTTTAAATTTCTTTTGAGAAATCGTCGAGAGACTTTGCTTCATCGATTAATTTGTTGCATCGTCTCTTGCTACTTAGTTAAAACCTAGAAAAACCCTTTTGGTTCCAAAAAAAATTGCAGATCTTAACATTTGCATTTTTATTGATTTTCTTTTTTGATAAGTTCATCGAATTTTCAAATTTCTTTTGAGAAATGGTCTAAAGACTTTGCTACATTGTTTTATTTGTTGCATTGTCTCTTGATACTCAGTTGAAACCTAGAAAAACCCTTTAGGTTTCAAAAAAAAATTGCGGATCTTAAAATTTGCATTTTTATTGATTTTCTTTTTTGATAAGTTCATCGAATTTTCAAATTTCTTTTGAGAAATCGTCTAAAGACTTTGCTTCATTGTTTTATTTGTTGCATTGTCTCCTGATACTCAGTTGAAACCTAGAAAAACTCTTATCGTTTTAAAAAAAAATTGCGGATCCTAAAATTTCCATTTTTAATGATTTTCTTTTTTGATAAGTTAAACGAATTTTCAAATTTCTTTTAAGAAATCGTCGAAAGACTTTGCTTCATTGATTAAATTGTTGCATTGTCTTTTGATACTCAGTTGAAACATAGAAAAAGCCTTTTCATTCCAAAAAAAAATTGCGGATCTTAAAATTTGCATTTTTATTGATTTTCTTTTTTGATAAGTTTATCGAATTTTCAAATTTCTTTGAGAAATCGTCCAAAGACTTTGCTTCATCGATTAAATTGTTGCATTGTCTCTTGCTACTTAGTTGAAACCTAGAAAAAGCCTTTTCATTCCAAAAAAAAAATTGCGGATCTTAAAATTTGCAGTTTTATTGATTTTCTTTTTTGATAAGTTCATCGAATTTTCAAATTTCTTTTGAGAAATCGTCCAAAGACTTTGCTTCATTGTTTTATTTGTTGCATCGTCTCTTGCTACTTAGTTGAAACCTAGAAAAACCCTTTTCTTTCTAAAAAAAAATTGCAGATCTTAAAATTTCCATTTTTATTGATTTTTTTTTTTTTGATAATTTCATCGAATTTTTAAATTTCTTTTGAGAAATCGTCGAGAGACTTTGCTTCATTGTTTTATTTGTTGCATCGTCTCTTGCTACTTAGTTGAAACCTAGAAAAACCCTTTTCGTTCAAAAAAAAAATTGCGGATCCTAAAATTTCCATTTTTAATGATTTTTTTTTTTTTGATAAGTTAAACGAAATTTCAAATTTCTTTGAGAAATCGTCCAAAGACTTTGCTTCATCTATTAAATTGTTGCATTGTCTCTTGCTACTTAGTTGAAACCTAGAAAAAGCCTTTTCATTCCAAAAAAAATTGCGGATCTTAAAATTTGCAGTTTTATTGATTTTCTTTTTTGATAAGTTCATGGAATTTTCAAATTTCTTTTGAGAAATCGTCCAAAGACTTTGCTTCATTGTTTTATTTGTTGCATCGTCTCTTGCTACTTAGTTGAAACCTAGAAAAACCCTTTTCTTTCTAAAAAAAAATTGCAGATCTTAAAATTTCCATTTTTATTGATTTTTTTTTTTGATAATTTCATCGAATTTTCAAATTTCTTTTGAGAAATCGTCGAGAGACTTTGCTTCATTGTTTTATTTGTTGCATCGTCTCTTGCTACTTAGTTGAAACCTAGAAAAACCCTTTTCGTTCAAAAAAAAAATTGCGGATCCTAAAATTTACATTTTTAATGATTTTTTTTTTGATAAGTTAAACGAATTTCAAATTTCTTTGAGAAATCGTCCAAAGACTTTGCTTCATCTATTAAATTGTTGCATTGTCTCTTGCTACTTAGTTGAAACCTAGAAAAAGCCTTTTCATTCCAAAAAAAAATTGCGGATCTTAAAATTTGCAGTTTTATTGATTTTCTTTTTTGATAAGTTCATCGAATTTTCAAATTTCTTTGAGAAATCGTCGAGAGACTTTGCTTCATCGATTAAATTGTTGCATTGTCTCTTGCTACTTAGTTAAAACCTAGAAAAACCCTTTAGGTTCCAAAAAAAAATTGCGGATCTTAAAATTTGCATTTTTATTGATTTTCTTTTTTGATAAGTTTATCGAATTTTCAAATTTCTTTGAGAAATCGTCCAAAGACTTTGCTTCATCGATTAAATTGTTGCATTGTCTCTTGCTACTTAGTTGAAACCTAGAAAAACCCTTTTCTTTCTAAAAAAAAATTGCGGATCTTAAAATTTGCATTTTTATTGATTTTCTTTTTTGATAAGTTTATCGAATTTTCAAATTTCTTTGAGAAATCGTCCAAAGACTTTGCTTCATTGTTTTATTTGTTGCATTGTCTCTTGATACTCAGTTGAAACCTAGAAAAACTCTTTTCGTTCAAAAAAAAATTGCGGATCCTAAAATTTCCATTTTTAATGATTTTTTTTTTTGGTAAGTTAAACGAATTTTCAAATTTCTTTGAGAAATCGTCCAAAGACTTTGCTTCATCGATTAAATTGTTGCATTGTCTCTTGATACTCAGTTGAAACCTAGAAAAACCCTTTAGGTTCCAAAAAAAAATTGCGGATCTTAAAATTTGCATTTTTATTGATTTTCTTTTTTGATAAGTTTATCGAATTTTCAAATTTCTTTGAGAAATCGTCTAAAGACTTTGCTTCATTGTTTTATTTGTTGCATTGTCTCTTGATACTCAGTTGAAACCTAGAAAAACTCTTTTCGTTCAAAAAAAAAATTGCGGATCCTAAAATTTCCATTTTTAATGATTTTTTTTTTTGGTAAGTTAAACGAATTTTCAAATTTCTTTGAGAAATCGTCCAAAGACTTTGCTTCATCGATTAAATTGTTGCATTGTCTCTTGCTACTTAGTTGAAACCTAGAAAAAGCCTTTTCATTCCAAGAAAAAATTGCGGATCTTAAAATTTGCATTTTTATTGATTTTCTTTTTTGATAAGTTTATCGAATTTTCAAATTTCTTTGAGAAATCGTCCAAAGACTTTGCTTCATTGTTTTATTTGTTGCATTGTCTCTTGATACTCAGTTGAAACCTAGAAAAACTCTTTTCGTTCAAAAAAAAAATTGCGGATCCTAAAATTTCCATTTTTAATGATTTTCATTTTTGATAAGTTCATCGAATTTTCAAATTTATTTTGAGAAATCGTCGAGAGACTTTGCTTCATCGATTAAATTGTTGCATTGTCTCTTGCTACTTAGTTGAAACCTAGAAAAACCCTTTTCTTTCTAAAAAAAATTGCAGATCTTAAAATTTCCATTTTTATTGATTTTCTTTTTTGATAAGTTCATCGAATTTTCAAATTTCTTTGAGAAATCGTCGAGAGACTTTGCTTCATCGATTAAATTGTTGCATTGTCTCTTGCTACTTAGCTGAAACCTAGAAAAACCCTTTAGGTTCCAAAAAAAAATTGCGGATCTTAAAATTTGCATTTTTATTGATTTTCTTTTTTGATAAGTTCATCGAATTTTCAAATTTCTTTTAAGAAATCGTCGAGAGACTTTGCTTCATCGATTAAATTGTTGCATTGTCTCTTGCTACTTAGTTAAAACCTAGGAAAACCCTTTTGGTTCCAAGAAAAAATTGCAGATCTTAAAATTTGCATTTTTAATGATTTTTTTTTTTGATAAGTTCATCGAATTTTCAAATTTCTTTTGAGAAATGGTCTAAAGACTTTGCTTCATTGTTTTATTTGTTGCATTGTCTCTTGATACTTAGTTGAAACCTAGAAAAACCGTTTAGGTTCCAAAAAAAAATTGCGGATCTTAAAATTTCTATTCTTATTGATTTTCTTTTTTGATAAGTTTATCGAATTTTAAAATTTTTTTTGAGAAATCGTCCAAAGACTTTGCTTCATTGTTTTATTTGTTGCATCGTCTCTTGCTACTTAGTTGAAACCTAGAAAAAACCCTTTTCTTTCTAAAAAAAAATTGCGGATCTTAAAATTTCCATTTTTATTGATTTTTTTTTTTTTGATAATTTCATCGAATTTTCAAATTTCTTTTGAGAAATTGTCGAGAGACTTTGCTTCATCGATTAAATTGTTGCATTGTCTCTTGCTACTTAGTTGAAACCTAGAAAAACCCCTTTCTTTCTAAAAAAAAATTGCGGATCTTAAAATTTCCATTTTTATTGATTTTTTTTTTTGATAATTTCATCGAATTTTTAAATTTCTTTTGAGAAATCGTCGAGAGACTTTGCTTCATCGATTAAATTGTTGCATTGTCTCTTGCTACTTAGTTGAAACCTAGAAAAACCCTTTAGGTTCCAAAAAAAATTGCGGATCTTAAAATTTGCATTTTTATTGATTTTCTTTTTTGATAAGTTTATCGAATTTTCAAATTTCTTTGAGAAATCGTCCAAAGACTTTGCTTCATCGATTAAATTGTTGCATTGTCTCTTGCTACTTAGTTGAAACCTAGAAAAACCCTTTAGGTTCCAAAAAAAAATTGCGGATCTTAAAATTTGCATTTTTATTGATTTTCTTTTTTGATAAGTTCATCGAATTTTCAAATTTCTTTTAAGAAATCGTCGAGAGACTTTGCTTCATCGATTAAATTGTTGCATTGTCTCTTGCTACTTAGTTAAAACCTAGGAAAACCCTTTTGGTTCCAAGAAAAAATTGCAGATCTTAAAATTTGCATTTTTAATGATTTTTTTTTTTGATAAGTTCATCGAATTTTCAAATTTCTTTTGAGAAATGGTCTAAAGACTTTGCTTCATTGTTTTATTTGTTGCATTGTCTCTTGATACTTAGTTGAAACCTAGAAAAACCGTTTAGGTTCCAAAAAAAAATTGCGGATCTTAAAATTTGCATTTTTATTGATTTTCTTTTTTGATAAGTTTATCGAATTTTCAAATTTCTTTGAGAAATCGTCCAAAGACTTTGCTTCATTGTTTTATTTGTTGCATTGTCTCTTGATACTCAGTTGAAACCTAGAAAAACTCTTTTCGTTCAAAAAAAAAATTGCGGATCCTAAAATTTCCATTTTTAATGATTTTCATTTTTGATAAGTTCATCGAATTTTCAAATTTATTTTGAGAAATCGTCGAGAGACTTTGCTTCATCGATTAAATTGTTGCATTGTCTCTTGCTACTTAGTTGAAACCTAGAAAAACCCTTTTCTTTCTAAAAAAAATTGCAGATCTTAAAATTTCCATTTTTATTGATTTTCTTTTTTGATAAGTTTATCGAATTTTCAAATTTCTTTGAGAAATCGTCCAAAGACTTTGCTTCATCGATTAAATTGTTGCATTGTCTCTTGCTACTTAGCTGAAACCTAGAAAAACCCTTTAGGTTCCAAAAAAAAATTGCGGATCTTAAAATTTGCATTTTTATTGATTTTCTTTTTTGATAAGTTCATCGAATTTTCAAATTTCTTTTAAGAAATCGTCGAGAGACTTTGCTTCATCGATTAAATTGTTGCATTGTCTCTTGCTACTTAGTTAAAACCTAGGAAAACCCTTTTGGTTCCAAGAAAAAATTGCAGATCTTAAAATTTGCATTTTTAATGATTTTTTTTTTTGATAAGTTCATCGAATTTTCAAATTTCTTTTGAGAAATGGTCTAAAGACTTTGCTTCATTGTTTTATTTGTTGCATTGTCTCTTGATACTTAGTTGAAACCTAGAAAAACCGTTTAGGTTCCAAAAAAAAATTGCGGATCTTAAAATTTGCATTTTTATTGATTTTCTTTTTTGATAAGTTTATCGAATTTTCAAATTTCTTTGAGAAATCGTCCAAAGACTTTGCTTCATTGTTTTATTTGTTGCATTGTCTCTTGATACTCAGTTGAAACCTAGAAAAACTCTTTTCGTTCAAAAAAAAAATTGCGGATCCTAAAATTTCCATTTTTAATGATTTTCATTTTTGATAAGTTCATCGAATTTTCAAATTTATTTTGAGAAATCGTCGAGAGACTTTGCTTCATCGATTAAATTGTTGCATTGTCTCTTGCTACTTAGTTGAAACCTAGAAAAACCCTTTTCTTTCTAAAAAAAATTGCAGATCTTAAAATTTCCATTTTTATTGATTTTCTTTTTTGATAAGTTCATCGAATTTTCAAATTTCTTTGAGAAATCGTCGAGAGACTTTGCTTCATCGATTAAATTGTTGCATTGTCTCTTGCTACTTAGCTGAAACCTAGAAAAACCCTTTAGGTTCCAAAAAAAAATTGCGGATCTTAAAATTTGCATTTTTATTGATTTTCTTTTTTGATAAGTTCATCGAATTTTCAAATTTCTTTTAAGAAATCGTCGAGAGACTTTGCTTCATCGATTAAATTGTTGCATTGTCTCTTGCTACTTAGTTAAAACCTAGGAAAACCCTTTTGGTTCCAAGAAAAAATTGCAGATCTTAAAATTTGCATTTTTAATGATTTTTTTTTTTGATAAGTTCATCGAATTTTCAAATTTCTTTTGAGAAATGGTCTAAAGACTTTGCTTCATTGTTTTATTTGTTGCATTGTCTCTTGATACTTAGTTGAAACCTAGAAAAACCGTTTAGGTTCCAAAAAAAAATTGCGGATCTTAAAATTTCTATTCTTATTGATTTTCTTTTTTGATAAGTTTATCGAATTTTAAAATTTTTTTGAGAAATCGTCCAAAGACTTTGCTTCATTGTTTTATTTGTTGCATCGTCTCTTGCTACTTAGTTGAAACCTAGAAAAAACCCTTTTCTTTCTAAAAAAAAATTGCGGATCTTAAAATTTCCATTTTTATTGATTTTTTTTTTTTTTGATAATTTCATCGAATTTTCAAATTTCTTTTGAGAAATTGTCGAGAGACTTTGCTTCATCGATTAAATTGTTGCATTGTCTCTTGCTACTTAGTTGAAACCTAGAAAAACCCTTTTCTTTCTAAAAAAAAATTGCGGATCTTAAAATTTGCATTTTTATTGATTTTCTTTTTTGATAAGTTTATCGAATTTTCAAATTTCTTTGAGAAATCGTCCAAAGACTTTGCTTCATTGTTTTATTTGTTGCATTGTCTCTTGATACTCAGTTGAAACCTAGAAAAACTCTTTTCGTTCAAAAAAAAAATTGCGGATCCTAAAATTTCCATTTTTAATGATTTTTTTTTTTGGTAAGTTAAACGAATTTTCAAATTTCTTTGAGAAATCGTCCAAAGACTTTGCTTCATCGATTAAATTGTTGCATTGTCTCTTGATACTCAGTTGAAACCTAGAAAAACCCTTTAGGTTCCAAAAAAAAATTGCGGATCTTAAAATTTGCATTTTTATTGATTTTCTTTTTTGATAAGTTTATCGAATTTTCAAATTTCTTTGAGAAATCGTCTAAAGACTTTGCTTCATTGTTTTATTTGTTGCATTGTCTCTTGATACTCAGTTGAAACCTAGAAAAACTCTTTTCGTTCAAAAAAAAAATTGCGGATCCTAAAATTTCCATTTTTAATGATTTTTTTTTTTGGTAAGTTAAACGAATTTTCAAATTTCTTTGAGAAATCGTCCAAAGACTTTGCTTCATCGATTAAATTGTTGCATTGTCTCTTGCTACTTAGTTGAAACCTAGAAAAAGCCTTTTCATTCCAAGAAAAAATTGCGGATCTTAAAATTTGCAGTTTTATTGATTTTCTTTTTTGATAAGTTTATCGAATTTTCAAATTTCTTTGAGAAATCGTCCAAAGACTTTGCTTCATTGTTTTATTTGTTGCATTGTCTCTTGATACTCAGTTGAAACCTAGAAAAACTCTTTTCGTTCAAAAAAAAAATTGCGGATCCTAAAATTTCCATTTTTAATGATTTTCTTTTTTGATAAGTTCATCGAATTTTCAAATTTCTTTGAGAAATCGTCGAGAGACTTTGCTTCATCGATTAAATTGTTGCATTGTCTCTTGCTACTTAGCTGAAACCTAGAAAAACCCTTTAGGTTCCAAAAAAAAATTGCGGATCTTAAAATTTGCATTTTTATTGATTTTCTTTTTTGATAAGTTCATCGAATTTTCAAATTTCTTTTAAGAAATCGTCGAGAGACTTTGCTTCATCGATTAAATTGTTGCATTGTCTCTTGCTACTTAGTTAAAACCTAGGAAAACCCTTTTGGTTCCAAGAAAAAATTGCAGATCTTAAAATTTGCATTTTTAATGATTTTTTTTTTTGATAAGTTCATCGAATTTTCAAATTTCTTTTGAGAAATGGTCTAAAGACTTTGCTTCATTGTTTTATTTGTTGCATTGTCTCTTGATACTTAGTTGAAACCTAGAAAAACCGTTTAGGTTCCAAAAAAAAATTGCGGATCTTAAAATTTCTATTCTTATTGATTTTCTTTTTTGATAAGTTTATCGAATTTTAAAATTTTTTTTGAGAAATCGTCCAAAGACTTTGCTTCATTGTTTTATTTGTTGCATCGTCTCTTGCTACTTAGTTGAAACCTAGAAAAAACCCTTTTCTTTCTAAAAAAAAATTGCGGATCTTAAAATTTCCATTTTTATTGATTTTTTTTTTTTTTGATAATTTCATCGAATTTTCAAATTTCTTTTGAGAAATTGTCGAGAGACTTTGCTTCATCGATTAAATTGTTGCATTGTCTCTTGCTACTTAGTTGAAACCTAGAAAAACCCCTTTCTTTCTAAAAAAAAATTGCGGATCTTAAAATTTCCATTTTTATTGATTTTTTTTTTTGATAATTTCATCGAATTTTTAAATTTCTTTTGAGAAATCGTCGAGAGACTTTGCTTCATCGATTAAATTGTTGCATTGTCTCTTGCTACTTAGTTGAAACCTAGAAAAACCCTTTAGGTTCCAAAAAAAAATTGCGGATCTTAAAATTTGCATTTTTATTGATTTTCTTTTTTGATAAGTTTATCGAATTTTCAAATTTCTTTGAGAAATCGTCCAAAGACTTTGCTTCATCGATTAAATTGTTGCATTGTCTCTTGCTACTTAGTTGAAACCTAGAAAAACCCTTTAGGTTCCAAAAAAAAATTGCGGATCTTAAAATTTGCATTTTTATTGATTTTCTTTTTTGATAAGTTCATCGAATTTTCAAATTTCTTTTAAGAAATCGTCGAGAGACTTTGCTTCATCGATTAAATTGTTGCATTGTCTCTTGCTACTTAGTTAAAACCTAGGAAAACCCTTTTGGTTCCAAGAAAAAATTGCAGATCTTAAAATTTGCATTTTTAATGATTTTTTTTTTTGATAAGTTCATCGAATTTTCAAATTTCTTTTGAGAAATGGTCTAAAGACTTTGCTTCATTGTTTTATTTGTTGCATTGTCTCTTGATACTTAGTTGAAACCTAGAAAAACCGTTTAGGTTCCAAAAAAAAATTGCGGATCTTAAAATTTGCATTTTTATTGATTTTCTTTTTTGATAAGTTTATCGAATTTTCAAATTTCTTTGAGAAATCGTCCAAAGACTTTGCTTCATTGTTTTATTTGTTGCATTGTCTCTTGATACTCAGTTGAAACCTAGAAAAACTCTTTTCGTTCAAAAAAAAAATTGCGGATCCTAAAATTTCCATTTTTAATGATTTTCATTTTTGATAAGTTCATCGAATTTTCAAATTTATTTTGAGAAATCGTCGAGAGACTTTGCTTCATCGATTAAATTGTTGCATTGTCTCTTGCTACTTAGTTGAAACCTAGAAAAACCCTTTTCTTTCTAAAAAAAATTGCAGATCTTAAAATTTCCATTTTTATTGATTTTCTTTTTTGATAAGTTCATCGAATTTTCAAATTTCTTTGAGAAATCGTCGAGAGACTTTGCTTCATCGATTAAATTGTTGCATTGTCTCTTGCTACTTAGCTGAAACCTAGAAAAACCCTTTAGGTTCCAAAAAAAAATTGCGGATCTTAAAATTTGCATTTTTATTGATTTTCTTTTTTGATAAGTTCATCGAATTTTCAAATTTCTTTTAAGAAATCGTCGAGAGACTTTGCTTCATCGATTAAATTGTTGCATTGTCTCTTGCTACTTAGTTAAAACCTAGGAAAACCCTTTTGGTTCCAAGAAAAAATTGCAGATCTTAAAATTTGCATTTTTAATGATTTTTTTTTTTGATAAGTTCATCGAATTTTCAAATTTCTTTTGAGAAATGGTCTAAAGACTTTGCTTCATTGTTTTATTTGTTGCATTGTCTCTTGATACTTAGTTGAAACCTAGAAAAACCGTTTAGGTTCCAAAAAAAAATTGCGGATCTTAAAATTTCTATTCTTATTGATTTTCTTTTTTGATAAGTTTATCGAATTTTAAAATTTTTTTTGAGAAATCGTCCAAAGACTTTGCTTCATTGTTTTATTTGTTGCATCGTCTCTTGCTACTTAGTTGAAACCTAGAAAAAACCCTTTTCTTTCTAAAAAAAAATTGCGGATCTTAAAATTTCCATTTTTATTGATTTTTTTTTTTTTTGATAATTTCATCGAATTTTCAAATTTCTTTTGAGAAATTGTCGAGAGACTTTGCTTCATCGATTAAATTGTTGCATTGTCTCTTGCTACTTAGTTGAAACCTAGAAAAACCCCTTTCTTTCTAAAAAAAAATTGCGGATCTTAAAATTTCCATTTTTATTGATTTTTTTTTTTGATAATTTCATCGAATTTTTAAATTTCTTTTGAGAAATCGTCGAGAGACTTTGCTTCATCGATTAAATTGTTGCATTGTCTCTTGCTACTTAGTTGAAACCTAGAAAAACCCTTTAGGTTCCAAAAAAAAATTGCGGATCTTAAAATTTGCATTTTTATTGATTTTCTTTTTTGATAAGTTTATCGAATTTTCAAATTTCTTTGAGAAATCGTCCAAAGACTTTGCTTCATTGTTTTATTTGTTGCATTGTCTCTTGATACTCAGTTAAAACCTAGAAAAACTCTTTTCGTTCAAAAAAAAATTGCGGATCATAAAATTTCCATTTTTAATGATTTTTTTTTTTGGTAAGTTAAACGAATTTTCAAATTTCTTTGAGAAATCGTCCAAAGACTTTGCTTGATCGATTAAATTGTTGCATTGTCTCTTGCTACTTAGTTAAAACCTAGGAAAACCCTTTTGGTTTAAAGAAAAAATTGCAGATCTTAAAATTTGCATTTTTATTGATTTTCTTTTTTGATAAGTTCATCGAATTTTCAAATTTCTTTTGAGAAATGGTCTAAAGACTTTGCTTCATTGTTTTATTTGTTGCATTGTCTCTTGATACTCAGTTGAAACCTAGAAAAACCCTTTAGGTTCCAAAAAAAAATTGCGGATCTTAAAATTTGCATTTTTATTGATTTTCTTTTTTGATAAGTTTATGGAATTTTCAAATTTCTTTTGAGAAATTGTCGAGAGACTTTGCTTCATCGATTAAATTGTTGCATTGTCTCTTGCTACTTAGTTGAAACCTAGAAAAACCCTTTTCTTTCTAAAAAAAAATTGCAGATCTTAAAATTTCCATTTTTATTGATTTTTTTTTTTCATAAGTTCATCGAATTTTCAAATTTCTTTTAAGAAATCGTCGAGAGACTTTGCTTCATCGATTAAATTGTTGCATTGTCTCTTGCTACTTAGTTGAAACCTAGAAAAACCCTTTTCTTTCTAAAAAAAAATTGCGGATCTTAAAATTTGCATTTTTATTGATTTTCTTTTTTGATAAGTTCATCGAATTTTCAAATTTCTTTTGAGAAATCGTCCAAAGACTTTGCTTCATTGTTTTATTTGTTGCATCGTCTCTTGCTACTTAGTTGAAACCTAGAAAAACCCTTTTCTTTCTAAAAAAAAATTGCGGATCTTAAAATTTGCATTTTTATTGATTTTCTTTTTTGATAAGTTCATCGAATTTTCAAATTTCTTTTGAGAAATCGTCTAAAGACTTTTTCTTCATTGTTTTATTTGTTGCATCGTCTCTTGCTACTTAGTTGAAACCTAGAAAAACCCTTTTCTTTCTAAAAAAAAATTGCGGATCTTAAAATTTCCATTTTTATTGATTTTTTTTTTTTTTTTGATAAGTTCATCGAATTTTCAAATTTCTTTGAGAAATCGTCCAAAGACTTTGCTTCATCGATTAAATTGTTGCATTGTCTCTTGCTACTTAGTTGAAACCTAGAAAAACCCTTTTCGTTTCAAAAAAAAATTGCGGATCTTAAAATTTCTATTCTTATTGATTTTCTTTTTTGATAAGTTTATCGAATTTTAAAATTTTTTTTGAGAAATTGTCCAAAGACTTTGCTTCATCGTTTAATTTGTTGCATCGTCTCTTGCTGCTTAGTTGAAACCTAGAAAAACCCTTTTCGTTCCAAAAAAAAATTGCGGATCTTAAAATTTTCATTTTTTGTGATTTTTTTTTTTGATAAGATCATCGAATTTTAAAATTTTTTTTGAGAAATCGTCGAGAGACTTTGCTTTATCTTTTAATTTTTTGCATCGTCTCTTGCTGCATAGTTGAAACCTAGAAAAACCCTTTTCGTTTAAAAAAAAAACTGCTGATCTTAAAATTTCCATTTTTATTGATTTTCTTTTTTGATAAGTTGTTCGCATTTTCAAATTTATTTTGAGAAATCGTCGAGAGACTTTTCTTCATTGTTTAATCTGTTGCATCGTTGTTTTTAGAAGTTCGGAGAGAAATTTACGAAACAGTTTCTCATCGTCTTCAGTTCTTCCTCTAGATCAATCATATTCACTAATTGAACACGCATTTTTAGTCTAATTTCGGGTTCATTTTCTGGCGAAAATTTACAGAATGCACCTTCATATAAATAATTTCTACGCACTGATATTATAATCGATTGTCATAGCATGGAGTGTGTCAATTCACCCTGTTGCTCTAATTTGTAACGAAAAACAAGCGATTGAAAAAACACAAACACGATCGCTGAATGGTACAACAAAAGGAATTTCCCCAAGTAAAGTGAACGTGCGAACCTCCTTTGTCGACATTGGCAGTCCCTCCTCAATTTTCTCGCGTGTAAAATTTCTCAAATCCTGAAATGAAATATAACTCCTTAATCTTTGACAACGAATTTGATGTCTTCGAGCCATCGTGAAAGACTTCTGTGTTATGCAAAGTGGCGATTAATAAACTAAAAAATGAATAGAATACGTCTAATAGGGGAACAATTTTCTTCGGATCATCCAGCGAGAGTGCAATTCCACGTGAAATAATATGAAACAATGGTGTCGATCAACTGAATAATGATGTCTGATTAATAGTCAATAATGTATTTCAGACATGTCTCAAGAATGCCAACATGTTCAATAATTTATACTTTTGAATGACTAATTTGTGAGTAATGTGTAAATTATGACAAAGGTGACAAAATGGTTGCATTACATTTAGATCGTTGCAATTTTCGACTGCTGATAAAATTGCCTGTACACGGTTCTCTTCATTGAGAATATTAACGCATTTTTGCTGTAATTCAGCTTCAATATTATTTGGTAACTTCGTTTCTGAATCGCTGTCGAAATCTTCAGTCTCTAATGTCTGTCGAGTAGGCGAAGGATTAGTTGTTGTACTCATCGAAGCTAAAACTCGTAGATAGACTATAAAAACGTTATTCGATTGCCCTGCTGCTAAAAATAAAGAAATGAAATTAGGAATGAATTAAACGAAATATAATGATATTTCTCCTAAAACAGTTGCGGGACTATTTTTAGAAAAATAAAATTACTTGAAATTTAATTTTTTATCTTTTTATTTTATTTATTATTGTCAAAAAAACATTTACTAGAATATATTATTTATTTTTAAATGTACAATTAAAATGTATATTTTTGTATAAAAATTTTGACCTTTAATCTCGCCTTTTTTTCAACAGATTTTTCAAATTAAAAAAAAAATAGTTTTTTCTCCGGAATTAAAATTTAATCGTATGAAAAAAGATCAAATTTAAATTCTAAAAGCAAACTTAGAATTTTTCGTTCTTCTGTAAATGAATTAAGTATTAAAAATCATGGAAAGTGAGAAATGAAAAATCACTTAAATGATTCATGTGATAGAGTGTACTGAGTGGTCTTTGAATTATATCAAAAATCCATTTTGACATTATATTTGGAGGAACGGACGATGCAATATCAATAGGCGGTATTTTTGTATCTATCAATCAACTCATTTGGACGTAATAATTATTCTTCAATAAATAGACAAATATTTTTGTTTGTCCTTTATTTGGTGATATAGTGTTAATGACAAAACTCAGACACAGCCTCAAGATCCATCTGAAAGAAGAAAAATTATAGTAATTATAATATTCTACTTAAGATTTTTTAAACTTTTATTTTAATTTATATTATTTACCGAACTCTCCATAACCATTTTGTTGGAAAAATTAATTTTCGTCTTAATTTCTTTCCAAAGTTTAAGAAATTTTTGTAAGAGCCAGATAAATCTATTAGAATCTTCAATTGGTTGATAGAAAAATAGAACTTTCCGAATATAAATTACTAATTTCTCTACGTTCAATACTCCGTTTCCCAATGATTGTTGCAGTTTATCAAATTCATATCTCTCCCATTTTTTCATTAATTGTCTTGTAACAAAAATTCGAAAGTAGACTTGTATTTTAACAACGGCAATATTTTTTCTCCGTTGCTATTCTCTCTTTGAACGTTCTGATTGAGCATGCTGTAAGCTCATTTGTTTTACTAGAAAATAATAATACATTAATTTTAAGATTTAAGACAATGAAAAAGAAAAATTATTAAAAATGTTTGTAAACAAAAAATAAAACAGTAAATAACTTTAAACTATCAATTACCGAAATACATAACGATTATTTATATAGTTTTTCAATTAGAAAAATTAAAACTAACCTCAAAACTAATATTCACATTACAAATTTTTCTATTTTTAAAATTTATGAAAAACAATTATAACTAATTATTATGAATGTTATTGTTTTTAATGTATTAAAAAAATTTTACTTATAATTGATAAATTATTTAAAACCATAAATAAAAACAAATTAAAATAGACAAACTAGAAGAATTACTTAATTAAAAACAACTTTTCAGAAGGACTTTAATCAATCATTTTAATATAGTTAAATATTAACTTATTAATATTAAATAAAATAAAAACTTACCCTATCAAATGTTATCCGCAATTAATAATTAAAAATTATCACTGATTAATTAATTAATTAATTAATTAATATTCAATATTAGTAATAATAAAATTTAATTTATAATAATAATAATAATAAATTAATGAATTATTAAACAACAACAACAACAACAACAACAACAACAACAACAACAATAATAATAATAATAATAATAATAATAATAATAACAACAATTAAATATTTATCTGAATAATTTCACATAAAACTCATTTTCACTTAACAGAACGAAATTATATTCACTCAACAATTCCTTACAAACATACCCACTAAAAAAACGCCTAGCGCCATCTCTCGGAATATTTAACAAAAGACATTTTTCTGTCCAGAAACGTGACGTCACATCCGGTGGTGCATTTTGTCAGTGGTGCATTTGGAAAGTTACCTGTTGAAGGTGTTGAATTTTTATCTAAAAAGTAAAAGTTTCAAATTTTACCAAATAGATGGCAGCTAGTGACATTTTTCATCACCACTACAGTTGGTAGTAGTCCTGCTTGTAATTATTAACTTCACGTCTCTAACTGAACTTGCAGAAACTTGTTTACTTTTTAGTATTTTAACGATTTTAACTGATTTTAACCATTAATTTAATTATTTTCCTTTCTTTGCGTTATGTATTCATTCATTATTTCCTTATCTTACGTTCTTTACTATCAAATTGAGTACAATTCAATGAAAGTGAGTATTATTCAAAATTTTTTTTTATATTAATAATATACTGTCAAATATTTTTAAATACGTTCATTTTTTATTAATTAAAGTTTTTACAAAGGTTACGTCAACATTTCATATAAACATATTCTTAATATTCATGTACAATAAATAAATTAAATATTTTATTCATTTTTCTTGTAACTTGATGATGAACAACTATTGGAATGGGAATTTTTTTTTCATTTATTTTTACAATGAAATCGGTGTATGTTCTTATGAATATTTAACGTATGCACTTAGTCAAAAATATTTTGCAGGTACAAGACATGAGTTATTTATATTTTCTCTTGTAAGTACATGTCAATTTATTTGTATAAATAATATAAATTAAATGGATAAAATATCGCCAATAGGAAACGGTTTTTAAAATAAATAGAATTTAAACTGTGATTTTTTAATTCAAATAAATTATTTATCAATATTCAGGACTTTGCTTCAAGTCCGTAAAAGTCCGTTATTTTGAAGAAAGGTCCGTAAAGTCTGTAATTTCATTCAAAAAGGATGAAAAGTTCGAAAACTAGTACGATATAATTTTTAGAATTTTAGAGAAATTACAAATGATTGCAGAAATTCAATTATTTTTAAAAGTAATAAAATTCTTCGCAAAAATTCAATTATGTTCAAAAATTTTTTTTAAATTCTCGTCAAAATTTCAATTATCTTTAGAAATATTAAAATTCTTCTCCGAAATTCAATTATTTTCAAAAAATCTAAAAAAAAAACATTGTCAACATTTCAATTATTTTTATAAATAAATAGCAAAATTCTTCGACAAAATTCAATTATTTTTAAAAAATTTTATTAAAATTCATTAAAAAATTTCAATTATTTGCATACTTAACAATATTTATCACACGAATACAATTATTTTCTAAAGTAATAAAATTCAATTATTTTTAAAAATTTTAATAAAATCCATTGCAAAATTTCAATTATTTTTAAAAGTAATAATATTCTTCGCAAAAATTAAATATTGTTCAATATCAACTATTTTCATAAAATTTACCAAAAGAATTTAATTATTAAAAAAAAGAAAATTTAATAAGATTCTACAAAAACTTTTAATTATTTTCAAAAAATAATAAAAATTTCACAAGAATTTCATTAAGGGCATTTGAACCATTATGACGTCATAGTTTGTGCAAAGCATTTTGATCTAAAGCCATGACGTCATAATGGTTCAAATGCCCTTAATAACAAATTTTTTTTTATAAATTTTTTCGCAATCATTCAACTATTTTTATAATTAATAAAATTTTTAACGCGATTCAATTATTTTCGTAAATAATACAATTCTTTTTAGGAATTCAATTATTTTCAATGGAATTTTAATCGAATTCCTCGAAAAAATTCTTTAAAATTTTTTAAATTCTTTTTAAAATGTTTGAATTTTTGCTAAAATTCTGATATTTTTGAAAATAATTGAATTCTAGCGAAGAATTTTATTAAGACTTTTGAAAAATGATTGAATCTCTGCAAAGATTTTTATTATTTCACGAAAATATTTAAATTCTTGCGAAAAATTTTATTAAAATTTCTGAAAGTAATTGAAGATCTACTAAGAATTTTGTTATTTTTAATTTATGCCAAGAATTTTATTAAAATTTTTTAAAATAATTGAATTCATGTTAATTTTTTACAAGAATTCAATTATTTTTGAAAATTTTAATTTAAATTCTTCGCAAGAATTCAATTATTTTAATATAAATAATAAAATTCAATGCAGAATTTTTAATTATTTTTAATACAATTTTAATCGAATTTCTCGAAAAATGTAATTATTCTTAAAAATTTTATTAATATTCGTTGATAGAATTCAATTATTTGAAAATTTGTTGATAACAATTTTTTATGGGAATTGAATTTTAAGAAACGTTTAATTATTCAATAAATTATTTACCTTTTATTTTAATAATTGAATTCTAGTATAGAATATTCTAATAAAAATTGATTTTCATTTCATAAAAATGAAATTCAGTTAAAATTTTAGATAATAATAATTGAATATTAAAAGAGCAATATAGCGTGAATTTTAAAAAATAATTGAATTTTCTAATTAATTTTTTTGAAAATGTTTAATTGAGTTTTTTTAATATTATTTTTAGTTTCTATTTTCTAATATTTATTTAATTAAAGAATTTCCGAATAATTGAAATTTCGTAAAATTGAATATTGCGTAAAGAAAGGAATTTGAAAATTGACAAAGAAGTTTTTCGAAAATTATTAAAAATAATCGATATAAAGAAGAATTTTAGATAAAAATTCTTAAAAATATTAATTGAATTGATAATGATTTTAATTATTATAAATTATTTTTATTAATAATTATTATTAATTATTATAAAACATGAAGAAATCAATGACTTCGAGTCGAAGACTCGGAGTTATCGATTTCTTCATGTTTTATAGTTATGAAAAATTGAATTTCTTGTTTTAAGTAAAATGTTCTCTTATTTAATTCGGCCTGATTCTATTTTTGTCAGTTGGTCCGTAAAGTCCGTATTTTTAAATACTTTCACTGCTTCGAGCCCTGAATATTTTCGCTTATGATTTGTTTTCTGGAATGAAAGAAAATACTTGGGGGGGGGGGATTTTTTTATAAATAGAGAAAGCGAAATTAAATAAATAGTTTTTTTTATATATTAAAAAAAGACGGATATGACGACATTGTTCTTAATCAAAATAATTTAATACGAAGGATGCTGGCATTTAAACTCTTTCATTTTTCTCATTCATTTCATTCATAAAATTTACATTTTCATGAATATAATAATTGAAAAAATAAAAATTGTTTTTTTGAACTCGGTTAAAAAAAAATTCTTATATCCGCACACTTTGTGCCTCGTCGTCAGTCTCAAGGCATTTTTCAACCTTTCGTTCTGTTTATTATTTTTTTTTCTTTTTAATTCTCTTCAAAAATATTGACACTTCTTTGGTATGTGTAACAATTATCTAATACCGAATTAAATCTCAAGTCCTGCCAATTGCACCCTCCAAAAAAACTATATCTAGAGAATAAATTAAAATTCGAGAGATTAGACTATAACATCGATTGTGGACAAATTTTAAAGAAATTGTTTTCGACCTTTCAAAAAGAAATTATGAGAAAAAAAAATGGGTTGAAAACAAATTCTTTACATTTGAACATACTGTGAAATACTAGATTCATTATCGTCAAGAATTATTTTCTTGTTTCGCGTCTTAACATTCAAAGATATTCTTAAGAAAAATTGTTATTTAATCGGTAACTTTTGTTTCGTTAGTTTTTTTTTCAAAATTACACGATATTTTCTAGAATTTCTTAAGAATTGGTCAATATCTTTTTCGTTAAGCAGATTTTAATAATGTTCTATACGATTCGTTGTAACATTTTTTTTCCTAGTTTTTTTAAAATAATTTTCTTTTTTTTTTTTTGACAGAAGTCCTGACAATCCGCACAAAGTTTAGGACCATTATTCAAAAATAAAAATCTACAAAGAGCTGGATTAAATAAGAAACTTTTGTTTTTCTTTAAAATATTTCGATTTAATTATTTATCATTAAATTCTTTTTTTTTTTTTTTTTGATGAAATTTTACAGATGAGCCTAGCTTTGTGCTGATGTCGATACGTTCTTCTGATCACAAAATAGGAATGACACAAGTTTTGTATTGAATTCATTTTTTCTTTTGTTTTTTTTTAACAGAAATTGAAGACCTTGAGGGAAATTTAAAAAAAATGATTAAATTAAAAAAAGGGCTGAAAATCTGCTAAAAATTTTACTACACTTCGTCGAATGAAAATTTGTCTTTTTTAACAAAATTCTTTTTAGCAAGGTCTCTTTGTTAGAAAGAATGGATTAATTTTCAAAAAAACGATGCAATTTCGAAATTATAAAGTTCTTGAGGAAAAGGAAAATATTGATGATGTTTCGATGGATTTCTTGTTAATTGAAAATCAATGCATCGTTAGTGGAGAATTTTGTTTTCATAACTGTCGTTTTCGTCCCATATTGCAAATCTTGAAGTGACAGAGAGTCATATCTGAAACAGATGTAAAAAAACTATTGTTAAATTAACGATAATTTTTGTTTTCTAATTCTAAAAATTGATACAAATTCTGACAATCAATTACAAAACTGTGGTTTTAGATTTTTTTGAATTCTTTTAGTAATTTTGGTATTAGGAAAATTTTAAACTGACTTTATTTTTTTTCAAATAACAATTTATTTATAAGAAATTAAATTGAATTGAATTTTATTTAAATTTTTGGAAAATAATTAAATTCTTATCAGAATTTTATTAGAATTTTTTTGGAAAATAATTTAATTTTTTCCATAATTATTATTTTTGGAAAATAATTTAATTTTCTCCACAATTATTATTTTTGAAAATAATTGAATTTTTTGGAGAAATTTTATAAAAATTCTTCTGAAAATAATTGAATTCATACGAAGAAATTTATTAATTATGAAAATAATTGAATTCTTTAGAAAAATGTTATTACAAGTTTTAAAAATAATTGAATTCCTGAGAAGAATTTTATTTTTGATAAAAAATAATTTAATTCTTGCAAAGAATTTTACTATTTTTTATAAAAATAATTGAATTGTTTCGAAGAATTTCATTAAAATTATCGATAGAAAATTAAATTCTATTCGACCATTTTATTAAAGTTTATGTAAATAATTAAATTATTTTGAAGAATTTTTTCAAGTTTTTTTTTAATAATTTTTATTGAAAATTATGGAATTTTACAAAGAATTTATATGAACTGTTTAAAATAATAGTGAAAGTTTATAATTGTAATTAAAAATTTGATTATTGAATTTTATGAAAATTTGTTGGAAAATAATTTAATTTAGGTATTCCATAATTATTATTATTATTGGAAAATAATTGAATTTTTTCCATAATTATTATGTTTGGAAAATAATTGAATTTTTTTCATTTATTTTTGAAAATAATTGAATTCTTTGGAGAAGTTTTATAAAAATCCTACTAAAAATAATTGAATTCATACGAAGAAATTTATTATTTATGAAAATAATTGAATTCTTATAAAAATGTTATTAAAACTTTTGAGAATAATTGAATTCTTTAGAAAAATTTTTTAAAATAATTGAATCTTTTGGAAAATTTTTTTAAAAATTGTTTATTGAAATTTTCTCGAAAATTTTATATAAATTTGTACTAATTTAATTATTATTTAATTTTTTTTGACAATTATTATAATTTGTTTTATTAATAATTTTTTCTCTAGATTTAAATTCAATTTTAAATATCAATACTCAAAATATTAAATTCCCCCCCCCCCCCCAATAATATTAAGATTACTACAAGGATTCCAAAATTTTTTAATTTACACGAGTAAAAAGAATCGAAGTACATAAAAAATTTCGAAATTCTTTTTTCTCCGTATTTATAAATTGCACTTTGTTTTTTCGAATGAAATTGTTTAATGCACATCATAATAAGGAGACTGTATATCGGCTCACTGGCGCCGATAGCAAGAGACTTTATAATTTGATAGAGACAATCGAAAGCTCAATAAAGTTTGCGACATCCTTTTTATTTGTAATACAAAAGAGTCAAATTGATCTGAGATCCTGACGTCACGATAGACAAAAGGTGTTTGAAATGTCAATTGATGCAATTGACTAGATCGTTTTATATTTCTATTCTTAATCAAGCTTGTAATAATATTTCGCTCAGCGTATCACTGATTTACGTAATTGAAAATTGATAGACTTTTTTTTCTTTTTCCTATTCTCAAAACACAAAAATTTTCTTTGAGAAAAAAAAATTGTATTATTCCAATTTTTAATCCTTATTATTATAAAATCCAATCTTTTGTTTGCGAAATCAAAAAACCTTTTTCTTTCTTGTAGGTAATTGATATATCTTTAAATATTTATAAATATAAATTTTCTGAAATTTGAATTGTTTTAATTTTTGTTAAAATTTAAGTTTTAAACAAATTTATCAAATTTGTTTTTTTATTTTTTACTTTTTTTTATTTTTTTAATTCAAATTTATTAAAATCACATATTAAAATATAATTTTTTTGTTTAAATTTTGAATTTTTAGCTTTATTTCGATAATTTGAGGGAGAGAATATTTTTTTTATTGAATTGAAATAATTAAAAAATTATAAATATTTAAGTAGAATTTGACAATTTTTTTTTTTGTGAAAAAAGATAAAAGCAATACTAAACATTTTTTCTTACAGGTACGTTTCCCTCCCGTGTGTTGTGGTCCAGGATTAAATATTGCACTGGGAACGGGAAGAGTTTCTGTATCTTCCATGGAGAATTCCTCTTCCAACATTGTTTCATGACCTCTTCCACTTCGAGCTTTAGCATCAAGTATCGCCTGAATGGCAATTTGTTCTTCGGTAAGTTCTTTTTCCTGATCAATTACTTCCTGTTTATGCCTCACAATAGTTCGTAATCTTTGGAGAAGTACCTTCAAAGGAAGAGGAAAAATGGTTAAAATTTTCATTTTCAATTTTTTTTACATCAAAATTAACTTCAGTTTTATTTTTTAAATTTATTTTAATTTTAAATTATTAATTTTTAAATATAATGATGATAATAATAATAAAAATGAATTGTTTTTATTTCAGAGAAGAAAGGAAATATTTACTAGTTCTTCTGGATCTTCAATATCGTAAGAGGCTGGTTCTGGTTTGGCGATGACAGCGTGATTGTTAATCAAAAAGGACACGAATAGTGCCAGAAGACACAAACCTGTCCTACTTTCGTAGATTCTTCCCTTCATTACCCCGTTACGTATGAGCACTGGAACATCATAAAAGGAAGCCAAATTTTTTCGGTTAGTTCTTCGAATTCAATTTTTATTAAAATATTTTTCCTATGACGGAGAAAAATTTACTTCTCTATTTCTAATATTTTCATTTTCGAAAGAAATAATTTAATAATCAAATCAGGGTGGCCGCAAGTCAGAGAAAAACTGGAAATCAGGGAAAAGTCAGGGAATTTTAAAAATTCTTTAAAAGTCAGGGAATTTTAATAAAAAAAAACCACAAATTAATAATTAATAATTAATATAATGGTGCCGTCACATTTTTTATAAGTTTGGACCTTCTTACGGACATTTCAATGTAGAATATTAAATAATTCAAAAATTTGTTAGTCAGAGAAAATAAAAAATTAGTCAGGGAAAAGTCAGGGAATTTTGAAAACAAAATTTTGCGGTCACCGTGGTCAAAATTGGTCAATGGGAAAATGTAAAAACAAAAACAGAAGTGAAATATTTTGAAGTAAATATGAAAAAGCTTGAAAAATAAAAAAAGAGCATTTAAAGATAATGAAATATTTATTTAAAAATATTCACCAATAAAAATTTTAAAATACGAAATTATTATAATATTAAAATAATTAATTTACTATTATTAATGAAATGATTAATTTATTGAATTATTATAAAATAAAAATTTGAAATCAAAGTTTTTCTAAATAATTAATTTAAAAAGAATTTAAAGAAAAGAATAATAAATTTTATTACATTACGAAAGTATTAAATATAATATTAAAAATAATTATCAATAAAGATAATCAAGAGAATTTTAATACTTAACTACTTTGGTAAATTTTTAGATTTTTGCCTTTGCCATTTGTGAAGTTAATAACAAAAATTTTAATACACTTACATATTTTACGTGATTTTAAGAATTTTCAATATTTTCTTTTTCTTTTTAATTGAAAAATTAATTTACTGTTGGGAAAAGTCAAATATAAAATCATCGAGAGGGAAATATTAAACAAATATTCATAAATAAAGTTACAAAAAATACTTAGCAGTAGACCATAAATTGAGTTCATTATTAATAATTAATGAAGTCTATATGAATTAGTAAAATTTTTTAGAATAAAATACAGGTTTTTTTGGGCTTATTATTTACGCTCACGTATGAAACAGGGAAAAGTCATTTTAGTATAAATAAATTAAAATTCGGTAAAGTGAAAGAAGAAATAAAAGAAAATGGAAATAACATTAATGTTACACTTCTTTTTAGTCTTTATTTTTCATACGTAAACTTAAATGAGAAAATTAATAAAAAATTATGATTATCTAAGAAATGAAAAATATACCAATTTTTCTTTTTTTTTTATTTCTCAATAACGATTTCGTTCACGAAATTTATAAGTTTCTTTTGGAACAAAAAACAATTTGCGTAATTCCTATTTCTTAATCACAATTTTTGTAGAAAATTCTCATATTTTTTAAAGGAAATAATTTGCACCATTTCTATTTCCCAATTACAATTTTTTAACAAAATTTACTTATTAAATAAATAAATAATATAACATAGAAATTACAATTTTTTTAGAAATAAAGGAAATTTTTTTTTTTGAATTTCGATTTGACAATTACAATTTTTAATTGAAAATAAAATGGAGAATATTAAAAGATTCTTTTATTAAAATAAATAAAAAAAAATTGTCTTAATTTTATGTCCCTAAAGTTTCGAACGTTCAATTGAACGACGATATTTTTATTACTTCTTTTAATCCGAATTTTATTTTCAAAATATTGTTTTTTATAATTAAAAAATATTTTTTTAGCTAAATAAATAATTATTTACAATATTTTTCCATTTCAGTCTATTAATTTTTTAAAAAATATTAGAACACAAAATCAAAAAAATATTTCGTTCATTTGAACGTTTAAAACTTTAGGTAAATTTAATTTTGATTTGTCAGCATATTTTTTTGTTACAAAATTTTTAGTTAGGTATCTTATGGAAAACAATTTCTATAAATTCTATTTTTTAATCACAATTTTTAAAGAAATTATAATTTTTTATAAATTAATGGAAAGAATTGGAATTTCTATTTCATAATCACAATTTTTATACGAAATCCGGTTGTTTTTTTTTTTAAAGAAAAAATAAATTTGGATCATTTATATTCTTAATCACAATTTTTTAACAAAATCTCTAGTATTTTTAGAAATGAAGGAAAATTTTTTTAGAATTTCGATTTGTCAATCACATTTTTTTTATACAAACTTTTAGAATTTTTCTGCAGAATTTCTATTTCTTCAGAATTTTTTAACAAAATCTCAATAATAGTTCACAGTAAAAAGTAAATCTTAATTTAAGAGCTGCCTTAAATTCAACACTGTCTGCTATAATGTTAAAGGATACGAAAAACGTGCGTAAATTCAACATTGACTGTCTTAAAAATGTTGCATCTTAATTTAAGGCAGCTTTCGTGCCTTAAAATAAGATTTTCTTTTTACTGTGTTCTTTAATAGGTATTAATTAATAATTAATAAAAATTATTTACTTAGTATTTTTTAATGATGTGCACGCGCGTATCTTCCATTGTATTATATTATTTTTTACTTTTTTTATTAAATAAAAAAAATGTTTATTAATTTAAAAAAATTATTGATTTTATTTCATTTATTTATTTTTAGGTATTTTTTTTAAAGTTAAAAAATTTGCATAATTTCCTATTTTTTAATCACGATTTTGTAACTATAATTAAATTGGCTTAAAATAAAGTGACAAAATTTAAAAAATCGATTGTTAATTTCAATTAGCCTAAAAAATATTTCAGATGAAGGTCTTTTTAAATTTATTTTTGTGAGTTACGTGTTTTATAATTTTCTTCTCGCGAATAATATTTTTTAATTAAAGAGCCATGGAATTATAAAGTTAGATAATTTTGTAAAATATAATTTTTAATATTTATTTTCTTACTTATTTTTATTTATTTATTATTTTTATTTAATATTTTCTTATTATTTTTTAATAATAAAGTACTAAAAGGGTTGAAAGGGTTTTACATTCTATATAATTATTATTATTTATATTTATTGAAAATAATATGAATTAAATATTTAATAATTATTTATTATATTTCAGGGACCGACACGGACAGGAAAAGAATTATTCGTGAAAGTCTCTGTTATATTTATTAGAAACAATAATATGAATTATTCCAAGTGATATTTTTAATTAAAAAATTTAATTTTCAATTGAGATAATTATTACAATTATTAATTATTAATTATTAATTGAAATAATCAGATTTAAATATTTTATGCAAATTATACGAACAACTTTTTTCTCACTTTCACAGACTTTTGATCTGTGATACATGATTTTTTTTTCTTTCACAAAAGAAACTGTATAAATTATTGATGAAGTCAGCGATCTTTGGTGAAGTCGAATCTTAATCTCGGAAACGTGAGAGAATTATTAAAAAGAATTGGTAAAACTTTGATGCTCGTCTTCTTTTATTTTACACACGAATTTGTTCTATCAATAATACATCTGGATTTATTGGAATTGGAAAAATATTTTTGACGTGTCTAATAAAATTGTAAATAAATAAATAGATATGGGGGGAAATCTATGTTCTTTGCAATTTGATTTAATTGTTAATATTGTTATTATGAATTAATTATACTTTCCGCCGAATAATTCATATTATTGTTTCAATAATATATATAATTATAATTTTATTTACTAATTTAATACTAAATTGAGAAATTAGAAAATTCCTAAATGATTCCTTATTAGAAATCAAAGTCGAGTGTCGTACTTATAATTTTGTTCTACTTTAAAATGAACGACGATATTTTTTAATTCTTTTAATTTTAATTTTTTTTATAAATGAAATTCTTTTATTTAATAAAAAATTAATTCTGAAGTAAGAAAATATTTAATTTTAATTATTTTTCTTTTGAAAAAATATTTAAAAAGAAAAAAAAATTGTTCATTAGAACGTTCAAAATTTTAGAAAAATTTTTTTCTTACATTTTTTCTTTACAATTAACTGCATAAAATTTCCCTTGTTTTCTATTTTCGAGTGTTATAATAATTTCTTTAAATTTATAAAAATAGAAAATACCTACCTAATATCTAATAATAAAAATTAATTTAATTAAAAAAAAAATGTTTGTAGGTATTTTATTTTGGCTTTTTTGTTTTATGTATTTAGTAAACGTTATTATTTTACGATTTTAATTGTAATTTAATTTTACTTAGTTTAATAATTAAATTTAATAATAGTATTAATTTAATGTAGTAATAATATTAATTTAGTTTAACTAGGTATTAAGTTTATTTATTTATTTGAAAATTGAAATAATTTTAAATAGTTGTGAATTATTATTATTATTTTTAAGTTTTTGTCTTTATGATTAGTTATTTTCATGTTCCGTAGAGGGAAGAATAGTTTTTTTTTATTATCCTGACAGTTGAAATGTTCTTTAGTATAATTCGTTTGAACTTTGAAACTAATAGACACCGCATATATTATTCTTTTGTAACACTTCCTAATTTTTATTGGCAATTTGCTTATAGAAAATTTCTATAGAAATTCATCGATTTTATTATTATCCTTTAGGTCGATATTTTGAAACTTTTGTTTACCCTTTCTTTTGTTCTTTCAAATTCTCACAAATAGAATAAAAAAGCACCACTTCATTAATTTTTATATAGACACTTTTATTTATTTAACCAACACTGTAAATTTATTTTTATTTGAATATCGTTTTGATAAAGTTTCTTATAATTTTCTTTTGATTCCTATTCACTCACAATCTATTTTCTTTTTATTTATACTTTTAAGACACTTTCACTTTGGAAATCACTATTTTCGAAAAGAAAAATGTTTTTAGAAATAATTAAAATTAATTAAATTAAAAAAAAAAAATAAAAAAATGTTTATGAAATAAAAGGAAATAATAAATAAAAAGAAAGAACAATATAAAGAAAGAAAGAAAGAATAAAAGAAAATAAAAGAAGAAAGAAAAATAAATAAGTATATTTAGGAAGAAAATTAATTGTTAAATTCTTCTTTTTCAGATTCTCCTACCTGTTGCAAAATCCAGTGGTTCACAACAATTGGTAATTAATATTCACTCACTTAATCAACGATTGTTTAATTTTCAAATTGAAAGTTTGAAAATTAATTTTTAAGTTAAGGGACTTTTTGGGAATGCTGATTGACCAAAGAATGAGCCGAGAGGGCTGATAGTTTTCTCTTATACCCCGCGAGAATTTCCACCACTCGTTTTTATTCTCCTACCACCTGTAGGAACGATCATTTAAGGGTGGTCTCGCCACCTAACCGCGTAAACCACCTACAGACGTATCGAGACACGAGGGAAGTGTCCACTCTTTCTCACACGTGTCATCATTTCTTCGCGTGTTTCTTTCATTCACTTCTTTTTTCGTGTCTATTTCTCTATTATTCAGGCAACATTCTTCTTTAATGTACGTCAAAAAATAGTTTAATATTTAATTTCAATTCTATTATTATTTAAATTCTAACTTTTTGAATTATAGACAAAATTAGAAATTTTTTTTTGATTGCATTTTTTATGGATTTATTTATTATTGAACGACATTTTTTATTTTATTCAACTTTCAACTTTTAGAAGTTTAGTAAAACTTAAAAATTATTATTTTATATTTTTTATGAATTTATTTATTTTTGATTGCCATTTTTTATGTTATTTAATTTTTAACTATTATAAATTTAGTCATAATTGGAAATTAGTATTTTATTTTTATTTTTACTGCTATTAACAATAATTTTCTGATCTATAATATTTAGTAATTTGCAAACAATACATTTTTTTGTCAGCTGAGAGAAAATCTCATTAATTGTTTCTTTTAATTTGATAGAACTTGCATTTATTTTCCAATTTTTAGCACAAAATTATTATTATTATTTATATTATTGAAATAATTCCATTGATTTGTAAAAATTTCTTTGAATTTTTTGAAGAATTTATTTCAAACTTTAAATATAATCGTGTTTGTTAATAATTGAAATTAAACATTTTTGTTTATTGAATTTTATCAAAATTTTAGGAAATAATTGAATCCTTAATTACATATTTATAAAAATAATTGAATTATTCCAAAGATATTTATATTTGAACGGTTTTTATTTTTTCTCTTTTGACAAATTTCAAATAAATTGCTCGTAATATTTATTGAATAATTAAATAAATTCGTTATTTAAAAATTAAGTAATCGCTCGGGTTAAAATTTCTTTTTAATTGCAATTTCAAAAGTTATTACACTTTTTTTTCCTATCAATAATACAATACAATGGACTTAAGACCGTTTCTTCGAATCAATTTTTCTAATTAATTAATCTGCGTGGAAAATAAATGCCAGTTGTATCTGCCGATGATAATAAAAATGCATTCGTAAAAAACGTGACAAAAAGAAAAATAATAATATTTTTGTAACAATATTTTTATTACTATTCATCATTTGTTTGGAAATAAAAAAATGAACAAATCACCAAGTAGTATAAACCAAATTTAGTCAGACACTTGATTTTATATCTCTTACTCTATATATTCTAGAGTGCAAGAAACTAATTTAAAAATTTATTTTTATTTAAAAGAGAAAAATTTGAAATGCATAAATTTTGAAAAGTGGAAAATATTTTAAAAATAATTTAAATTCGCAAATTGTCGAAATTTAACGTAAGATTAAAAGTGATAAAAAATTCAGTAATTAAAATTATTTTTACGAAAATAATTCTAAAAAATTAATTTAAAAAATGAGTTTGAAAAAATTTAATACGAAAAGTGTAAAATTTGCGTTACTTTGAAAAATTGAAAGGAAAATCTGGTTTTCTTGATTAATTGTTAGAAGTGAATCGGAATTTCTTTTATCTCGCGCGTTCTTTCCCGATTTGTGGAGTAAAATTGACTTTCATTTTTTCTTTCGATATTCTGATCAATGAAATGCGTCACAACAGAAATGATATTCTCTGTTTGTGTATAAGTATTGTGTTGAGGTATCAGTTGCGTAGTTAAATTGTTGAGAACGAGAACACATGTGAAATTGATGTTTATTTCATTTAATTTTTCCAAGACGAATAAAAATCAAAAACATTTTTTTTTTCATTAATTATTATTTCATAATAGTAAATAAAAACGTCTTGTTATTTAACATCATTTTATCATTTATCTATAAAACATTATTCGTTTTTTTTTGTTTAGTTAGTCTATTTTTATTAATTTTGTAAATAATTGATAATTTTGTTAGTTAATAACTTAGCGAGTTTAGTTATTTAATTTATTATTTTTTTATTTACTATTTAATTTACTATATTATTATTTACTAAGATCATGGATTTACTTTAGACAAAAATTACATATAAACTAAAATTTCTAAATCCAAACAACCAAAACATCATAAATATAATTTACTATTTAGTTTACTGTTTAATTTACTATTTTTTTGTCTTTGGCAAAAAGCCAAAAAATTATAATATTAAGAAATTAATTAGTTTTTTTATTATTAAATTAATTTATTTTATAATTAAATTAATGTTTTTCGTTTTCTTTTTTAGTGAAAAAAAATGTCGGACGATGAAATTGAGGAGGAACAGCAGAAGCCATTTGCAGTGGAACGAGCGAAAACTGGCAGAGCAAAATGCAAGAAATGTAAATGCCCGATTGATAAAGATTGCGTGAGATTGGCGAAAATAATGAAAAATCCATTTGGCGATGGAACAATGAAAAGTTGGCATCACGTGAGCTGTCTGTTTGAGGTTTTCGCTAAACAGAGAGCAACGACTAAAAGAATTGATGATCCCGAGGAAGATATAAGCGGTTGGAATGAACTCGACGAAGAGGACAAGAAACTGGTCCTCAAGAAACTCGAGGAATTCAACGAAAATAGTAAATTTTTTTCTTTTAACAATATTTTACACTCCAAAATTTTTTAAATCATTTTTACTTGAGTTTTTTGTTTATTAATTTTTATTTCTTTAAGTCTCGAATTTGTTTTTAAATTTAGTTTTTTTTATCAATTTGTGTCTCGAATTTCTTTTTAAATTTAGTTTCTTAATAAATTTCTGTTTCTTTAAGTTTCGAATTTTTTTTTAAATTTAGTTTCTTTATAAATTTTTGTTTCTTTAGGTTTCGAATTTTTTTATAGTTTAGTTCTTTTAGTAATTTTTGTTTCCTTAGGTTTAGAATTTTCTTTAAATTATTTTTTTTGTAAGTTAATGTTTTAAATTTATGGAAACATTTTTTTTTTTTTTTTTTGATTCTATAAAATCGAGAGAACTCGATGCTTGTTAAAAGAGGTGTGACGTTTAATTTGAAATTATCTGATTCTCGTGAGTATTTTATTTATTTGTTGGACTACAAGGCGTTTTTAACAAACACGTGTGACTTTCACTCAAAATTTCTCATTAGAATAGACAAATATTTCGCTAATGCGCAAAAGTTGCTATTATTAGAAAGTCTAACTTGTTTTTGGGTTACATTTCCGCATGCGTCTCGAAGTTTTATGGACTTGAGATATTCTCACGCAATGGGCATTAAATTTTCGTAGAATAATTTTTCCCAGAAGCATTTTCAAAATAGGTGATCTAAATTTAAAGCAGCATCTCGAAAAATTCGAAAACCTCCGTTTTCTGGAATCGTCTTTTTTAGTGACCCAATTTTTTGTTTTTCTATTTTTTTTTTATTATTATCATTATTGTTTGTTATAATGAAATACTGAACTGTATAATTTTTTTCAACAGCGCCTTTCAAGGGAGCGAAACCGCAAAAAGCTTCAACGACAAATGAAAAGAAACCAAAAGCGAAATCTCCGACGAAAGGGAAAACGGGAAAAATTGAGAAAGACGAGGAAATTAAAATTGTGGACAAATCAAGTGACGAGAAAAAACCATCTAAGGACGATATGTTTCGAGAATTTCGACGAATTTGCTGTTCCATTACTGATGTGAGTGCATATACGGAAAAAACTGCTATCTTGAAAAGAATGTTCACTAAAGGTTCAACGGGAGGTAAGATTTTAATTTCATTTTAATACTATTAAATTATCTCCTAAGTTCGTTAACTCATTATTTACTCAGAATTTCTAAGAAAAAAAAATCAATGTCGGTCGAGGGTTCTCTATCAATTTCTTTTTTAACTCTTTTCTTCTTCTTCTTCTTTTTTTTTCAATCAACTCAGGAAAAGAAAGTGATACAAAACAATGACAAAAAAGAGAAGGAAAATATTTTATTTTTTTTTTAATTCAGTCAGGAAAAGAATATTAAAATTTGATAAATTAATAATTTAGAAAAAATAATGTTAATATTGATTTACTTTTCTTTTAAAATTAATTGTGAAAAATTAGTTTCTCGTATCATTCTCGAAATAAGAATTTTCTTGTGAACGGATTATGTTTTTTTTTCTTTCAAGCGCGATAAAAGTTGAAGAGACTGAGAGTAAGAGATTGGAAAATTATCTATAAGAATTACTATGAAATAAGCGAAACAATTGATTTGCACTTTTTATCAATTCGCGACCAGTAAAGAGGAATAAACCAGAATGAATCATTGTCAGACATAGCGCATGGCACTCGCATAACTATACATATACGAAATATTTTTTCTTTCCAATCGTAAAACATTAATGGGATTCTTGCCATTTTCCGTGTGATAATCAATTTACTCGCGACGTTAATTGTTTCTTTATTATTGATATCTTGTTTGTAGATTTCTAAATTTTCTTTATTTACTAACAGTGGAAAAAATTATTCATTGACGAAAATGAAATATTTTTTTTGTCAATTCGATTTAATTGACGAAAAGATAAAGACTTAGTTATTTATTTGTTTAGAAATTATTTATCTTGTGATCTTAAATATTTTATTGAATTTCGATTTCAAAATCCATCTGTCAGTCAAGTTTGATTTGAAATGTATTAGCAAGGGCTGCTGCCTTAATGACAAGCAAAATACGTTATAATAAAAACATTCATTAATCAAGTTTGTCTGGTAGATTCGCGGGTATCACGTTTGTAAAGATTTTTGCAGGGTTATCTGTTAATTTATTATGGAAAAAGAAAAAGTAAAAACCGTGCGGAGAAAACTATGGAAGAGACCCTCTTTCTCTTTTTCTTTCGACTAAACAAATATAATCGTAAAAGCGAAAGAGTAAATTTACTTTTTCGCGAAAATATTTGCAAATATTATTCTAGAAATGTAAATTTACTACTATTTTTATCATTAGCATTATTTTCTAAACTATTAAACTAAATATTTTTTCGTACATAGGTATTAAATATTTATTATTTAATTTAATGTAAAATATTATAGTAAAAATGTATTTAATATTTGTTTTAATAGTTTTAATTAGTTTAATGGCTTTAATACTTTTTTGGTAATTAAATATTCAGTTTTTAGTAATTAAATTTATTATTATTATTATAAATATTTAGTAATTAAATACATTTCATTATTAAACATACTGAATATTTATGAAAGGAACATTTTTATAGGAATTATCTTTAAAATTTCAAATCGCTTAGTATTTTGAAAATGTCAGGAAATTTATTTTGATATTTAAATATTTTTCAACTCACGTTTTTTCAAGTTTAAACAGTGGAGAATCTTGAAATTGTCCTTATTGAAAGAATTGATGAAACGTTTATTAATTAATTAAAACTTAGCACTGAACTGTTTTGAAAGTATTTTACAGTATTTTTAAACGAAAACACACTTATTTTTGATATTTAAGTCATATCTCCGCCTGTTGTTTCGACGTTTCAAAAACAAAAAAGTTACTCAAAGAGTAACTTTTTGAAAAAATCGTATTTTTCCAAAATTGTTGTACACAATTTTATTTATCCAGTAAGACGATTTTTTTCAGTTTTAACTAATTTTCAGTTTAAAGTTTAAACCAACTTTTTGGTTTAAACTTATTTTTCGCCTTAAACTAAATTTTTAGTTTAAACTTATTTTTCGGTTTTAACTATTTTTTCGTTCTCAACTAATTTATCGGTTTCAACAAATTTTGTATTGAAGAAACTTCTTTTTTCTCCTGAAGAAATGGGAACAAACTTTTCTCACGTATCTTCTTTGATTTGAACCAAATTTAATTTCAAAAGAAAAGAAATAGAATTCTTTTTTTTTTTCAAAAAAAATATTCACTGTTGAATAACTGTTTCGCGACTATTGGCCCAAGAAGACGACTCTCGTGTCTTATAAACTTGAAGCCCCCACCGCAACAAGAAAATTGCTGATGATGATGACGAGCCCCTTCGCGTGCAGCCAGCTTGGCACCAGACTCCTAGAGATCATCAACACTCCTTCTTTCTCATATTTGCCTCGTGTCTCTTTTCTTCTTCTTCTTCATTATTTGTATTTCATCTGTGAAGAAAAAAATTAATTTATATCCATCATTTTTAATAACATGGACAATAATTAACATTAGGTGCGAAAAATTTAATTTCCCATTATTCATTAGAATAAGAATCGTAATATGAATTTTGTAACTCGTCTTTATTAATAGATAATGATATCACACTTTATACTCTTCTTTGGTCCAGTGTTATCGAACTTTTCAAATTTTAAGAAATTCAATTATCTTCGAATTTAATTAAGTCACTCTTTTTTCGAGAATTCAATCACATTATTTGTCTGTTTTTTCAAGGAAATTTCATTTTGAAAAATTTGTTTTAGTCAAAACAAAAAATTTGCATTATTATTATTTTATAATAAAAAAATCAGTTGATTCATTAAAAAATTAATAATTAAAATTAGTTAATTTAATTAAAATAAATATTCTTCTAACAATAAAAAAAACTCTATTCTTTCATTCACGGAAAAACGAATAAAGTAACTTTTTTCACTTTTATAGTAAAGCCTAAACTAGAACTTCTGTCCAATTTTACGACTTTCGGAGTAAATTTTGCTAAATTTGATTAATTTTACAAAAATGAACTTCGAACGTAATTTACTTCGAAAATAGTAAAAGTTGCAAAGTAGAAATGCGCAAAAATTTTTGTTTCCTGATTTTTTTAAAATAATTTTTCTTTTTAAATGTTTTCAATTTTAAAATTAATGTATTGAAAAGAAATTAAATTCTCAAGAAGAATTTTATTATGAAACAACTGAATTCTTGCGAAGAATTTTTTTAAAATTATTATTGAAAACAATTTCATTGTTTTGAAAAATTTCTTTGAATTTTCTAAGAATTTATTTCAAATTTTTAAAATAATCGCGTTTGTTAAGAATTGCAATTAAACATTTGATTATTGAATTTTATTAAAATTTATAGAAAAATAATTAAATTCTTCTCAGAATTTTATTACAATTTTTTTAAATAATTTAATGCATTTAAGAAATTTTTTTTAAAATATTGAAATTAATTGAATTCTTTCGAAGAATTTCTTTAATTTTTTTAATATAATTGATTTTGTTTTGGTAATAATTAATAATTTTATTCTTAAATTTGATTACAATTATCGATAGAAAATTAAATTCTATTTAACCATTTTATTAGAGTTTTCGTAAGTAAATAAATTTCTTTGAATAATTTCTTCGAATTTTTTGAAAATAATAGTTTTTTTAAAAATAATTTTCATTGAAAATTATGGAATTTTACAAAGAATTCCTTTTAACTGTTTAAAATAATCGTGTAAGTTAATAATTGTAATTAAAAATTTGATTATTGAATTTTATGAAATTTTTTTAGAAAGTTATTGAATTTATTTCATAATTATCATTTTTGTAAAATAATTGAATTTTTCCATAATTATTATTTTTGAAAATAATTGAATTCTTTGGAGAAATGTTAAAAAAAAATTCTACTGAAAATAATTGAATTCATACGAAGAAATTTATTGTTTATAGAAATAATTGAATTCATGAGAAGAATTTTTAAACAATTGTATTTAAAATAAGTAATCGAATTCCTGAGAAGAATTTTATTTATCAAAATAATTAAATTGTTTCGAAGAATTTTATTAAAATTGTCTTGAAAATAGTTGAATGCAATAAGTGAATTTTTTAAATTTGAATCTGAAAATATAAAATAATAAAATAAAATTTGAATGAAAAAAAAATTAAATTCAAATAATATTTAAATGAATAAAAATAGAAACGTTAGTAAAAACAAAAAATTATTATTATTATATAATTTTTTACTTTTTTTATATTTTAAGTAAAGAACTATTTAAAAAATAAATTTTTTTAAATTTGAGTGAAAGAAATAAAATTAAAACAATTTTTTAAAAAATGTAAACTTATACTTTTCAAAAAAGCTTTTACGTCCGAGTTGTTTTTTCAATTATACTTTTCTTTATTAGAAAAATGAAGTGAAAAAATCGTTTTGAATGAAAGTTTCAAAGAAAGAGTAATAGGAAAAATTAGTTATCTTAATTAATTGAATATTTTGTTTAGAAGCCCTTGTATAATTTTTTTCATTAAATTCATCAAAGCTAATTAGCTTCTCGAGATTTTATTGGCTTTTCTAATTGTGTAGGGGGAAATTTTTTGTTTCTTTTGACAGAGAAAACTAGCTTTATTGTTTTTATTATTAGGTATTATAATTTTAAGTATTTTTTTTATTAATAAGCGAGTAAATTTATTGCGTGAAATAAATTTTATCGGACATTTAGCGGCATTTTATGAACGAAGGGCTACACGTGTGTCAAATATATTTATCTATACTTTAATGTAACATATTTAAAACCATTCCATGAACTTTTAAAGATATCAGACCATCAATCTTAAACTTCCTCTCTCTCCCTCTTTCAATAAAATTATTCATTCTTTGCATCATTACATTTTTCTAATGATATTAGATAAAATGATTTCCTAATTCTTCCGTTAGAATAATTAATTCCGTTTCATTGGATGAACGTAGAGTTAAATTTAGAAGAAATTATTTTATGGCAATTTTCTGAGTAATTTTTTATTTTTAATTTTTTGCAATTATTTATCTATTTATTTGATTATGCACGCATAAAAATTAGATCAGTTTTTGATTTATTAGAAATTTTTCTAGAAATTTATTTCTTGGTGCTAAAATTTTATTTACACCAGTTTTTAAGTTTTAACTCGAAATTGTAAATTTTGTTGCTAATTTTATTTTATATTTTTGATTAAAAATATCAAATTTCTGAAAAAGAAAACTTTTTACTCAAATAATTTTTTTTGCAAAGAAAATAATTCAATCAATTTTAAATATTTTTTTTGAAATCAAATGTTTGCGAAAAATTCAGAAAATTTACGACTCATAGAATTAAAAAATAGATTTGTGTTTTGTAATCAATATTTTTATTTCGAAAATAGAGTAATTTTGTGGAAACTAAAAATTTTAATTAAAAAAAATAGTAAAAGAAAATAAATACAGTGTGCAAATTGTATTATGAAATTTTTAATATTATTTACTTTAATTATTTTAATTCTTGAAAAAAAATGATGAAATTTTGTGCGAAATGCAACAGGTTTATCGTTAACGAATATTATTATCATTAATATTCGGAAAGAAGCAAAGAGTTAAAAGGAGGAAGATTTCTAAATAATGAAGAATGACAAATCTGTTAATTTTAGGGTAGATAAGTTTTGACGATATATTACTTTACTCTTGCGTATCCACGATTCATTAATAAATTCTCATTATGTTGAAATACTCGGACACTCTTTTATAATACTTCACTTTGTATTTTTTTAATTATTAGTCACGCAAATTTCTAATTTTTTGGAAAAAGGACAGAATTTTTTTTGCCTTTAATTTTTCTCTTCTTTGAACTTTTCAATTTTTCTAATTATTTTAATTTTGTTAGTATTTAATTTCTTGAAATTTAATTAATTTTGCAAAAATTCTGAACGTTCAAATGGAGGAAATATTTTCGAACAATAACTCCAATAAAAATTAAAATTGTTAATTTAGTTCGAAACTTTATGAATTAAAAATTAATATCAAACATTAAAAAAATTAAATAAATAAAATTTGAGGTTGAAAAAGAAATAAATGAATTTTGTTCAATTTAAACGTTCGGAAATTTAGACACATTGATAAATTTATTAGGCATTTCAATTTGAAACTGAAATATGGCAAAATTATTGCAGTTAATTATTTTTCTATTAGTCTTTCGAGAATTAAATGATGAAAATTGGCGAAATTTGATTCAAAATTGTAATTGTATTAATTAGAATATTTGCTTGCAGAAAAAGTCTATAGCTGCCGATTATAAACAAAAATTGTTATTAAAAACGAAATATTGTGTTCGTTCATGCACAATATTATCAGAAGAATATGACCTGGTCCACTGTTACGTTTAGTGCGGCTCGGGCTTCATTTTATTCGTCATTGAAAAGATATAACTGGAATCAACGTTTACATTTTTAGTTAGTCCGATAGTCAGGTTTTTGAACGATGAGGATAAACTCTCGATTTATATTTAAAAGTCTGTCTCAAGACAAGAGAGAAGAAAAAATAAATAATTGAAAAAAAGAAGAAGAAAAAATAATCAGAAAAGAATAGAGAAAAGAAATACAATACTTTTCTCCGAAGACAAATTTCTCCTAAAGAAATGATAATGAAGGAAGAATTTTTCGAGTTGCAGATTTGAATTGGAAAATTTATTTAGAATCTAAATTTTCTGGGACAAAATAAACAAATTCTAAAATAAATTCTAATTCTAATTCTAAAAAGAGAAGAAAATGGAATAAGGAAAATAAAATAAATAAAATGAAAATAAATAAAAAATGAAAATAAAAAAAATGAAAAGAGGAAAAAAATAATAATAAATAGAGGAAAAAATCGAATCAAGATTTTTTTTAAAAAAAGAGACCCACTGCCAAAATTTTGCAGCTAAAAACTGACGCAACAAACGCTTCTTGGAAGTAAGAGGAAAAAAAAGAGCGAGCGGTCCACTATGAAATGATAATATCGAAAAATTCATGACGCTATTTCGATGTTGTAACATGAAAGTGATTTTTAGTTTAAATCGCGTGCAAGTATTTTTATTCGGTCTTCTCGATAGTTTTTTTTCATAGTCAAGTGACCATTTTTCTTGACAATCGTCATAAATTTCTGACTGGCAATTCACCAAATGCATTTTTTTTCTTACTCCAATTTTAGAAAATTCATTTTTCAATAACTCGTTTTGTTTCGAAATTAAAATAAGAAATTAAAAATTAAAAATTAAATTTTAAATCTTAATCAATTTAATATTTCAACGAAAATTGCAATATTTTAACGAAACTATTTCAACTATAAACTAAATATTTAAACTTCAAATTGAAAATCGCTTCCAATAACATCGAAATAGCGTCGAGAATTTAATATTTAATAAATTAGTTTTAATTTTTAAATATTAAATTTTGTTAAGCTCTTCGATGGTGTGGAGAAGGAACAATAAGACGAGGATTTTTTTCCCTCCCATCATATTCGGAATATTACATCATTAATTTCTATACGTACAAATATGGATATAAATATTTACATAATTAATTTGAATTTATGTTTCGTGTATATATAAACGATGATTAATTATCCTGACACCGTATGATCTCAATTTCAGAGAAATCTTATCTTTTGCGCCTTTTTTTTAGATACAAAATTCATGATTTCAAATTTTTCAGAACTATATACTTGTTCGTGAGATATTCAAGAATTGATGGAGATAAAAACAAAAAAGAGAGCGAAAAAAAATCAGGGAATTTTCAAGAGCAACGAATGAATTTTCAAAGAAAATAATGATTTTCAAGAAAGATACGGAATAAAATTTGAATAAAAAACAAAGTGACAGCTTTGCAAAACAGAGTAGTGAAAATAAATTAAATTTAGTGGAAAATTTCAAGGTGGACAAAAAAGATTTTTTGAAGAAAAATGAAATCAAGAGACTATGGAAATAAAAAAATAGAATTCGAACAGGAAAATAGATAAAATATTGAACAAATTTTTTCCTTTGGAAAATTGATAAAATTTTGAAGAAATAAAATTCAAAAAATAATTAGAATATCTATAATTCGAAGGGAAATATAATTAGAAACGTGTTCTTGATATTCAAGAAGGAAATTTTCAAGAGCAACGGATGAATTTTTGAAAAAAAATTATATTGAAGAAAGATACGGAATAAAATTTGAATAAAAATCAATTGACTGTTTTGAAAAGCGGATTGAAATAAAAATTTAATTGAATAAAAAATTTCAAGGCGCAGAAATAATTTTGAAAATAAAATAAAAAGACTAAGGAAATTGAAAAAGAAAATCAATTAGAATTAGAAAAGAATTTGAACAGAAAAATAAGTAAAGTGGAAAAATGTCTCTCTTTTGAAAATAGATAAAATTTTCCTATAAATAAAATTTGAAGAAATAAAATTCAATACTCATAGAAAATTTATTTAAAATAAAAAAGCAAGTGAATTTTTGCCGACGGGATAGAAATAAAATCAAATAAAATTGAATTTAGTGAAAAAGTTCAAGAAGGTGAGGAGAACATTAAGAAAAATGAAATCAAAGCTCCAGGGAAATTAAAAAAAAATTTAAGAAATAAATAGAAAACATTTTTTTTCGAAAATTGATTTGAATTGACAAAATTTGAAAAAATAAAATTCAAAGTATAATCATGAAACAATTAGAATGGAAATGAAGTAAGAAAATGAAATGAGAAAAATTCTAAAAGAGGAGAAATATTGGAAAATTTTTGGAAAAATTATAAACTTCAAGGCACCAATCTTGATTGTAATATTGAACTTCTATCGAATTTCAATCACACAGTGAAAATGATGAAATCACGTGCTATAAATTGTAATAATATTAATGGCCGTCTTGCTCAAGGATCGCGTACATTGGAATGACATTATTTTATTGTTTTCGCGGAAATTTATTTTGTACATATACTATATAAAACGCAATTGTGCTCCACAAGTATAGGCGGAGTTAATATATTCTCGAGTGGAAGATTCTTGAAATAATTTTCATTCGTTTTTTTCTTCTTTGTTAAAAAAAAAAAAAAAATTCAACTCGGTTTTGCATCTGCGTTTATCCATTTAGTAATTTTCTACATATATTTAGATTACGAATGACTAAAAGTCTATTTACATAATTCTGATAGTGCTTGCTGTGAAAATATTATCAAAATACGTAAACATATTTCACATTTTCGTAAATTCACATATTTTTAATATTTAGATTCTAAACGGTTGACAAAATTGCTTTTTTCTACTTTTTGTTTCAAGAAAAAATTTATTATTATTATTACTAAAAATCGAGAAGTAACAATAGAGAAAGAGGCACGTTCTACAATAAAACAAGAGTTTTGGTATTGGTAGAGTGAAAAATATTTATTTTACAAATATTTAGTTTAAATAATTTAATTAATTAATTTTTAGTAAATTAATTTTATTTAAATGCTAGCAAATATTACGCACGTGAATCGTGCCAAAAAATTTTATTTTCAAATATCAAGTTCAATAATAAAGTTCAATTCAATAACTTTAAATTCAAAATTTTTAAAATTCACTTCATTGAAATTAAATAGAATTTTTATAAAATTTATCCAGAAAATTTAATTATTTACAAAAATAATAATTATGGAACTTTAATTAATATCCAAAAAAATTTTATAAAATTCAATAATCAAATTTTTTATTACAATTATTCAATTACACGATTATTTTAAACAGTTAAAAGAAATGTTTTGTAAAATTCAATAATTTTCAATGAAAATTTAAAAAAAAAACTATTATTTTCAAAAAAACTTGAAGAAATTCTTCAAAAGAAGTTAATTATTTACGAAAACTCTATTAAAATAATGGAATAGAATTTAATTTTCTTTCGATAATTTTAATAAAATTATTAATTAAACTATTAACAAAATCGATTATATTAAAATTTTTTTTTAATTTTTCCTGATATCAATATTATAATAAAATTCCTTGAACCTATTAAATTATTTTAAAAAATTGTAATAAAATTCTGAGAAGAATTTAATTATTTTTCTATTAATTTTTATAAAATTTAATAATCAAATGTTTGATTACAATTCTTAACAAACACGATAGTCATTAAAATTTGAAATAAATTCATCAGAAAATTCAAAGAAATTATTTTCAATAATAATTTTCAAAAAATTATTCACGAGAATTCAATTGATTCATAAGAAAATTCTTCGCGTGAATTTAATTATTTTCAATATATTAAGTTTAAAAATTCAAAATATTTAATTTGAAAAATTATTTAAAATAAATTAGGAAACAAAAATTTCTGCGTATTTCTGCTTTTCAATTTTTACTATTTTCGAAGTAAATTTTACAACCTTCGAAGTACATTTTTGTAAAAATTAATAAAATTTATTTCCAACGAAGCAAAATTTACTCCAAAAATTGTAAAATTGACAGAAGTCCTTGTTAGTTTAGGTTTTACTATAAAAGTAAAAAAATTACTTTATTCGAGTTTTTTTCGTGAATGAAACAACAGTTTTTTTATTTTTTTTTTATTTTTTTATCAACAGGTAGAGTGAAAAATATTTATTTAAAATAAATTCATTAACTAATTTTAATTAATTTTTTAAATATTCATTTTTCAATTAAACAACTGAGTTTTTGTTTTTTTATTGATAGAGTGAAAAGTATTTCTGTTTCAAATATTAATTAAGTTTTTTTTAAATTTTCATTTTTCAATTAAAAAATTGAGTTTTCTTGCTGGTAGAGTGAAAAATTTTTATTTTAAATAAACTGAATTACTAATTATAATTAAATAAATTTTTTAAAATATTTATTTTTCAATAAAACGACTGAATTTTGTTTAATGATAGATTGAAAAATATTTTTAAAATAGTAGCTACTTTGTAGTGTAACCTATCAATAAAATGTAAATTAGTCAAATAATTACTTATTTGGAACGTGACGCGAGTTAAATTTTAGTTCAATATTTAAATATGTTATTTTCCAATATTTAAAAATATGTTTTTTTTTCAATATTCAAAAATATTTTAATATTCAAATATAATTAAATATTGAAATATATTTCAATATTCAAATTTTTTTATTAAAAAATTGATGAATTTGAATATTGAAAAATGTTTGAATATTTAAGTAACATTTTTTTTTTCGAAAACTACAAAAGAAAACGATTATTTTGAGAATAAAAAAAATAGAATTACATCTGAATAAATATTTTATTAACAGTTCCTCAGTACTTATTGTTGGTAAATTATTACTTTGTTCTTTTAACGGAATTTTTCCATAAACTGTAAAAATTCACTATGTTAAATTCACTGAAAAATGAATTTTTTTTTTTTATTTGAAAATTTTATTTTTTTGAACCTGACGATTTCTTCTTTTTGGACTACTGAAAGTAGAAAAAGTCTATAACTGGTCAGACAATATAATATACGAGCACACATCACAAGTGCTTTGAACTTCCTTGAACTTTTACAATTTAAGGTGAAAGTACTTTTTCCATTGAGAATATAAGATGATTTGTTGGAAACTTGTTTTAAAATTAAAAGTTTATTGAAAAATTTACAATTGAGATTTGTTTTCCTTCTTTTTTAAGAAAATATTAATTCTTAATAGATTCTATGAGAGCTGCCACGCAGTCTGTATTCTTATCACTGGAAATTTGCAACAAGTCTTCATTCTTGAACATCTACGTGACGTTAGAAACGTTTGTTTTATTCATTTAGTTATGCAAAAATTAATTTTATATTTTTCAGAGGAAAATTCTTCTTTTTTTCAATATATGAGTATATAATTGAATGGATTGAACGAACTTACCTTAAGTGAAGGTCAATCCAAATTGTATGAACTGTCTCGTCCGAATAGATCATATAGACGTAGTACCGTAGTACTGATTGTTCCGCCACAGCAATTTTAAAAACAAGAGTTTTTCGCGCCCCCCGATAGGTGTCTTCCGGTTATCTCCCCTAATTTCCTCATTACATTTTAAAGTTCCCCATAAATCGCATTTGGGGTTGTTTTATTATTTAGGGTGAGGTGGGTGTGATCTATTCGGACGAGACAGTTCATACAATTTGGATTGACCTTCACTTAAGGTAAGTTCGTTCAATCCATTCAATTGTATTTCACTGTCTCGTCCTTCTAGATCATATAGACGTAGATGTTTAAAGATTAATGCGATTTTATGCTTTTATGTGAAGTAATTCATTAAATTTATTGTTAGAACAATGATTGTCATAGTTGGTTTAAGTAACCGAAAAAAGAAAAAATAAGAACAATATTTCAAATATAATATAAGAAGAACATAATTGGTTAATTATTGAATGGCTGAAGCAAATGTCCCGCTATCTGAAAGCGGGCGATTATAAAATCTTGTGAAGGTGGACGAAGCCGCTGACCAGCCAGCTGCCCGACGAATAATCTCGACATTTGTTCCTTTTCTAGCTGCCGCAGAAGTCGCAGCATGTCGAGTGCTTTGCGCTGAAAATATTGTGGTGTCGATGCCACACAGTTCTAAGGTTTCACGTATCCACCTGCTAATAGTTTGCGTAGAGGCATGGTTATTCGGCTTCCTGTAAGTAAGGATAAGGAATTCCTTACTTAACTCTCTTTCTCTCATTCCCGACGTTTTTTCCATGTAAGCACGCAAAACTGATGCTGCGCAGAGCTGAGGCTGCTCCAAGAAGGTTGGAATCTCTAGAGAAGGTTGAAAAGTACTCCTGCCCGTAGTTTTAATTCGATCTGTAATTTTTATAAGTATTGGCTCCCTTTCGACGTTGACATTTTCCAGGCGTATGACTGACAGAGTCTGGATCCTTTGAGCGGTGATTAGTGCCAGCAGAGTTACTAGTTTACGTGTCAATATTTCGAGTGACAGCTGCTCATTTGGGTACCAAGTTGCCAATTTGTCCAAAACTTGTTTCGGATCCCAAGAAACATCGTACCTGTACCTGCGTGGTCTTAGTGTTGACACTCCTTTGAAAAATCTGGAAACTTGCGTGTCGCTTCCCAGTTCGTTTCCCATGATGAGGGACAATGCCGCACGGTAGGTATTCGCCGAGCTATACGATTTAGTGTGCTCCAGAGACTTTGTAAGGAATTTCAACACTTCTGTTGTCGAGCTCCGAAATAAACTGTTTCCTTCTTTTTGACAGAAAACCCACCAGTCGTGAATGGGTTTGGAGTACTGCTTGAGGGTTTTTTCCGATATTGATTGGATCATGATCGCTGCTGCTTCCTCCGTGGCTCCTCTTATTTTAAACGCTTCCCTGATAACCGTGCTGCTACCAGGGAAAGCGTTCGGTGAAGAGGGTGAGTCTTCCTGTGAGGAGAAGATAAAAGATTAATATTTGGTTCAAAGTGGACAATTTCAGACACAGTTAAGGAAGTAAACAGCGGATACCAAGGTTGAGTGGGCCAAAGAGGAACCACTACAATTCCTTCCGCCTGATCGAATTGAATTTTTTGCAAAACACGAAGAATTACTGAGAAGGGAGGAAAAGCGTAAAATGAAAGATTTTTCCAATTCATAGTAAATGCGTCCACATTGGTAGAATCTGGGTCTCTCAACCAGGAAACATATTGATCGCATTTGGCATTAACTCTTGAGGCAAAGAGGTCAATATTAAAGGGAGCAAGCTTTCGGGTGATCTGTTTAAAAGCCCAAGTCGCCAGTTCCCATTCTGTTTCTTGGGGAAGTTCTCTAGAGCCTTCATCGGCTTCTTTATTCTCTTTAGAGGGTATGTACGATGCGTAAATCCATAAATCACGCTCTTCGCACCAGGTCCAAATTTCCCTAGCTAATTGTGTCAGGTGTGGATATTGAATTCCGCCCATCCTGTTCACGTATGCAATGGCCACTGTGTTGTCCATGCGAAGAAGTATCTCGCAACCGTGGTCTTGCCTCGCGAAACATTTTAACCCTAAGTGAGCAGCTTTGAGTTCAAGGACATTTATATGCAATTTTCTTTCTTCGGCGGTCCACAGTCCGTACGTTTTTTCACCCCTACAGAATCCCCCCCAGCCTGTCAACGATGCATCCGTGAATATTTCCTTTCGAAAATTTAATTCTCTGATTGGATTGCAAGAATGCTTAATTTTTTCTGCCCACCATTTCAAGTCTGATTGCACGACATTAGAGACTGTCATACGAGCCTTGAAATCGTTGTTAGCTTCTCTTAGAGCCAAGAACTTTTCTCGCTCGAGTCTCTTTGTGTATAGCCAACCATACTTGATGGCAGGACACGCAGCAATTAAATTGCCAATGAGCTTCGCTAGTTCATCAATCTTGCATGATTTGTTCTCTATGAACTTTGTAACAATTGAAAAAATTGAGTTACGTTTTTTATCTGTTAATTCTAACTGAAAACTATTGCTATCAATTATAAATCCTAAGAATGTGCATCGTTGAACAGGTTTAAGTTGACTTTTATTTTCGCTTATTATAAATCCTAAAGATTCGAGCAGACCTCTTACAATTATAACGTGCCTTTCGCACTGTTTTTCTGTTTTAGCTATAATGAGAATGTCGTCTAAATATATTACTAATATAATACCCTGACTTCTCAATTTCTGAACGACCGGTTTGAGAAGTTTCGTAAATGTGACCGGTGCAGTGCAGAGACCGAATGGCATGCTTGTAAATTCGAAGTGATTCCCTCTGAAACAGAAACGTAAGAATTTTCGATGTTCATTAGCAACAGGGACCATGAGGTATGCATCTTGAAGATCCATTACTGACATGAAGCAATTTTTATGCACTAAGCGTAATGCAGTTTTCATGTCCTCAAGTTTAAAGTGCGGTGCCTTTAGAAATTTGTTTAGATTTTTTAAATTTAATATAAAACGATCATCTCCATTTGATTTTGGCCTTAAAAAATATGGAGATAAAAATTGACCTTGACACGGTTTGCACTTGACAACTGCTCCTATTTTAGCTAAATTATTTATTGCTGCTAAAGTTCTCGTATCATCCTCTTCTGACAGGATAGATAGGGTTGGGGGAAAAAGCTGTTTTGGTTTACTTACGAAAGGCAGATTATACCCATGAACGCAGTTTACTATGAATGGGTCTTTCGAGAGTTTTTGCCACTGGCTTGTGAAAAAACGCAGTCGACCTGCTGTTCCACTTACCGTTAACGTTTCTGATGTTGCGACGACGGCTGATTCCGAGAGCTCTGGTACGCTGGAGCCCCCCCCTTCTTCCAACTCGTTCGCGGATTGGACTTCTTGAAGGGGGCTTTCCAGTTTAAATGGGCCTTTGAACTGCTTGCTTCGGATGTTTTTCCCCTGAAATTATGCGTGTTCTTCGTTGAGAGTTGCAAAGACTTTGAGATGTCTTTTCCTGACCTCTCCACTTCTTTAGCTGATCTTAACTTTTCAGCTAAATTTTCTCCAAAAAGCATCGTATCCACACCAGTTTCCTTTGCAATTGTTTTAAGTCTCGAGCTGAACGATGGGGTTATAAAGGACCTTCGTGTCATTGACAGACTATGTTGAAGATCTGTCAACATTCGACCTACGTCACAGATGTTTTCGAATATGGCAGCAATGTCCTTACTGTTCAAAGGTTTGAGATTTACGTTGGCTTCTAATATCACAGAAAGCACTCGCCCGATCGCGCTAATCGCTGCGCCAAGTTGTGTTTGCGTAGTCACTTGATACTGGTCCTTTCTTAAGGCCAAATCACCCATGTTTGATTTTATTTCTGGATTAAGACATGGTGCCCCCATTCTTTTGCAGTTTTCTGCCGGAGGAAACTTTTTTACAAGTGCTTGACGTACGTCCTTTGACAAGCCTGTTTCTAATATTTTCATCCATAGTTCTGAAATGGAGTTATGGATGGCAGCACTGTAAACATTTGCCTCAGGAGCGCCATCTCCCAAAAGTTTCAGTAACTCATTTTCTTTTGTTACCGACTGCTGCGAAGATTGCTCGCCATTCAATGTCGAAGAATTTTTATCGACATCCGAAGTCGATCCGTTTTGGCCACCAGCCAATGTCGATTTATCGTTGTCGCCATCCAAAACCGTTTGATTCTGATTTTTGTTAAGAATCCGGTCGCGTCCTGGGGACGCTGTAGGACTTCTGGATCTGGAACGGCTACGGGTAGAACGTGGCGTGTCTCTCGTACGACGCTCTTCGTTGTCCCTTTTGCTCGGGTTCGGGCAAGACGTTTCTCGCGGAGAACGCTCAGTACCACGACCTCGCTGAGAAATGGACTCGCGTTCCAAGACTCGCCGTTGTCGATCCCGCCTCGTTTGCTTGGATATTACCGATAGCTGTCCATCAGTAGAACTTGATGAACTTTTTTGCGATCTATCGGATGATGAAGATGGCGACGAGCTTCGTTTGCGTGACTGTTTGCGCGTCACCTCCTTGAGAAATTTTTCCATTTTCCGTAACCTCTTCTTTAGCTTCTTTTTAGACGTCTTCTTCTTCTTAGACCGACGATGCCGATAATTCACCGATTCCGATCCCGAATTAGAACTCATTTCGATATTAAACGATTGAAAAAAGTAATTTATCGCGAAAGACGTGTGCAGCGGAACGCACAGAACAACGTAATGAGGAAATTAGGGGAGATAACCGGAAGACACCTATCGGGGGGCGCGAAAAACTCTTGTTTTTAAAATTGCTGTGGCGGAACAATCAGTACTACGGTACTACGTCTATATGATCTAGAAGGACGAGACAGTGAAATACAATTATCTTCTTCAGTGGAAAAAGGAATTAATTTCAAATGCGATTCAATTTTCAAAAAAAGAGAAATTTTCAGGTATTTTTTTAATTTTTTACAAAAATGGAGAAGAAATATTTCATTCTTCTTTTGTCGAAATTTGAAAAAGTTTTTATTCTTTTTACAGAATTCGAAAGAAGTATTTAATTCTTTTTACGAAATTTGAAAAAAAGTATTTAATTTTTTTTACAGAATTCAAAAAAATATTTAATTCTTGTTACTAAATTTGAAAAAATATTTTTAATTTTTTTACAAAATCGAACAGAAAATATTTTTGTAAGGTTTATAATTTTTGATAATACAGAAAAAATACAAAATTTTTGCGAAATGTTAAAAATTTTTGTTTTTAAACGTTGATTTTCGTTAATTGCATCTCAAAGTAATATGATGAAGTTCAAAAGCCTTTGATTAGTTGTGAATTTTTTTTTTGGACAATTGCTTCTTTTTGAATTGATAATGCGCTGACCTTTTACAACGTTTGTGTAATTTTTTATTTAACACTTTAAGCAATTATAGCATGTTCACTCATTTAATTTGAATGATAAAAAGTAGATATTACAAAAAATGTGTAAAAAAACGAGAATTGATATAGGTACAACTTAAAACATCAAACACGCGCGGATTAATTACTTTCGTAGGAAATTTATTTCTTATCTTCGATTAGAATTACGAAATTGAATCAAATTACACGATTTAGTCCATTTTGTTCAAATTTAATTTTTTTGTGATAATATTTTAATTTTTTGCTACAATTGAAGATTTTAATTTCATTCTTTTTCCTCGTAAAAAAATTCTCCCATTCAAAAATTGTGGAAAATTTAAGAACATAATTCTATTTTCCTTGTAAAAAAAAATTTTTCCATTTAAAAATTGTAAATAACTTAAGAACTTAAAAACAAATTTTTTTCCTTGTGAAAAATTTGAGAATTTAAATTTAATTCTTTTTTCCTTGTAAAAAAATCTCTCATTCATAAATTGTATTATATTTTAAGTAAATACATGTGAATAATTTTGTAACTTCTACTTTTTGTGTTATCTATACAAAATGGTGTTAATAGTTTCCTAAAAAAAATTTTTTCATCCATTTTCCTCCTTTTGATTTATAGAATTTTCCCCCTCGAAAAAAAAAATAAATAAAATTGAATAATAATTTTTCTTTGTCTTTTTTCTAGATTTTCAATAAGTGTCACTGACTCTCAACTTGTTCTTATTTTGACCTGATTTGATTAAGTATGCAGCATTCGTAGGAAATATCCGCTGTTGTCTGCATAGAGTTGTGAAAAATAATTTTTTACACCGACTGACCTAACATTCTTCATGACAATGATCTCGTGGCACGACAAACTGGATTTATTTATATTACTTTTTTTTTGTTTCGTACATTGAAACTTTAGAGGTTCTTGAACTTAGTAGAGCAAGAAAGAAAAAAAAGCGTAAACAGTAAACAGATTTTGATAATTCTGTGATTATTAATTATATTCTATAAAACTTGAAAGGTTCTTGACTTTGGAGAAAGAGGAAGAAGAAGGAAACGGAAAAAAAGTGAACGCTTTATAGAAAATTTGTCATTTTTTAGTTATCAGTGAGTTTTTATTTTGAAAGATGTTTGGAAATCATTGTTTTTACTCTTTGATTTGATAAATGATTCTACTTTAATTGTTCAATGTGCTAATCTTTGTTGGTTTTCTTTTTATTTTTTTCTATTTTCACTCTGGTTTTATTTTTTATTTTCTTTATTAATTAAATAATTTCTTTATTAATTTAATTCTTAATTTTCCCTTTTTTTTCTTTAGTTTTTTTTATTTCTTTTCTGGTCTTTTTATTTTCTTTTTTTTAATTTTCTCTATTTTTTGATTTAATTTTTTTTCCTGTAATTTTATTTTTAGTTTCTTGTTTTTTTAATTTTCCTTATTTTTTATTTTCATTTTTTTTTTTGCTTTTCTTTTTATTTCCTAGTTTTTTATGTTTTAATTTTTTATTTTCTTTCTTTTAATATTCCCTATTTTTTGTTTTTAGTTAGTTTTTTAGTTTTTCTATTTTATTTCTTTTAATTTTCTCTTTTTTACTCTTTTTTATTTATTTTTATTTCCTCTCTTTATTTTTTTCTCTTTTAATTTCGCCTATTTTTTTTCTTTTTGGTTTTACTTGTTTTTTTCTTTTTATTTTCCCTTTATTTTTATTTTCTTTTTTTTCAATTTTCCCTATTTTTGGCATTTTTTATTCCCCCTTTTTATTTTCCTTTTTTATTTCTTTTGCTTTCATTCTTTTGTTATTTTGCTCTCGAATCCTGTTTTTTTTCTTTTATTATTTCTAATAATTAAGTAAAATAATTTTTTTTTCACAATACATGAAATAAAGAAGGAAAAAAGTTATTAAAAAATTAAAGAAAATAAATAGAAAAAAGAAAAACTATTTAAAAAAATAACGAATAAAATCAACAGAAAAGAAAATAGAAATTTTTGTCAAATACAAAAAGAAAAGAAATTATTTTGGTTAAACGGAAAAAATCACATTTCCACGAAGACAAATAAAATTATTTCTAAAGTCAAGAAATGTTCTAGAATTTACGTTTTATAGTCTCTCCATGTACAAGAAATGATTTACTGACATCGAGATGAATTCATATAATGTGTAATTTTTTTTTTTTATTCTTTTTTTCGTTCGATATGACAAGACTCAGATTGATAACTTTAATAATTCTGCCTCTACTAAGTATCAAAAAGTAATTAGCGTAATTATTCAAAATCAATGCAAGCGTGAAATACGATAGAATATGTTAAATTTCCATACTTTTTCTTAAAATTAATTTTTCTCAATGTTCACTGTTAATTTTCATTTTCTTTATTTAATAGATTTTTTTTTAATTTTTAAAAGTTTTTTATTATTTAACTCTTTGATTTTAATTTTTTTTCTGTTAATAATTTATTTTTATTGCCAATTTTTGAAATTCGAATTTTATTTTTAAATTAATTAATGAATTACTATTTTTTTATTTTCTTTTTTCCATTCTTTCTCTAGATTTACTTTTTATTTTCCATTTTTTAGTTTCTTTTTTTTTAATTTTCCCTATTTTTTGTATTTATTTTTTTTCATTTTTCCTTTAGTTTTATTTTTAGTTTCTTTTTGTTTTTCTTTTTTTTATTTTCTAGTTTTTTCTTCTTCTAGTTTTTAATTTTTTATTTTCTTTCTTTTAATAGTTTTATCTATTTATTTATTTCCTTATTGATAGTAACTAATGAATTGAATAAATAAATGTAATTGTAATATTTGAAATTTACAAAAAAAAAACAGTTTTCATTGAAAAATTTTGCGAATACACGTAAAGAGAAAAAAATATTTGGATTACCAGAGAATAAGTTCGATGTGTATTTGTAAATTGCTTAAGAGTTCAAAGAAGATACGCGGCGTTTTATTAATTCATAAAAAAAAATTCTTATATATCATACGTCATCGTACTTTTTGCGTGATATATTACAAGGTCGATGTATTAGACTTTTCGCGAATCGTATTTTGCATGTGGCTTCGCTACTTTAAATACTAAATATTGCGATGAGTAATCTACATTTTTTTTCTTTCTTTTTCAATTTTCCCTATTGCGATTGAATCTGTCGATTTCTCCTCTTCTTAATTTCATTTCTGTTTCATTTTCCAACACACATTTTTCACAGTTTCGATTAGTTTGAAAAATCTGATATTTATGTTTTTGAAAATATTTCTTTTTCCTTTATTGGAACATTTTCATTCGACATTATTTATTTCGTTTTTTATTACTGGAGTATTTTTATTCGAAATTTGTTTGTGATCAGTGGAATATTTTCCTTCGAAATTTTTTTTTTTTGTTACTGGAGTATTTTTATTGGAAATTTGTTTTTGATTAGTGGAATATTTTCCTTCGAAATTTGTTTTTTATTACTGGAGTATTTTTATTCGAAATTTGTTTTTTATTATTGGAATTTTTTCATTGAAAACTTGTTTTTTATTATTGCAATATTTTCATTGGAAATTTGTTTTTTTATTAGAATTGGAATATTTTTATTCGAATTTTTTTTTTACAATTGGAATATTTTCATTGGAAATTTGCTTTCTATATTAGAATTGGAATATTTTTATTCGATTTTTTTTTATTATTGGAGTATTTTTATTCGGAATTTTTTTTATATTATTGGAATATTTTATTCAAAATACGTTTTTTATCGTTTTAATATTTTTATTCAAAAATATTTGTTTTTTTTTATTTTTTCTATATTATTAATTATTTTTTCCATAACTTTGGAAAAAGGAGAAATTTTTTTTTCTTTAACAGAAAATACTCTTCAAAAAAAACTTTTAATTTTGTTTTTGCCTTTTTTCTTGTTTTATTTATCTAAATAATCGTTTTCTATATTTTGTTTGTTTTGTTTAATTTGTTTAGATTTTTTTCCCCTCTTTTTAAATTTGATATTCGGAAATATTTTCTTCAATTAGTATATAAAACTGGAAAATTCTGATTTAATTTCGTTTTAGTCATCGTAAAAGTAAATCAACTGTTTTTGCAGTGAATTCCGCCTAAAAATGAGCTCTTCATTCATTTATTAGCCAATGATCTCGACGATCAAGGCTCTTCCGTAAACATCAATTGTCCGTTTTAAAATGTCTCTGATTGAATAACGTTTTTCGTAATAAATAGATATTTTGTTATATAACCGTTGAAGAAATACAATGATATTGGCACTGATGTTCTTTTATTAACACACAAGGTTCAAAAGAAAAGGATCACTGAACTTGTGTGCGATTATTTTGCGCAAAAGATAAAGAATATTATTTCTATAAATTTCCGCACAGCTGTAAAACTACGAAGTAAAAATTATACACTTTTTTTGTAAGAACTTAGAAAAAACAAATATTCATTTTTTTACCCCCAAAGATTATATTTATTAATTTACTGATTTTACTGATTGAATTGCAATAATATTTAATGAGAATTTAATTTTCATTTTGAATTTCTAATGAGGCGTCTAATGGTCTGCGAATTTCGTAAAAGTTGTTACTTTGCAGAAAATATTATTTATTAAATTGTATATATATATATATTGTATATATATATTTTATGATAATTTCTTATCAAATGCTTCGATTAACGTAATTTTCCACTTATTGTGGACTTAATTGACTAAATATAGAATTTACTATCAATACACTTGAGATTAATTTTCTAAAATGCTTTCAGATGGATTCAAAAGCGACATCGTCTTGTGGTGTAAATTGCTTTTACCTGGGACAGCAAAGAGGATATATAATCTACAAAGTAAGCAGCTAATTAAGCTCTTTGCGAGAATATTGAAAGAGGACGAAGGCTCAATGCTTGAACATTTAGAACAGGGCGATATTGGAGAGACCATTGCCGTATTCTTTGGCAAAAGTGACGCCTTGCGACCAAATATCAAGAGTGTAATCACAATTCAAGAGGTAATGCTTCCTAAATTTTTTAAATTATTCCAAAAAAATTCAAATCAGAACATTTTTTAATTTTTAAGTAAAAAAAGTAAAATTTTCCAAAAAAAAATTATATTCATTACTTTTCTTTGTTGATTTCAATATTTTTTCGTTCGTTTATGAATTTTTAAATTAGATAAAAAATATTGAAAGGAAAGACTATTTTTCAAAATGTAATTTGTAAGAGAAAAGTAAAATATGGTCACAATGAATAAAAACAAAAAGTAAAATTTATTTTTGAATTTTTTTCGAAAGTAGTTTACATCTGAAAAGTAAAAAGCAGATAAAAAATAGAATAAAGAAATAAAAAAGGAGAATTTATTTTTGAATCAATATTTGTTTATTATTTTCATTTTTCTTCCACGTTATTATAAAAGAATTTATCGATATCTATCTATATATAAAAAAAAACTTGGAAATTGAACAATGTTCATTTTGTAATGACATTTTAATATTTTACAACGATTGCAAATTGCATCTTGTGAGATATAATATTTGTTTTCATTTTGCATGAAAAACATTTTTCCATCTGTGCAAATATATTACCGCAATAATTGATGGTCGCTAATTTACGACTACATTCTGCGAATTTCTGATCGATGATGAAGATGAGATCATTGGATTTGGTTTACACAATTTTATGGAATTTCTTCGAAAAACTAAATTCAATAGTTTATATATGTTGATTTAGTGACGCTTTGAAAAAAATTTGCAAATGTATATGCATTGAATGATAATTTTCATTCATTGCAAACTATTACCTCAATGATGATGATGTTGATTTGATATAATAGGAAAAAACAGTTTAATCTTTGAAACATTTTTCTTTCCAAGTCCTAAGTTTTTTTTTTGTATTAAAAAGAGAAAATTTTCGAATCTAAATTTTTTGAAATATGTAAATAAAAAATAAATTTTTTCTAATTTTAAATTAACGTTTAAAAATTGTTGACAATTAAAAAGAATGAACAATTTTTCATGTTATCGAAAGAAATTAAATTTTTATTGATTAATTGAAATTAATTTGTAGATTAATATTACAATGTTTATGCTAATCGCTTTTCTGAACAATTTTCTCTTTGCAGTGAATAATTGATAGTTTTTATTAATAAGTTGGAGATAAATTCTCTCCTTTAATCTGTATCATCTATTTCTCTCACTAGAATTATCTTTAAGATATAAATTACAACTCTTCGTAGTAGAATCGATTTATTATCTTTTTTTTTTTTGTATTCAAATCGAGAATTATTTATCTATTTTATTGTATTTTTTCGATCTTATTTTCAACAAATTTCTGTTTACATAAATAAAAGAATAAAAATACATATTTACATAAATATTTATTAATATGCGCATAAATGTTTATATTTTATATCTATTTTTAATTTTTTTAAAAGGTGGAAAATTTTTTAGCGAAACTGTCAACAATGACCAAGGAGGTTGAACAAATGAATCATTTCAAGTCTTTTATTGCCAGGTACGTTTAATTGAAAAACAAATGACAAAGTGACAAAAACTGGATTAATAAATACTAAACGAATTAATAATTAATTAAATTTTAGCGTTAAAGAATTATTTATCATGATTTACTTATAAAAATAGCTTCTCATTATAGACGAGAATGTAAAATTTGGTCAATTTTGATCAAGGATCAATATTTTGGAAATTAATTAAGAATTTCTTTTTTCAGATGCACAGAAAATGATTTGAAGATGATCATCAGATTAATTAAACATGACTTGAGAATTAACGCAGGACCAAAGCATATGTAAGAAATCTTCTCTTATTTAATTAAATAAAATTTTTGTTTCATAATTTTTATTTTGTTCTCTAAATTCGTATTAGTTAAAACTTTTTTTTATCAAAATTGTTGTCTTTTAACATTTTTTTTCTAATTCACTTATTAACGCAAATTATAAAAAATAAAATTAAAATGAAGTAAGTTTAAACTGCGAACAGACATCCAGAACTAGAAGATTATTAATATTTTTATTACCGATAAATTAATTTAAAATTGAATTTTAATTACTATTTTAATTTTTAATTTGATTTACGAATAAAAAATTTTGAATTTACATTTTTTTTTGCAGATTGGAGGCAATTGACAAAGATGCGTACACTGCATTTCAGGTGTCGAACGATTTGGAAGCTGTGATTCAGCGTTGTTTAGGTGGTCCTTCATCTTCTAATTCTGATTCCGATTCTAAGAAAGATTCAATTAAAAAAAAAGTTGCTCTCACAATAATGACGCCAGTTTTACCAATGTTGGTGAGTTTTAAATTTGCAAAATTAAATTATAAATTTATTAAATATTATTTTTAATTATTAATTTAATTATTAAATTCGTTAAACACACAAATTATTCTGGTCAACAACAAAAATACATCTTTTAATATTAAATTCGTTTATTCAATTTTTTTTTAATTCGAAATTTTACAATAAAAAGGAAATTCTGGTCAAATCATTAAGTGGCTATAAAGAGAGAAACAATAGTTTTTTTTCAAATAACAATCTGTTGTGAAAAATTGCAATTTTTTAAAATCTGGACACAGAATTAATTAATTAATTAGCTTTGTGTAGAGATAAATGAATATTAGTTTTTAATTAATTTTAACTGTTCACAATTTATTATTAACTATTACAAAACTCTCTATTAGAACGACCCGCTTTAGCAGGGGGTCTCAACGACAGTGTGATACCTTCGACCGCACGGGCCCCAATAACCCTGGGAGGCCCTGGTAGAGCGCATCGTGCGCACAACCCTTTAGGAAATTAGCCTGATGCGCAAATGTTGTCAGAGAACATTAAATTTTAAAATAACTCCCACATTTGAAAAGTAGATATTACATTAAGATAGAGAATACTTATAATGTGCAAATTAGTTTTAGAAATATTAGATTCACTAAAATTATTGAAACTAAAAGCAAGTTTTGAAATTACTCAAAAATAAAAAAAAAATCAGAATTAATCGAAAAGAAAAATTTTAAATGTGAGATTCCCCTGAGCAGTAAGTTTTAATCGACATCACATGGGACGATTTCTAGCTTTTAATTAATACATTTTTCATTTATTTTCCCGTCGATGATTTAAACACAGCGAAATATTGTTATGATCGAAATTGTTCTTTTTAATTGTTTTGAAATTTATTTTTTATTTGGTCTCTGGTATTTTATACCTACGTAAATAAAATTGGAAAATTAGAAATAAATTCTTTTCATCAGTTCAATTTTGCAAAAAAGAAAAAAAAGATATTTACTAAAATTACTGAAACTAAAAAAAGTAGTTTTGAAATTACTCAAAAAATTAAAATAAATTTATAAAAATATACAATTGATTTTTAATGGAAAACGTTATGTTATTTGTTATATTAACTATTTATAAAATAATTAAAAATTTTACCATCCATTTAGATTAAATTCTTTATTGTATTTCTTTCTTCTTTGCAAAAAATGCTAAAATTGAAATTAAATTTCGTTTTATTTATGTTTACAAAGAAAAATTACTGAATTTTTTTCTTTTAGGCAGAAGCTTGCAAATCTGTAGAAATGGCGATGAAAAAATGTCCAGATGGAATGTTATCAGAAGTCAAATATGACGGTGAACGGGTTCAAGTGCACAAAAAAGGCGACGAATTCCGATATTTTAGTCGATCGTTAAAGCCGGTCATGGAGCATAAAGTAAGTTTATTTACTTTTATATAATTACCTAGATCGCTTTGAGAAATTTAATATTCATCTTCTGCTATACATTTTTTATTTTATTACATTTGACAACATTTTTTTATAAAAATAATTTAATTTTTTCATTAGTACGTCAAAAATGGATAAATATTTTACAAAAATTCTAAATTGAAATTTTTTTGTTTTAAATTATGTATTTAAAAATAAATTTACAGATTTAGAAATATTTTTTTAAATCTCGTTAAATGTCGTTACTTCTAAACAAAAATACGTAAAAAATTTTCTGTTTACATTCTTAGTTTTGTTTCCATGACCCAGTTTTTAATCAAAATACACTTTAGACTTTTTGCGCTTTTGTTTTGTTTTCTTTATGCGTAATATTTTTCATAATCTTTTTTCAGCGTTAAACAATTTTTATTAATGGGATTTTAAGTGACGATTTTCTCCAATTTTGAAATTATTTATCAAATTTCATTATGAAATTTATAAGTAACGTGTCAACATCTTGTCTAGTTTATTTGTTTTTTTAATTGTATTGGCATCTTTTTTTTCTTTTTTATTTTTCTTTTCTTAGTTAGTTACACGGACAAAACCAAAAAACAATATTTTATTTTTCTTTCTTCGTTGTCACTTAGAATTAAAATTAGAGTGTAAATTAAATTTTTCTTCAATCCGGAATTTATTTTCAATTTTCGTTTGGTACAAATTGAAAATATTTTATTTCAGGTAAAGACACTGAAAGATTTCATTCCCCAGGCGTTTCCAAATGCAGATGATTTAATTTTGGACGCAGAAATTTTAATGATTGATACGAGAACTGGACAACCTTTGCCATTCGGCACATTGGGAATTCATAAAGTAAAATGTTTGATTAGAATAATAATCACTAACGTATTGAATTGCAATGATGATATTAATTTTTTAATATCTATTTATCATTTCTTTTTTTTCAACAGAGAGCCGAATTTAAAGACGCAAATGTTTGTTTGTTTGTGTTTGACTGTATTTACATGAATGGCGAAATACTTCTAAACAAGTGAGAATATTGTTGATGACATTTTTCCTGTTTTGTCAATGTGTCACAACTCATTGAGATCATTATTCTATTTTTTGTTTGTTTACTTTCTTCTACTTTTTACTTTTTTCTTCCTCTTTTTTTACTTTTTCTACTTGTTGTATTTTTATTGCATTTTTCAATGAGTTAATTTTATATTGAAAGCTTTGTTCTATTTTTTTGTTTATTTGATTTTATTTTTGCTTTTTTCTTCTTTCCTCTAATTTCCTTGTTGTATTTTTATTGCACTTTTCCATTGAATTATTTTGATATCACTTTCTATTTTATTTTATGTTTCTGAGTACATTTTTATACTATTATTTTCACATTTTAGGACAATGAAAGAAAGACGGGAAATCCTGGAGAATAATTTGACAGAAATTCCTAATCGTATAAAACTTTCTGAAATTCAGGAAATAAATGTGAGTATTGACAAAAAATAAAGACAAAAAAAAAATGTTTCTTTATTAATTATAGGAAATAAATTTTTTTTATTTTTTATTAATTTAAATAATGTTTCTTTATTAATTTAAAAAATAAAATTTAATTTCACGAAAATTAAATTAAATTCAAACTAAATCAAATGAAAAATAAATTCAAATTAAATTAAATTAAATTTCGCCTTAAGTTGAAAGTAATTTAATGTTAACTCTTTGTTAATAGAAGTATTTGTTCAATAAGAATAATTCTTTTAGAAACCGAAAGATTTGGCAGAAATGATAGCAAAAGTTTTGAAAATGGGCCTTGAGGGATTAGTTCTAAAGAGTGTAACTGTGAGTATTAAGAAAAAAGTTTACATACATTTTACGTTTATAAAAGTATATAAACTTTTCAATTTTATAATTACTTGATTTAAATTTAAATTTCAAATTTACAGAGTAAATATGAGCCTGGAAAGCGGCATTGGTTGAAGGTAAAGAAGGATTATTTATGTCAAGGCGCAATGGCTGATACCGCAGATCTCGTGGTTCTCGGTGCTTGGTATGGCACTGGTCATAAAGGTTCTAAAATTCAAAAAGATTTTATACTTTTTTATATGAATTTAATCTTTAAAGAATTAAAGGAATTGAATTTACGAATCTTTAATTTTATTTTCTTATTTCAGGTGGTATGATGTCTGTTTTCCTCATGGGATGTTACGATACCGATAGAGATGTTTGGCTCACTGTGACTAAGGTAGAGTTATTGATTAACAATTTTTTACTTCCTTTTTTCAGTATTTTTCTCCTTTTATTTGAATTTGAAATTTTTTTTCTTTCCTCTAAAAAAATCATTTTATTTTATTACAAAATTAATTTTTTCCATTGAATCGATTTTCTTTTTCCATAACTTCTATTTTTCCCTTTTTTCCTTTAGCACCTTTTTATTTTACCATAGAATTGAATTTTATATTATAATTTCTAAAAAATAGATTACTTCATTTTTTTATTTTTAAATTATTTAATTTAAAAACTAAACAATATTATTATTTCCAAGCTTTCGTTTTCTTCTTTTTTGAATTTTTGGAATTTAATTATTATTAATTAAGTCTATCACTAAATGTGACTCTTGATTTGATTACTGAATTAATCTGAACATTATTAAAAAAAATTCCACTTAAATGATTTTAATATCTGTTTAAAAATTGAATTAATCATTTAATTTAATCTGAATGATTTTTTTTAATTAAATCGGATAATCGAGTTTTATTAATAATAAATTTATATGTATTTTTTTTTTTGATAAAAATAGGTCCACACTGGTCACGATGATGCAACTTTGGAGAAACTTCAGGACGAACTTGATATGGTGAAAATAGGAAAGGATCCGAGTCTTGTTCCAAAATGGATGAAAGCAAATAAACCGATGATACCAGATTTTGTAGCAAGAGATCCGAAGGCATTTTTTATTAATAATTAAATAAATAAATTGACAAAATAGAAAAAATTCCACAATTCAAATTAATTTTGAAGAAGTACAAATTAAATTCAAGAATGTTAAAAAATATAATTTTTTGCCTTCTTACCTTTTTACTTATGAAAATAAATAGAAATAAAATAATAAATATTAATTTTAATAAATTAAAAAACATTTGAAGTAGAAATAATATAATAAGTATTAGTTTTAAAAAATTAAATACGTTAAGTAAATGAATCATTTTTTGAAATGTAAAATCAATTATTAATTATGTGTTCTTATTCCTGAATAAAATTAAGACCTGATTTTTTTTCAGAATCAGCCAGTTTGGGAAATTACTGGTGCAGAATTTACAAATCAAGGAGTACATACGGCCGATGGAATTAGTATCAGATTTCCAAGAGTGACTCGAATCAGAAGTGACAAAAATTGGGAAACGGCGACAAATCTCAACGAATTGCGAAATCTCTTCAAGACCAGCACTGAATCAACGGATTTTTCACTTCTTTTAGCTTCAACTAGCAAGTAAGTTTTGCAAGTTTTTTCCACATTTTCTTCTTTTCTTTCACAATTTTTGTCCCGTTATTGAATTTTCATTATTCGAAAATATGTTTATTCTTTTTCACTTTCAATTTGAAATTTGTCCTTTTCATTTAATAACCTTGAAGTTTCTTTTATAAACTTTTTATATAAATTTAATATAAATTTTATATGAGAAAATAATTTTCTTTATATAAAGAAAAGAAAATTATATAAATTTCTTGTAAATATTATTAAAACATTTTCTTTTCTTTCCTTCTTTTTATTATTTTTATTTTATTACTTTCAAAAAGAGATTCCAGTGAAGAAACTAAAAAGTCAAAGACGACGACAAAGAAGGAGAAAAAAACGAAGACTGATTCAAAAGGTACAGGAACATTGGACGTATTTGTGAAAAGAGAAATAAAAAATGAACCAAATTCACCAGAGAAAAGTCCAAAGAAACGGCAAAAAATTGAAAAGGTCAAGTTGAGTGTGAATACCAGAATAGAGGATTCCTTCATTGATACTTCGGACGAGGAAAAATATGAGGAAAAAATAAAGCAAGAATTGGACACCATTACCTCGGATGGAGGAGACAATTTAAAAGTGAAAAAAGTGAAAAAAGAAGTGGATAAATATGAAATAGATGATCATAAATACAAAAAAGAATCCAGTCGAAGAAGAAATTCAAGGGAAAAAATTGAAATTGGAGAATGTAGTAAAGCTCCAGTAATAATTGATGAAAATAAAGCGAAATTCTATTCGTTTCATGGAAATGATGTGAGTACAATTTTAATTATTTTTCTAATATAATTCCGATTAGAAATCAAATTTATCTAAATTAATTAATTTAATAATTTTAAATCTAATTATAATTATTTCTAATTTCAATTTTAAATTATTTCTAATTTTAATTATAAATTATTTCTAATTCGAAATAATTTCTAATTCTAATTCTAAGAAAAGTAATTATTTTTTTAATAAATTTTCTTTATTGAAACTAATTTTGAATAATTGTCGAAATTAAAAATTTCTTTCATGCGAGTAAAATTTTACACAGATTTCTAAATTTGTACGAGGTTTAAATTTTCACAATTTATTTTCTATTTCACTTTGCGGTTTACAGTACATTGAGTACAATGAGAAAGGAATTCCTTTGAATTGGATAGAAGGCAGAAAACCACCAGAAATTTTACCAGGAAATGCTAAATTTCTAACTCAACTCGATGAAAACGAATTGGTAAAGTTATTTTCTCAATACAAAATGTTTATTACAATTATCATCATTATTTTTATATTTCTTTCTTTCTCTTATAGATTTATTCTAAGGGTAATTTTTTATTTATTTTATTCTTAATTTTTTCTCCTAATTTTTACTTCTACTTTCTTTTTTTTTAAAGTTGTAAAAGATAGTTTTTTTGAAATTAAATTTATTTAATTGAAATATTAGAATTCTTTTTAGAATATTTTTTATCAAATTTAAAAAAATTGTTTTTCTTTAAATTTGTTGTTTTTTATTTTATTTTCTTTAAATGTTTTGAAACTTTGGCGAAACGATTACAAAATCTAAATTTTGAGGAAGTTATGTAACTTCTTTAATTAGATCTCTTTAAATTTCATCATTCGTTTGATAAATATTTGCGTGCTGAGAGAAAGAGAGAAAGAAGAGATATTATAACTTGTGCAAAAATTGCGTTGCATTTCGTTTTAGTTTTGATAATTCTATTATCTTTGATAATATTTCAGAACTCTAAATGTGTCTTGAAGAGGAATATTCGTGTCACATTTGCCAGAGATTATAAGCGAAAAGAAAGAAGAAGACTTGCCAGAACATTAAAAACGTATCCTTTTCTTTACTTTTTATTTAGAAGAGAAGTTAGAAGAAAATTTTTTCAATTTCGAAGAAAATTTTATTTAAATTCTTGTTTATTTGCTCCATTTAGAGCTTTTTTTATTTTTGTTTTGGGAAAATTTGAGTTCCGATTCTTTGAAATTTGAAAATTTTCACTAAAAAAAAAGAAATTCGGATATTTTAATGAAATTATTCGTTTTTATGAACTTTTTCTTTAAATTCAACGTTTCTTTACAAAACCATTATTTTTTTTTAATTCAATTTTTAGCTCATTATAAGTAATTAATTAAAAATTAATTAAGTAAAAGAAAAATAATAAAGTAAAAACTTTCAAAATTTTAGAAATTTTTATTTATTTTTTTAAAGATCAAATTATTAGTTTTGATTAACTTTTCTTTTACATTTTTTTTAACTAAAAAAAAATTAAGTAATTAATTAAAAATTGTAAATTGATTAAAAAATTTCTTGATTTTAGAAATTTTAACTTTATTAAAATTCTGCTTTTAATTATTATAGTTAACTGTTTCGAAACTTAATTAGCGATTAATTAATTAATTATACGGCGACTTTTTTCTGAGAAAAATTTCATTTCGAATTTTCGAGAAAAGAGAAATTCTCCCGAATTTAGAAAACATATTCGAATTATTCGAAATTTATTTTGAATAATTATTAAATTAAAGTAAAAATTAAGAAAATAAAAAAAAAACTTTCCCATTAAAAACTAAAAATTAGATTTTTAAAAATTTATAAAAATTCGAATTCCTCTTTTTTTGAAATGAAAATTTTCTAATTTTCTTGAGGAGAAAAAACTCAATGTCCAGGTAGAAAAAGGTGATAATTTTCCCCTTTGGTAAAGTGTGCCATCCTCTTGGAAAAACATGAAGTTATATCCAAAAACGTATTACTTTGCTTCCTTTGCTTCTTAGTTCTCGCGCTCTCTTCATAAATATGAAAATGAAAAAGATCAACATGACGCGTTGGGTAGAAAAAAAAATATTGTAACAGAAAATACCTTGACGCAATCAATTTCAATTGTAATTTATTTTGCTCTCATTTTTTTCCAATTTTAAAGAGGAAAGGAAATTTCTCTCTTTTTTCTTTATTTATTTCTCTTCTTTTGTAGATTTATTGTAAGTGTAATTTTATATTCTCTATTGTTTACTTTTATTTTTCTTTTTATTTCTTCCATTAGTCAAAAGATTCTTTTCTTTTAAATTAAATTTTTTTTTGCATGCAATAGAATAAATTCTTTTTAGTAATTTTTATTTTTTTCAATTTTTTTCTAGTTTAATTGGAAAAAAGTCGCTTTTAATTAATTTTGTTTTATTGGTTGATTATTTGAAAATTTATAATAATTTTTCTTTGAATTCACAATTTTGTCATTTAAAATCACTAAGTAATTAATTTCCGTTTAATGTCAAACACGAATCAAAATATACAATTTATTGCACTTTATTGATGAAATATTCACTATTTGAAAATTTGACTTTGTTTTCTCATTTTATTTATTTGAAACGATTGTCATTTCTATAAGAGGCTTAACTCGCTAATTAATAATTCAATATGCGTAACAAATTATCGAATCAATAGTTTTATCAAAAATTCATAACTGCTTTTATTCTAATTCTTCCTCTTTGATATAATCGCTTAATTAATTCGTTTATTATATTAGAATTTATTTTCTTCTATGTATTTCTATTTTTACTTTTACTTTTATTAATAGGGAAATAGGAAAGAAAAATTTCCCTAAATAGAATTTCATTTATTTTGAAAATTTTTCTATTATAATACTATTAACTGTCTAAACAAAAATGGAGCGTTCTTGGTAATTATTTATTTTATTTCTTTTTTTTGTTCGTTAAATTAGTTTTTTCTCGGAAGCTTACAGACTTTTGAAACGCGCCAACAACCCTTGTGAAGAGTAGTAATTATAACTCTGCATTTGTAAGTAGTTTTCTTAGAGAGGGAAAAAGCTAAAAAGTAGAAAAGGAGCACTCGAGGGAAAAGTATGTCGTCTTTGACTCTATTTCTTGTGAATACAAAACGTCTTATTGGACAGATTACATTCCCGAGGGCAATTTTTACAGGATGACCCAGCGACAATCTAACGGTCCATTTTTCTCAACAAGAAATATACACGAGGGATGAAATTTTCACGATTTTCTCATATTTCATTTTTTTCATTTTATTTGTACCTCTTTACTTTAGTTTACTGATTTTTTGTTTATTTTATTTGTCTCTGTTTATTTTGGTTTAATAATTTTTTTTATTCATTTCTGCATTTTATTTGCATCTCTTTATTTTCAATTTATTTCTTTATTTTATTTGCAACTCTTTATTTCAATTTACTGATTTTTTATTTATTTTTTTTTCATTTCTAAAAATTAGAACTGTAATTCGTAAAATAGCTTCTAAAATTTTAACTGAAATTCTTTTTCAAATCAATTTTTATTGGAAAGTTTTACGAGAATTCAATTATTTAAATACAAAAATAGATGATAAAATAATTGAACATTTCTAAAAATTTATGTTAATGATTTTTTATTTATCAATTTATTTATTATATTTTTTCGCTGATTGTAAATAAATCATTTTATTTTCCTTAATTAATTTATTTTTTCAAACAATTTTTTAGTCTCGGTGCAACAATTCTTGATGATGAGGATTTATCCACAACGACCCATATGATTCATAGCAGTGCAAAAGTTCCTGCCTCAATTCTTCAGGTTGAATTCAGCATTTATTTTTTCAAGGGAAAATTGACTTCATTTTCAGTGAAAATAAAGTCAAATGGTTCCATTTTTTTCAAAAATGAAGAAATATTTTTCAAATGAACAATGGCAATTTTTTTTTGCATTTTTAGAATTTGTTTTCTTATTATTTTTCGGGTTTAGATTGAATTTTTTTCGCACGCTTTGTAAATTAAATTTTATTTAAATTGCGAAATCTAAAAATCTAAAATTTAATTAATCTGAAATTAAAATCTTTCTTTAAAATGAAAAGAATTAAAAGAATTTTGTTGTAAATAATAATTATTTTTTTGTAAAAGAAATTCGAATTTTGCCATAATTTATTTTAGGAATATATTTTCCTGTTGACAAAAATTAATGGTTTAAATATTGGTGAATATTTTCTAAAAATGTCGATGGTGTAAATTTGCGTTTACATATTTAAAGGTGTCACACGTGAGTATGTGATCAAATTGTAAAGTGATTACTGACGCTATTAGACGGCCAAACGGTTTAAACTGGTTGGTTGAGACTAATAATTGTTGCTGCCTTCCCACATCGGTTATCCGTTAACTTTTACTGGCAAGTCGATAATCCATAACTTGTTATTGATTACCGGCAGTTTGCCCGTAAAAAAAAGGAAGAAAAATTACTAAATACGTTTCTCATCAATTTTTTAATTGAACTCTTCTACAAAATTTTCATTTTTTTATTATTTAACAATTTAAACAATTTGAGCATACGATTATAATTTATTATTAAATATTTGTTTATCATTAGCAATTCTTTTTGGTTTTTTAATTATAATATTAACAGAATAATGGAATACAAAAAATTTTTTAATTAATCCGTAAAATTATTTTTTATTATTGTTTGTAATTAAAATTTTACTTGAAATTAATTTTGCACGAGATGAGAAAAGCGTATTTATGTAGATATAATTTAAAAGATATCATCACTTTGTGAATTAAAATAGAATAGAATGCTTTATATTGTTGAATTGCTTGAATATTTTCGTTAATTATTATACGTTGTAATAAAGAATAAAATGAAAAAAGAAATAATAATTGTGAATAATTGAAATATTTTCAGGAATATAATGGCGTACCAACTTATGCGAGGCATGTTCACCAATCATGGGTGGAAAATTGTGCTTCAGAGTCGAAAATGCAGGATCCCTCCGTTTACGCTGTAATTTTGACTGGCGTTTATTGCACTTGTCCCTGTCCTCATGGAAGATGAGGTAATTTAAACTCAATTAATGAAAATAACACGTTAAAACAATTAGGCGAGACATTTTAATTGAGAGGGCATTTTGAAAATTTCATAATCTGAATTATTATTGAACGAAAAAAATGTCAAAATAATTGTTCTTTTTGGATTTCTACTTTTTTTGGGGGGTTTTTTCCTTTTATTTTTCGCCTTTTCTCTGTTTTTTTTTTCTTCTTTTTCTTCTTCCTCTTCCAAAGATTTTTGAATTTATTTTTCTGTTGACACTCCACTTTTTTTTATTTTTCAAGCTATGAAAATTAAAGATTTGAAAATAATTCTTCTTTTGTTTTGGTGATTATTAATTTCTCTACTTTTAACTTTTACAGAACAAAAATTGTACAATTGACAATTTGCTTTGGAAATATTTTTTTCCAGTAGAAATTTATCCTAAAAATTCTGAAATTCTTTTTTTAAGAATGTAATTTAAAAAAAAATAATTTCAAATGTATAAAAATTGAAAGTTTCAGACAATTTTATTTAATTTATTAAATTATAACCGCTTTTAATTTGATATTTAAATAATATTAATTTACATGTAATATAATTTACTACATTCATTATATAATTATTCGTATTGATTTTAATAATTAAAAATGTGTAATGAACGAAAAAAGTCAAAACTGTTTTTTTTATTATTTTTATCTTTTTTCCATTTTCTTCTTATTTTTCGTCTTCTGAGATTTCTTAATTTATTTCTGTTTTACACTTCACTTTTTTACTTCTCACGTCTTGAAAAATTCTTTTTTCTGTGTATATTAATTTTTCTAAATACAATTTCTATAAAAGAATTGTATAATTAATTAACAATTTGTTTATTTCTATATTTGAAGAATATTTTTTTCTAAAAGAAATTTATTCTGAAAATTGGGGAAAACTTTTTTCAAAAATGTATAAAATTTAAATATTTATGACAATTTTATTTAACATATTAAATTGGAACTACTTAACTTGATATTTAATTAATATTAATCTATTTCAATAATTTTTGTCAAATTTTGACAAATATTTTGATAAGCATTTGAATTTGAAAACTTAATCAAAATATAAGTTAAAAATTTTGTTAATTCAAACATTAGTTAATTTACAATATTTTAATGGTTATTTTGAAAATTTCTTAACACTTTCATCAGAAATAACTTTTTTCATTTTTTTTTTGTTGACTTATTTTTACGTGAAATTTTAAAAACAATTTTATCGATATAAACTAAATTGAATTTGAAAGGATTATCAATTTTGCAGGTGGCTGTGGTTTTTTATAGACTCTTTTTTTTATCGGTTACTGAATACATATACAATACATGTGACGTATTAGTTTACGAGAATAATTTTCTTTTTTACGCGCTGAGGGAGTTTTTAAATCTCGACACTTTTTTTATTGTACACATGATCGTAAATTATTAAGCAACTATTTCTAAATGTTTGTGACACAATTAGATTATTTTTAATGAAAAAACAAAAAAGAAAAGAAAAATTGAAAATTGCATTTAATAGAATCTTTGAAGTTTATATACCTTATATAAATAATAATTTTACAATCAAGTTAATTAAGTTACACGATTTTCCTTTGAAACAAAATAGTAGTACAACTCGGAAAGAATTAATTTTTTGTGTTATTTAAAATGAGAGAAAATTTCTTTAGGCGGCCAACGCAAAATAAATACAGTATTCAATTTTATTTCATTTTTAAGAGTAATTATCAAAGTCTAAGAAAGTTAATCTTCTAAAATTAAGAGTCGTTCATTATGAAACTTTGACAAATGATAAATAGGTTGTTAATTATTTTCGAAATGTGAAAAAACTTGGTTGAAGGAATTGAAAATTTTTTGATAAATTGACATTTTTTTGAACTTTTAATTAATAAGGAATTTTTTATTATTTATTAGTTAATATTTTTATTTATTTAGTATCAACGGACTGATAGAATAAAAAAAGAAAAATTTTACAAAATAATTTATTTATTTTTATTTAATTTTTTAGTATCAACGTATTGACAGAATAAAAAACGTAAAATTTTACAATTTATTATAAATAATTATTAATGTAAAAATAAGTAGAGCACTTGTAATTGAACTGGTAATTAAAAATGAAGAATCAAGTTAATTAAAAATATTCATTATTTTATTTTTACAATTTTAATTAAAAATTTGATTGGAAATTGTTGATGAATTGAATTTTTTTACTACTTTTATAGTGTTTTGTCATCTTTATCTATTTATTTAGTATAAACAAACTTAAAAATTAGAAACGTAAAATTTTATAAATTATAAATAAATTATATAAAAATAAGTAAAATACATAATTAAAAATTAAAAATGAAGTTAATTTGAAAAATATTTAATAAAATTTAAAATTTTATGATTTTAATTAAAAAATTCATTGCGAATTTTAATTTCAGTTTTTTAAAAAGTACTTTTAGTAAAACTATCAATTAATTAATTTTCCTTTTAAGAATTTTTTTCTAATTTAAAATAGAATTTCATTTCAGTTTTCTTTCATAATAAAACTAATTTTAAAAATAAACGTAATTATTAATTTGCTTTTCTTTTTTTTCAGGAATTGCTGAAAGGAAAGTTTTTTTTGATAATTTTTTCACGAGACCCGAAGGGTAATGTATTTAATTAACAGTGAATATTAATTTTCGTAACTGAGATTTTTTTTTAATTTTACATTATACAATTAATTTAATTTATACAATTTATATAGCGGAGAATACAAAGTAATATTTACAATATTGTGTTTTAAAATATTGAAAAGATTATCAGCTTCTTTTTGCTTCACTATTTTATTTTTTTTTTAGAAGAAAGAAGCGAAATATTATACCACAATAATCAAGCAATAAATAATCAACTATTTCTATAACAACAGAAATCATTTCAATTTTTTATTTTCTCAGAGAAATAATTTTTACAGACATTGGAAAATAACAGGATTTTTTTCTTTGAAAGTAAATTTCGGGGTGTTTTTTTGTTTATTTTTTTTTGGTTATCTACGAGGAGTTTACAGGAAAATATTGAATGCGAATTATAAACTTTCATCATGGAAGAGATTTTTTTTTTTTGGTAATTAATTCGAAGAAAGTCGAGAGTCACAGAAAAATTACTGCAATGATGAAGTATATTTTAAGGTAAACACTACAATATATCGATTTTTATATTTCTGGATTACATTTATTATTTATTTTATTTTTTTAAAAAATATCATTAAACGTCGACTTATAACTGTGAAATGATCTAATTCTAGAAAACTAATACTAATTATTAGTTTTTCGACTATTTTTAGAGGGGAGAAAAGAAAAACTTTGAGTATAATATAATTACAAGTGTAAATTTAATAACAAGTCACTTGTGGTATTTTCCAATCAATTAATAATGTAATCGATAAATTGTTATCGTTTCACGGTTATAAGGTGTCGTCTAAGTATCTATAGAATTTGCATACTATTAAAACTCTACCATGCATAAAACATGAAATCAATCTTGAGTTAAGGGGTGTTTGTTGTAGATTTGAAAATTCTTTTTCAATTTAACACGAAAATCATCTAATTTTCTAATACTCGACAAAGTTTGAATTTTTCCTTTTTTTTGTAAATTAATATAAATTTTCACATTTTGTTTCACTTTTTCTTTCTTCTATATGATGATAATTTCATGAAATGGGAATGTAGATATGTATACAAACTAATTAAAAAATATCTTAGAATTCTCGTCTATTACGAGCGATTTCTATAGGAACATATTTTGTATGCGTTCGTTAATTAAAAATAGAGTCCTTCGCATTTTTTTTCTTTTATTTAATTATATTCTCCTCTAGTATTTTTTTGTTTGCAAAAAATATACTGTTATTTTTGTCATTCTGTGTGTATCATAAGGAAAAAAATGAGAAACAAGATAAAATTACTTTTATTTTGCAAAAATAGTTTTTTTTCCATTTATTTCATTCGAAGGAAAATTTTAATTTGAAAATTGAAATTTTAATTTCTTTTTGTCAGGAAAAGGAGGAAAAAATCTATTTTTCTTTGGGATCTGATTTTTATTTGTTTCTCATTTTTTTTTTTGGTTCTTTCATTAATAATTTCTTTTTTTTCAGAAATACTTCTCACGTGTATACAATTTTAAAGTGGAATGAAAATGGTATGTTGTTTTTTTTATTAAATAAGAATTGGAAGTACATTGATTTATTATAGTTAAAGACTGGACGACAAAAGGGGAATGAGAGAAAGACGGAATTTTTTTTTGTTTGTTGTTATAATTTTGCTCTTTTATTCTCTGTTTTAGCCTACTTGCCATAGCATGACACCGCATTAAAGGCGCACTGCTTCCAGTAACTGCGTTTTCGTTGCAATTCACCAACAGCCAACTGCGTTCCAAGTCGTCTCAAAAGTTTGTACAACAATGCAGCGTTCTCGGGTCCATTATCGTCGTAAGCCTGGGAAAGAAAAGCGATTATTTATTTGCAAATTCGTAAGATCACGTTCAGATCGTTAATTTTATAGAAATTTTTGTTGAAATGAAAATTTAATTTAAGAAAACGTTCTTTTAAAGAGAAAATTAAAAATTTCATTCACTGGAAATCTTGATAAATGGGAAATTAATTTAATAGAAATCTTGCTAAATGGGAAATTAATTTAACAGAAAACTTGCTAAATGGAAATTTAATTTTAAAATATATTTTCAATTGGAAATTCTGCTAAATGGAAAATATAATTTAATGAAAACTCTGCTAAATAGAAATTTAATATAACGGAAATTCTGTTGAATGAAAATTTAATTTAAAAGAATTCCGGTTAAATAGAAAATTAAATAAAAGAAACTACTGATAATTCAAAAATTAATTTAATAAAACTCATGCTAAATGAGAAATTAATTTAATTCAAATCCTGCTAAATGAAAAATATAACTTGAAAAAAATTCTGCTAAATGGGAAATTATTTAACGGAAATCTTGTTAAATGGATATTTGATTTAAAGAAAATTCTGCTAAATGGAATTTGAATTTTATGAAAATCCTGCTAAATTCTACTAGAAATCTAATAAAAAATGAAAATTTTAATTTACCGACAAATTTTTTAAAATGTTAATTTAATTTAATGAAAATTCTCTTAAATGAGAAATTTATTTAATAGAAATCCTGCTAAATGGAAAATATAGTTTAACGGAAATTCTTCTAAATGGAAATTTAATTTATCGAAAATTTTTCTAAATGGAAATTTTATTTAACGGAAATCCTGTTAAATGGAAATTTAATTTAATAAAATTCCTGTTAAATGGAAGTTTTATTTAATTGAAATCTTCTCTGATTTCGTTCATAAAAACCTAGATACGGAAATTGAGTACAAAATTTCGCCTTATACTTTCTTTCACATTCTCTTAAAAAATAGAGAAAAAATTAAAATTAATTCTCTATTAATTCTAAATTGTAAACATTGAATTAAAAAAAAAATTTTTAATTCTAGTTTATATTTATTTTTTATTATTTATTATTTTATTATTCATTATTTTCCATTGCAATAAAAATAATGTAAATAAAAATCTTCTAGTAAGTTTTTCAAACAAAAAAAAAATTTTCAATGATTAAGTATTTATTTTCATTTAAATTAAAGAAGAAACCAACAAACAATTTTGTAAGAAAAGTTTGTTCGTATTTTTTAAATTAAAAAATAATATGACAAAAAAAGGGAATTAAAGTTCACTCGTAATTTTTGAATTAAAAAAAATAATGTAAATTCTAAATGCATTTTAACATTTAATTTTGAATATTTTAAACAATTTAAAGTTGCATTTAAATAAAAATTATAACGTTTTTTTGAAAAATGAAACAAGGATAATATTTTTCGAATTTTTATTTAAACTAGAGAATTTATTGAGGGAAAATAAGAATATAGAAACTTTTACTACTTTCAAAGCAAAACTTGTAAATTGTATCAATAATTTGGAGAATAATTATTTAGCTAAAAAAATAGTAAGATAATAATTATTGAGATAATAATGTTTATTTAAATTTTTAAATTCAACGATAAATTATCTAAATTGTTAAAAATTAAATTCTTCACCCATCCGCCAAAACAAATTTAAACTTTAAATTGTTTTATTTTAATTTAAAAACACGAAAGTACGCAGTTGGACTAACTTTTCTATATTGACTGACAATGATTTTTTCTTGAATTAAAATATTTGGCTTTTTTCTCGAATTTGATTTAATTTCACTTTAAAAAACAAGCGAAAAATTGTTTACTCTTAATTTAATTTCTTCTCTTCTTATTATTGATAAAATAGCTGATTTATTTTTAGTTTGGTAAAAAATAATTTTTCTTTAAATTCTATTACTATTCCATGTCTTCTTCCTTGACAGAAAGTTATCTGTTATATACGGGCAGTAAATTTTCTTTCACAAAGCTTGTATTGTTCTTCAATAGGAAACTTCAGAGTAACTAGTCAATTGTAAATAAAATTTCAACAAACTTCTAAATGCAAACAAGAGAGTTTTAAATTTTATTTTCCTGTCAGAATGAGTCTTTGAAACTTATCTTTAAAACATTTCAAAATGTTAACTTTCTAAAATGTCAAAATAAATTATATATATATATTTGAACAATTAATTTTTCTTCTACGAGAAGTTTAGGTGTTTTATTTAAACACTTTCTGTTTTATCTATATTTTATTTTTAATTTATTTATTTTCTATTTTACTTATTTTTTATTATTATTTATTTGGTTGCACGGGTGAAACAAAATGATTCCCAATCGTATTTTATTTATTTACTTTATTTTTTTTATTTATTTAATTGGTTCCACGGGCAAAGCAAAATAATTACCAATCGTCTTTTATTGATTTATTTTTTTAATATTTATTTAATTGGGCAAAAGAAAATAATGCCAATTTTTATTTACAATATTTAATTTATATAATTAATAATAATTATAATTTAATATTCATTTTCACCTAATTATGAATTTAAGGAAAATATTTTTATATTTCTAAATTTTAAATTACAATTTTTAAAATTACGTTCAAAGTTGTTTGTGAATATAATTAATTAGACATTCTTAATTTCAACATTGTCCTTTTGATTTAATTTTCTTTTTGCTTCAGGATATTTTTCGAGGCTGGGAAACTTGACATAAAAGGGAAATTCCACGCAGATAGAGTTTCGTTAAACGCGACAAATAATTTCTTCATGGTCTTCTTTTAGTTAGAAGAAGGGCGAAAGAGAGACAGAAAGAAAGAGAAAGAGGAGAGTTAATTCATCGAAAAGATGGCTTAGGAAAGCAACAAACTTTAATTAAAGGAAGTCAGTCAGAAGTGAACTTTGCGAAAGATAAATTTCATCAATACGACTTGTTAGTTTTACCTTTTATGTCTCTCACAAGTGTTTTTCTCAAGTTTTAAATAATTACTATCGGAATAAAGCTCAAATTGCAACAATTATAAGAAAGCTGTGATATCTATATGACTATATTGTTTATAGCGGGGACAATTGCAAAAATAAATTTTGCAAATTTAATTGTTTTCTAAATTTCTGAATCCATTTTATTATGCATTTTTTTTTAGTCTATCATTTTGTATGTTGTAAATTTATTTAAATTTAAATTCAGTCAATTTATTTATTTACTTAAATTCAGAAAATTAATTTTTTTTAGTTTCAGTAAATAAAGATTAATTTTCCTAATGAAAAATAAATATGAAAAAAAAATAAATTAGAGACGTTAAATAATAAAATATCGAAGTCAACGTTTAACTTCGAATCATGATATTTATTTATTTCTTTATTTGGCAAATACGTAAACTAAAGACTAAATATTTAGTCAATATATGATATATTAATTTTATTTTGTATTATTTTCTAAATAATGAAAATATAATTTACTTAATTATTTAAAATTTTAAATATACATTTTTTATACTATTTTGGTATTAGAATATTAAAAATAAATTTTAAATATTTAGAATTTTGTTAACTTTGTGAATTTTTTCAGGCAGAGCGATATAAACTTCTTAATACTCGAGACAATGTGTTGACATTCAAAAGGGCAACAAGGGACTAGACTCAATTAGCAGGATAATAAAGCGATGAGAATATAAATATTGAAATATAAACGCGGAAATTCTATTTTGAATTTCTATTCAACAAGCAGATGACTATTTGACCTTTGGGACAAGAGATCAACAACAGAATAATTATAACAATATTTCAATTTTAATTGGTTAATCGTCTTGTTAACACCAGGTGAGTAATAAGTCACGTGACTGTCACAATTTTAATTTTTAATTTACTTTCATGTCAATTTAAAAATTGAACTAACTAAGAATTGAAAACAATTCAATTTTGTTTAATTTTTGACTAATTACAGATTCAAAATTTTTTTAAATTCACTTTTTAACTTATTAACTAGTGGTTATAATTTATTATCTTCATAAATATTTAATACAAATTTTCTTAGAAATTAAATTATTTTCGAAAAATATAATTTTAATAACAGTTATCGAAAAAATGAAATTCTTTTTAAGAATTTGGATAAAATTCTCTTTAAAAGAATTCCCTGACTTTTCCCTGATTTTTCCCTGACTAATTTTTGATTTTCCCTGACTAACAAATTTTTTAATTATTTAATATTCTACATTAAAATGTCCGTAAAAAGGTCCAAACTTATAAAAAATGTGACGGCACCATTATAATGAACTATATTACAAAAACGTCTAAATAAAAAACTGAATTGACATTTAAGTATCAAAGTTTTTTTAATTTGTTGTTTTTCTTTCGATCAAAATTCTCTGACTTTTAAAGAATTTTTAAAAATTCCCTGACTTTTCCCTGATTTCCAGTTTTTCCCTGACTTGCGGCCACCCTGATAGAAATTCAATTATTTTCAAAAATTCTTTATAAGAGTTTCAATACAATTCTTATAAAATTCCTTGAAAGAATCTAATTATTTAAAATTTTTTTAATAGTATTCTACCTATGCAAGTTTAAAATTAATTCCGATTCAAACTTATAAAAGTTATAACAAATTTTTAAAAATTAAAATACAATTCACTTAATTATGAAAAATTATGGAAAAAATAATTTCTAAATTTTTCCTCATAAAAATGTTTCACAAAACTTAATACATATATCTTAATATGAATTATTAAAACTTCGAATTAGTTAAAACAAAAATGATAACAAATTTCTAAAAAATAATTTTTTAATTCTACATTGAACAAGATATTAAAATAAATAAAATTTACTTTTTGCCTTAAAAATTCATTTTTCTACAATAATTTATAAGTAACAATTTTTGTTCCAAAGTATTAATTTAAATTTACAGATAAATTAGGATTTTTATTTTGTTCAGTGAATTTTTATTATTATTTAAGGAATTTTCAAAACATTAGATTAGACTTTTATTAATTTTAAATTAAAAATATTTAAAAAGAAGAATTAGTAAAAAAAAAATTAGAAAACAAGAAACAAACAAATTAATATTGCTCTTGTAAAATTGTTTCTTTTCTGTAGATCTAAAACTAAAATATTGATTCATCTACTTTTGTTTCAGTGTCACGAAAATTGGGACAAAATGTAATTTTTAATTTCGTCTTGTTTCTAATTTTACGAGAAATCCAATGAGGAAAAAATTATTCGCTGTGTTTCTTTCCAATCAAAAAAAGCAAGAAGCTTTTCGAAAAATCAAAAATTCGCTAATGGAATTCAAGGTAAAACTCTAAAAGTCTCAAAAATTGGTAATTCTTCTGAAAAATGATTCTGATAATTATTATTAATTCGTTGAATTATGGAAATAATATAAAAACTAAAAAAAAAAAATGTTATTTCTCATGAATACGTTAAAATTCTTTTATTTTTGACTAAAAATTATGCAGCGCTTTCCATTTTAAAGTGAATTTATTTGCTCATTTTTTCCTCAGTAATTATTAATTACTGGGAATTAAATAATGAACTATTAATTTATATTTATTTATGAAAATTTATTCGTAACTAATTATAAATAAATCGTATTATAATTATTTATTGACGAATATTATTCCGTAAAAATTTTTTCCAAAGTTTCGAACGTTCAAATAAGCGAAATATTTTTTTGCTCAAATATTTTTAAAAACTACTAGACCGACATGAAAAATATTATAATTTAACATTTATTAGGTTAAAAATTATTTTTTTAATCATAAAAATTAATTTTTTGTAAATAATATTTTGTAAATAATATTTAGTAAATTCAGATTAGGAATGAAAATAATAAATAAAATTATTAATGAAAATTATCATATTACATAAAAACAATAAAATAACAAAAATAAAGTAATAAAAATATCGTCGTTCATATGAACGGTCTAAAATTTTGGAACGTAAAAAATATAAATAAATGTAATAAATACATATTTATTTACGAAATAAATATTTTTGAATAAAGAATTTATTTACTAATATTAATTCATAAATAAACAAAAATCTAATATAATTATTAATAACTATGTTAATAATTAGATTACATTTAGATGGTAGATTAGATTTGTAATTTAGATCAGATTTAATTTATTTATTAATAATTGGATTCCATTCGATTTAATTATTACTAATCTCATTGGTTTTGATTTAATTATTTATAATTAATTAATTACAAATTTATCAATAAAAAACAAAAAATAAATAAGTAATTATTGTTCAATAATAATAGACGGAAATTCGTAATAATTTTTTCTTATTTAAAAAAAATATATTTTGCTTATCTTAATTCTCGAAGGAAATTAATGAAATTGTATAAATATATCTTGTTGATAAAATCTCTTGAAACAAAAGTTTTAACGTCACAGTGATTTTGTTACAAGTTCACTACAATTATTTACGTTTCCGCTCTGAGGAAGCTTCTTTCGGATAATAGGATTGACCCGTGATTTTCTATCTCTGCTTCCTAAAGAAAGTATAGGCTTTATAAAATGGTAGATTTTCGAAAAGAAAAAAAATGAGTTTTTCCCCATAAAAAGCACTTATTCTTATAAGCAATGCAATGTTTTTTTTTATATCAAGAAACTAAAAACAGTTTTCACGCACAGAAATGTCAGAATAGTTTTTTCTTCGTCCGGTAACTATTATTATTTTATTTATTTAATTGGGTTAAAAAAATTAAATATTCTATTTGATTTTTTTCAAGTAGAAAAAATATTTTATAGTTATTTCTTTTATTGTTTAATTATATTCAGTTATTATTTTCTCACACTATTACCACTCAGTATCTAAATTTAATTATTTACGTAATTATACAATTAGAATCTCCTTTGATTTTATTTTTCTTCTTCCAGTCTATTTTTATTCTACTTCCGAAAAAATCTTCTCAAATTGTCCAATAAATCCACTAGTAGTTTTCCTAAATCCAATAATAAAAAAAAACTAATTTAACACGTATTTCACTTTTGATTTTCTTTTGATTGACTAAAACTTTGTTTCCCCAAATGAAAGTTTTATTCAAAAAAAGTTTATTATTACACTATATTTATTTTTATTTCTCTTGTATTTTTCTATCAATGTGATGAATAAACAGAATCAAATTGAAACCCACATACAAAATTTCATTTTGAAAAATCTTATGCTAGAAATCTCGAGGGGAATCGAATACAAGTCTTTCTGTGATTCTTGCAAAAAAAAGAGAAAAAAATAATTAAATTACCCCGTTCTTGAAACTTCAAATAGGTGGAGGGAGAAAGGGAAAAAAAATGTTAGCACAAGTCACGCGAACTATATGAAATCACAGAAAATTTCCCGAGCAATTCAAATAAAGTTAGGAGACATTTTAAGATTTCACCTCAATTTTATTAGAGACAAATTTATTAGCTACATCAGGAGAAAGTTATCGGCTTATCGAGAATTTTTATGAATTTTCTTTTTCATGCGGAACATTATTTATATTCACTTTGTGGAAAGAATTTTATTTTTTTTTAGAATAGTAAAATTCTATTTTATTTAAATAAAAAATTTGAGATTTGGAGAACTCTTGAGATTTTTATTCCCTAGTGTTGGAAATGGTTCTTTTAGTCCTTGTGGACAGAAATAATAAGCAATTTCTCAGAGGTTTATTTAATTTTCTAATTTTTTTCCTAGTTCTAAATCTAAATTTAGTTCTAAAGTTATTAAATTATTTAAATTTAAAAGTAAATTTAAATTTGTTCTAAAAGTTAATTTAGTTTAATAAAAATTGTCCAAAATAGAAACTTAGTTTAATAGAATTCTTGTTAAATGAATATTTTATTCAATGAAAATTTTTCTAAATGAAAAATTAATTAAATGGAGATTCTGCTAAGTGGAAAATTAATTCAAATACATCAATTAATTTAGCAAAAGAAAACAAAGTTTTATTTTTATAAATGAAAATTCTATTGTAGATGATAAGTTAACTAAATAAAAATTTTATCTTGCCATTAAAACAATGGAAATAGTAGGGTTGCCACAAGTCAGGGAATTCAGGGAAAAGTTAGGGATTTTTATTAAAATTATTATTTATTTATTATTTTTATTTTTTTCTGTAAAAAATTAAATTTTTAGAATTCACGAGAAAATTGTAAATTTTTGTGTGTTTTTTTTTGTTTGCCTCATAAATTATGAAATTACCAAGAAACCTTCAATTTTTTCCGTTTCTGACAATAATTTCTAATTAAATAACTTTATTCATAAATAGATGAACTTCAAAAAGTATTACTTTGAAATTTTATAAAACTTCAATTTTGAATGAATTTAATTAGAAATTTTAAAGAACTCAGATTTTTGAAAAATTGTAATATTTCAAATTCTTCTGAAGTTAGTTAAATTTTTTAATCTAATTAATTATTAAAAATAATGTATTTATAGAAGAATTTCAATTAAAATCAGTAAAAAAATTGCATTTTAGAGAAGTTACAAATTATCACAAGAATTCAATTATTTACAAATTTGTTATAAATTTCTTCGTTATAATTCAATTATTTGCATAAACTATATACAATTTTTTACAGAGATTCAATTATTTTCGTAAGTAATAAATTTCTTTTGAGGAATTCAATTATTTTCATTAATATTAAAACTTATCGCAGAATTTAAATTATTTTTAATTCAATTTTAATCGAATTCCTCGAAAAATGTAATTATTCTTAAAAATTTTATTAAAATTCGTCGCAAGAATTGAATAATTAAAAAATCTATATTAATAATCGTTGTATTCCGGTAATCTGTTCGCAGTTTGAAGTTAGTTCAAAAAGTTGTTTGCTTTTTGTTTCTTAACTTTTTTAATAATTTTCTTCTCGTGAAGAATTCCTTTGGATTATTTTTTAAATAATGGAGTTTCTTTAAAAATTTTAAAAATAATTGAATTTTCTGAATTAATTTTATGAAATTTTATAAAAATTTTCTTTCAAGTTTTTAAAATAATCGTGTTTGTTAATAATTGAAATTAACCCATTAACGCCTGAATGCACTGAATTTTTAGTCTGACTTCAAACTTAAGTATTTCTTAATAAACATAATATTTTCTTTTCGGACAAAATTTTTTTTATGTATTGGAGTATCCTCTATCCGAATATCATGTTTAAAAATTATTACAAAATTGTTTAACAATATTTTTTTGCATATAATTAAAAAATTGCACAATTTTTTAATGATTTTTTTTTTAAAATCTTAAATTTAAATGTCAAAAAAAATTTTTTTAACGGTTCACATTTCCATAAATCGTGCACTCGATTGTTGCACTTTCCAAATATATATCGTCCTTTTGTAAATAAACTTTTGATTTTTCAAAATGGCGGCTAAAATCTCAAAAATTTATGAAAATTTAAAATTTATTGTCCGATGTACATTTTTTTTAAAATTTGGCTTCAAAATCCTTACTCGGGGGTTTTCGGGGTCGCTGATTACGAATATGAAATTACTTTTTGAAAATTCAAAATGGCGGATCCAATATGTCAGAAAAAATTTTCAAAAATCAGTCGGATTCTCTTCAAAATCCTTACTCGGGGGTTTTCAGGGTCCCTGATTACGAATCTGAAATTACTTTTTGAAAATTCAAAATGGCGGATCCAATATGGCGGGAAAAATTTTCAAAAATCAGTCGGATTCTCTTCAAAATCCTTACTCGGGGGTTTTCGAGGTCGCTGATTACGAATCTGATATTACTTTTTCAAAATTCAAAATGGCATATCCCATACAACGGGTAAAGAAGGTTAAATTTTATTTAATCCTTTTGAAAATGCTTACTCAAGGGTTTTTAAGGACACTTTATTTAAATATCTTTAATTATTTTGAACATCTTTAGTCACCAGTTGCTAAACTGATGTTTCCAATTCTCACCGCGTGGAGGTAGATGAACAACGAGAATCTTATTTAAAAAAAATTTTTTTTTAAATTTTTTTTTGCTTATGACCAGTATTGTAGTCGCGTGTTGCCAATCATCAGATCAAAAAAATGGACTTGGGTGATATTTGAGCGCTTAATTCAATCAGCAATAACGAATGCGGTAATTTTACACAACACTGTAAACAGCGAATCGAAAAAAATTGGGATAAAAGAGTTTTCTATAAGCATTAGCAAAAGTTATCTGATAAACAAAAAGTGCAAAAATTCTGTTGTGGAAAGAAACGAATCACAAAAATATTGCTCAACAAATAAATGTTCAATAAGAACACGAAAATCTTGCCGCACCTATCTTCAATATTTTTGTAGAAAATGTTTTAAACAGGCACACGGAGAGTAGAGAAGCAATAAGAATAAAAAAGTTGGACAACTTTAATTTTAATATAATATATTAATTTATAAAATAAAAAAATTTTAAATCAAATAAAATAAAAAATTAAAAAAAGCAAAAAAAAAATTTTTTTTAAATTTTAAAAAAATAAGATTCTCGTTGTTCATCTACCTCCACGCGGTAAGAATTGGAAACATCAGTTTAGCAACTGGTGGCTAAAGATGTTCAAAATAATTAAAGATATTCAAATAAAGTGTCCTTAAAAACCCTTGAGTAAGAATTTTCAAAAGGATTAAATAAAATTTAACCTTCTTTACCCGTTATATGGGATATGCCATTTTAAACTTTAAAAAAGTAATATCAGATTCGTAATCAGCGACCTCGAAAACCCCCGAGTAAGGATTTTAAAGAGAATCCGACTGATTTTTGAAAATTTTTTCCGCCATATTGGATCCGACATTTTGAATTTTCAAAAAGTAATTTCAGATTTGTAATCAGCGACCCTGAAAACCCCCGAGTAAGGATTTTGAAGAGAATCCGACTGATTTTTTGAAAATTTTGTCCGCCATATTAGATCCGCCATTTTGAATTTTCAAAAAGTAATTTCATATTCGTAATTAGCGACCCCGAAAACCCCCGAGTAAGGATTTTGAAGAGAATCCGACTAATTTTTGAAAATTTTGTCCGCCATATTGGATCCGCCATTTTGAATTTTCAAAAGTAATTTCAGATTGGTAATCAGCGACCCCAAAAACCCGCGAGTAAGCATTTTCAAGCCAAATTTTAAAAAAAATGTACATCGGACAATAAATTTTAAATTTTCATAAATTTTTGAGATTTTAGCCGCCATTTTGAAAAATCAAAAGTTTATTTACAAAAGGACGATATATATTTGGAAAGTGCAACAATCGAGTGCACGATTTATGGAAATGTGAACCGTTAAAAAAATTTTTTTGACATTTAAATTTAAGATTTTAAAAAAAAAATCATTAAAAAATTGTGCAATTTTTTAATTATATGCAAAAAAATATTGTTAAACAATTTTGTAATAATTTTTAAACATGATATTCGGATAGAGGATACTCCAATACATAAAAAAAATTTTGTCCGAAAAGAAAATATTATGTTTATTAAGAAATACTTAAGTTTGAAGTCAGACTAAAAATTCAGTGCATTCAGGCGTTAATGGGTTAAACATTTAATTATTGAATTTTATTAAAATTTAAGAAAATAATTGAATTCTTTCGTGAAATTTTTTTTGAAAATTATTGAATTTTTGCAAAGAATTTTATTATTTATAAATAAACATAATTGAATTAATATTTCGAAGGATTTATTAAAATTTTAGAAAATAATTGAATTTTTTCGAAAAATATTGAATTGAATTCTTTCATAAAAACGTTATTAAAATTGTATTAAAAACAATTGATTTTTTGCAAAGAATTTTTGCTAGTTTATTGATAAAATTCTTTATAAGAATTCAATTTTGAGAAGCTTTCAATTATTCAATAAATTATTTATTTTTTTATTTAATTGATTGTTAAAAAAAAGAAATAAATAATTGAATTCTCGTAGAGTTTTCTAATAAATATTGTTTAAAAAATGGATTTTAGTTAAAATTTTATATGATAATTGAACATTAAAAGCATTACAGCGTAAATTTTTAGAAATATGTAATTTAATTTTGAAAAGGTTTCAAATTAAAATCTTTGAAAATCTGAATTTTTCATACTTTTAAGTAACAATTCTGCAGAATTAATTTTTTTGAAAAAGTTTAACTGAATTTTTTTAAAAATTATTTCATATTTTTATTTTCTAATATATAATTAATTTTGTAATTTCCGAATAAACGAAATTTGGTGTAAAATTAAATTGTAAACAAATGGATTTTGAAATTATTAAAAAACTTTTTCGAAGTCGAAGACTCGGAGTGCTCGATATCTTCGTGTTTTATAATAATATATTCTTAAAAATTATTGAATTTTAAAAGGTTTAAAAAAAAATTTTTTCCAAATCTAAATTCCTATGGAAAAGTAATATTGATTAAATGTTTGTTTAAAAAAGAAGATATTGTTGTTTTCGAATAATTTTACAATTAGAGAAATTCGTAAATAAATCTAATAGAACATTTTTTTGAGTATTTAGTAATTTTTAGAGTGAATCAGAATATTTCTTTACGGTCAGGGAAAAAAACAAAATTTTGTCTGGAAATCAGGGAAAAGTCAGGGAAAAATAAAATAAAATTTTTGTAGCAACCCTGAATAGTTTATTTGATTCAAATAACTGGTTAATTGTCCATAAACATTTATTTGTGACATTTAAATATTTACTTGAAACAATGAATTATTATTTAAATAAATTAAATTGCATTGGCTTTAAATACCGAAATTATTTATTTAAACCTACAATTTTAATTGATTTAAATAAAAATTAACTGATTCAAGTAAATATTTATTTGATAATAGACAACTAATCGGTTATTTGAATCAAATAAATTTTTTCAGTGCAGTTAATTTTTTTTCGCAGAAAATAAAAAAAAAATATTCTCATCTATAAAAATTTATTCTCACTTAAATTAAGGCAAATTAAACGAAAACATTCGGACAATGAATAAAATATTTATTTACTCCAACGTTTTAAATTTGACTTTGCAGTTTGCAATACGTTTCTACTCATTTTGACAAATTATTTTTCTATTTTATTTTATTGTGAATTATTGTATTGTGAACCTTTATTTATTTAATTGTTTTTTATCTATGTGTTATTTATTATTATATAAAATTTAAGTCTTCGTATGTTTTAATTATTATTTTTTTGACTCCCTGAAGAGGAAATCATTTAGATTTCGAAACGTTGGAGTAAATAAATATTTTATTCATTGTCCGAATGTTTTCGTTTAATTTGCCTTAATTTTTTTTTTCTTTTTTTTTTTTAAATTTAAAAAAATTTTTTTTTTTTAAATTTGACTTTGCAGTTTGCAATACGTTTCTACTCATTTTGACAAATTATTTTTCTATTTTATTTTATTGTGAATTATTGTATTGTGAACCTTTATTTATTTAATTGTTTTTTATCTATGTGTTATTTATTATTATTTATGGTTTTACACCAAGACGGATTATTTATTTATTTATGATTCTACTCCATCGTCAGGGCATATAAAATATAAAATTTAAGTCTTCGTATGTTTTAATTATTATTTTTTTGACTCCCTGAAGAGGAAATCATTTAGATTTCGAAACGTTGGAGTAAATAAATATTTTATTCATTGTCCGAATGTTTTCGTTTAATTTGCCTTAATTTATAAAGGATCTCGGACGTTAAAGATTATAAACTAATTATTCTCACTTATATTAATGGGACATTCACTTATTTATTTTTAGAATTCAAATACACATTCACATAAAAGATTATGAACACAGGGACAATAAATATAAGGGATAAAAGTGTTTATATCGTGTGATGTTTCGAAAAAAGGGGAAACTTAATCCAATGTATATGGTCAGTTTAATGTCAGTCGGGGAATATCTTATATAATGCACGCGGTAAAAACTAATCTCCTGGGATATGAAACACACATAGGGCCTTTTTGACGTAGGAGATCGTTTCCTATAGAATTCTCAAGTGTCAAGCATAGAGAGAAGAGAATATTGTTACAGTGAAAAGAAATAAGGAGGGTTATACATTCTCAAGTAGACTTATTGTTGAGATGGGATCTTTGAACCCTAAAACTAAACTACCAACCGTCTTTTTTTTCCTCCTCTTCTTCTTCTTTTTCTTCTTCTTTTGCTTTTCTCATAAATCGAGGTGGAACCCTTTATAGGCCACTTATCGCATTTTATGTCTCGATTGTACACACGGAAGTGAAGTAAAAATATATAAACGATTCTTCATCACTGTTTCTTCACCTATATATCGCTATATATTTATATTCGCATTAAAAGATTGCGAAATCGCAGTAATTGACTCCTTTTATATGATGAGGGGTGAAAATATCAAAATAGATTTGATGGGGGTTTATCATTTTTGGGTCATTATACAATATCAGGATTGCTACAAAAATTTAATTTTGTTTTACCCAGACTTATCACTGATTTACAGAGAAAATTCAATTATTTTCATAAATAATAAAATTCATTTCAGGAATTCAATTATTTTCAAATTTTTTATAAAATTCTTCGCAATTATTCCATTATTTTCATAAATAATAAAATTCATTTCAGGAATTCAATTATTTTCATAAATAATAAAATTCTTTTCAGGAATTCAATTATTTTTATAAATAAAAGACTCTTCGCACAATTTCAATTATTTTTAATACAATTTTTATCGAATTCCTCAAAAAATGTAATTATCCTTCACTAGCCAAACTATCCGCGCGCAAGCGCGTGGGAATGTTCTACTAAACTGTTTATTTTAAACAATTTGAAGGCATTTTATTTTTAAAAATTTGTAAAGAAATAATTATTATTATTACCTATAACAAAAAGTTTGAACTAATTACAGGTGGAAAAAGCTAACAATTATAGATAATTAAATTTTCATTTTATATTGTTTAGAAACTTTGAAGTTTACAAAAAAAATTTAACAAATTCGAACTTCCAATTTTTTTAAATTCTAATAATTTTCCTCAATGGTCTCAATTTAAATAGAATTTACATTACTGGACCTAAACTATGGCTAAAACAATTCTAATTAATATCTGGGTCATAAAAATGAATTTAATTCACAATAATAAAAAAATATCCACAGCCGATAATCATCAGGAGGTGAAAAATTATTTTTTGAGCGAATTTTATCTTTTGTATTGCTTATTTTAAACAATATAAAGCCATTTTAATTTAAATACTTTTTAAAGAAATAATAATAACACACTGAAAATTTTTTTACTTCAAACAGCGATAATTTTCTCTAGAATAGCGAAAGTATTAATTGAAGCACTAAATTAAAAAAATTAAATTAAATTAACATCAGATTTTGTAAAGTCAAAATAACGAATTCAACATAGACATTAATTATCTCAAAACTTTACCAAATTCACCTCAGAAATCATTGAATCGGATAAATTAGAAAAAAGTTATACAATGGAAGTTCTATTTTGAATTTCTAAAATTTAATGTTATGTTTACCGCATTAGAAATAAATTTCAAGTGAATCCGATAAATTTTGTTACTTTCTTGTAGTACAATTGTAGTAAAAATGTAAAATTGAATCTCGCAAAAATTGTTACATATTTTATACTTTTATTTCAAAAATAATTTTGATTACGAACATTTAAATTATTCTAAAAATTATTCTAAAAATTGAAAAAATAATTATTTATTTAGCTTTTTAAACAAAGAATTCCGTAACTTTCGAAACTAAAATAACTGTTAGTTATTTTCACAAATAAAATTCTTCTCTGTAATTCAATTATTTTTGAGAATAATAAGAAAATTCTATTCAAATTAAAAACCATTCAATTCAATTATTTTCATAAGTAATAAAATTCATAGCAGGATTTCAATTATTTTTAATACAATTTTACAGGAATTGCTCAAAAATTTTAATTATTCTTAAAAACTTAATTTCAATTCCTCGAAAAAATAAATTATTTTAAAAAATGTTTTTTTTAAATTCTATGGAAGAGTTGAATAATTATTTTAAAAAATTTAATAAAATTGTTTGAAAGAAATTAATTGTTTTAAATACGATTTTAATTAATTTTTTTTTAAATAATTCAATTTTTTAAATTTTAATAACATTTTTCTAAGAATCCAATTATTTACACGAATAATTTTTCAAAAGAAAAATTATTAAAGAATATTAAAGATAAATAAAAAATTACCCCCGAAAATTCAATTATTTTGAGGTATTTTAATACATTTTTTTCAAAATTCAATTATTTTCATAAATAACAATATTCATCACAATAATTCAATTATTTTTAAAAATAATAAATTTCTTCTTGGAAATTCCATTATTTTAAAAAGTTCTAGTAAATCGTTTGCAATAATTCTATTATTTTCATAAATAATAAACTGTTTTTTAGGAATTTAATTATTTTCAAAAAAATTTAATAAAATTTCCCACAGATATTCAATTATTGACAAATTTTTTCTATAGAATTCTTTGTAAAATTTAACTATCTTTAAAAACTTTTCGCAATTCAATGATTTTCAACATATACTATTTTCATAAAATTTTCAAACAGAATTCAATTTTTTAAAAAATGTTTTGTAAAAATTTAATTCTTTTCATGAATAATAAAAATTTTCATTAATTCAATTATTTAAATTAGAATTTGCATAAAATTATTCGAAAGAAAGGAATTATTTAAAAATTTTTATAAAATTCTTCGCAAGAATTAAATTATTTTGAATTTTTTCATGAATAATAAAATTCGTATCAGAAATTCAATTTATTAGCAGGATAAGAAAAAAGTAAATATTTTTTATGAGAATTAGGAAAAAATCAGGAAAATAAAAAATATGGAATGGAAATTTTGTCAATTTTGCGAAGTGAATAAAACGAGTTTTTTTTCTTTTTTTTGACATTAAAAAAAATGAAAATAACCCACAAAAATTAATATTCAAAACAAACAAATGAATGCAGATAATTTGCTAACGGAAAGGAAACTTACGATTATTATAATGTATTCATAATTTTATTAAAATTTGTCAGAAGAATTCAATTATTTAAGAATTTGTTGATAAAATTCTTTATGTGAATAATCAATTTTAAGAAACATTTAATTATTCAAGGGGCCGTTCATAAACTACGTCATGTCTTAGAGGGGGGGGGGTGAAATTAATTTTTTGTGACGTTCTGTAGAAAAAATGGCGCTAAAGCATGTAAAATTTGTGACGTGGGCAGGGGGGGGGGTGAAAAATTATGCAAAATAGTGTGACGTAGTTTATGGACGGCCCCCAATGAATTTTGTATTTTTCAATTTAAATAATTGAGTTCTCGTAGAATTTTGTAATTTTAATCAATTTTTAAATGATTTGAAAAATTTTAGTTACAAACACTAAAAAAAATTTAATTTCATTTAGTAATTACTATTTTCTAGAATTTTCAACTAAAATTCTTCTTTAAAACAATTATTTGTAATAACTTTTGAAACAGTTCTTTGACAATTTTCAAATCCATTTGTTTACAATTCAAATTTACGAAATTACGATTAATCGGAAATTCTTCAATTGAATTATTAGAAAATTAAAACTGCAAATAATTTCAAAAAAAAATTCAGTTCAACTTTTTCAAAAAAAATAATTCTACAGAATTGTTAGTTGAAACTATAAAAAATTCACATTTTCAATGATTTTAATTTGAAACCTTCTCAAAATTCAATTATTTCTAAAAATTCATGTTGTAATACTTATAATATTCAATTATTCTCTAAAATTTTAAATGAAATTCATTTTTAATTGAACTTTTATTTGAAAATTCTACGAGAACTCATTTATTTAAATAGAAAAATAAATAATTTATTGAAAAATTGAATGTTTCTTAAAATTGAATTCTCATAAAGAATTTTATCGACAAATTTTTAAATAATTGAATTTTTTCGAAGATTTAATAAAATTTTTAAGAATATATATATTCTTAAAAATTTTATTAAATCAATTACATTTTTCAAGGAATTCGATTAAAGATGTACATTAAAAATAATTGAAATTCTGCGATGAGTTTTATTATTCATGAAAATAATTTGGTTCCTAAAAAATATTTTATTATTTACTCAAATAATTGAATCTCTGTAAAAAATTTCATTTATTTATTTATTACTTAAACGGGCACTAAGAAGTCCAACTTGTACAATTGTACAAATTATTCATGAAAATAATTAAATCCCTGTTTTTATTAAATTAAATTTTATTATTCATGAAAAGAATTGAATTATTGTGAACAAATGTATAAAAAATTTGTAAATAATTAAATTCCTGTGAAATTTTTCTTATTTATGAAAATAATTAAAGGTTTGCGTAGAATTTTATCAAAATTGTTTTTAAATAAATTGATTTCTATTTTGGAAAATTTTATTAAAATAGTGGATATTGAAAATCATTGAATTGAGGGAAATTTTTGAAAATAATTGAAATTCTTTCAAGAATTTTATTAAAATTTTTGAAAATAATTGAGTTATGCGGAAAAGAATTTTATTATTTATAAAGATAATTGAAAATTTGACGAGAATTTAAAAAAAATTTTTGAACATAATTGAAAAAATTCTGCGAAGAATTTTGTTACTTTTGAAAATAATTGAATTTACTGCAATCATTTGTAACTTCTTCAAAATTGAATTTTTCTTAGTGTTTGTAACTAAAATTTTTCAAATAAATTTAAAATTAATTAAAATTACAAAATTCTACGAGAACTCAATTATTTAAATTGAAAAATACAAAATTGTTTGAAAAATTAAATGTTTCTTAAAATAATTGATTATTCTCATAAAGAATTTTATCAACACAGTTTTAAATAATTGAATAATTATGACAAATTTTATTAAAATTTTGAAGAATAATTAAATTTTTTGAGAAATTTGTTGAAAATTGTATTAAAAATAATTGAAATTGTGCGAAGAGTCTTTTATTTTTAAAAATAATTGAATTCCTGAAAAGAATTTTATTATTAATGAAAATAATTGAATTCTTACAAAGATATTTATAAAAAATTCGTAAATAATGGAATTCTTGTGAAATTTTTATTATTTATGAAAATAATTTAATGTTTTCGTAGAATTTTAATAATTTTTTTTTCACATAATCAGATTCTTTCGGAAAATTTTATTAAAATAGTGGATATTAAAAATTATTGAATTGAGGAAAATTTTTGAAAACAATTGAAATTTTGCCAAAAATGTTATTAAAATTTTTGAAAATAATTAAATTTCGGAGTAGAATTTAATTATATTTATAAAGATAATTGAAATTTCAAAGAGAATTTTTTTTAAATATTTGAACATAATTGAATTTCTGCGAAGAATTTTATTATCTACTTTCGAAAATATTTGAACTTCTGCAATCATTTGTAACTTACCTAATTCTAAAAAAAATTCAATTAAATTTGTTCAAAAAAATAAATTTTACAGAATTGTTATAGTTAAAAGTATGAAAAATTCTAATTTTTAAAGATTTTAATTTAAAACCTTTTCAAAATTTAATTATTTCTAAACATTTATGATGCTATAATGCTTTTAATTTTTAATGATTACCTAAAATTTTAACTAAAATTCATTTTTAAATCAATTTTAATTACAAAATTCTACAAGAGTTCAATTATTTAAATACAAAAATAAATAATTTATTGAATAATTGAATGTTGCTTAAAATTGAATTCTCATAAAGAATTTTATCAACAAATTTTTAAATAATTGAATTCTTCTGACGAATTTTAATAAAATTTTAAAGAATAATTACTTTTTTCGAGGAATTTGATGAAAATTGTATTAAAAATAATTTAAATTCTGTATTTATTTATACGTATTTATCATTTATTCATTTATTTACTATTTAGATAATTATTTATTTATTTATTTAGTACATTTATCGTTATGCTTTTTTTTTGCGAATCTAAATTTTATAATTTAATTAAAAACAAACCGTGTTTCATGTCCATACATAAACTTTATATATTTTATAAAATGTAAATTGTTTTTTAAAACGAATAATATTACGAAAGATTGAAAAAAAGTAATTTTTTTCTCTGATGATAAAAAATAATTACTTTCAGATTACATATGGGCAATTCCACGTGAGATTTTAGTCGACCTCTTAAAATTCGCCAAAAATATTTTTTTTCTATTCTGCATCGAAAAAAAACAGATACGTATTTTTTATTTTTGTTTAATTGTCCAAATTTTCGAGTTATGAATTTTCGAAATTTTGGACTTTTAATTGTAGACCTATATTCTGTAGCTTATAAGTCCGAAAATATTGAGTTTAAAAAAAAGTTGTCAAAGAATGAAAGTTGTAGTTTTCTTTCGACTTTTAAGAAATGTAAACAAAAAAAATTTTGTTTAATTGTTTATTAAAAAAAAATTTTTTTTTATAAACAAATTAATTTTTTTTAACTTTGGGCCAGATTTTTTTTTGTTTTTTTTAAATTTATTCATACCTTGTAATATAGAGAAGATTTTCCAAAAAGTCCCGAAATGGGCCTGATGTGTTAAATGAGTTTTAAAACATTTTCAAAAATCACTTGCAAGCATCACAGAGGGATTTTTTTTACAATTAACTTTTTAAAATTGTCTACAGCGTAGACCCTTTAATTTAAAACAAAGAACACTCAAATAGATTAAAAATTATACGCTGTAGACAGTTTTAAAAAGTTAATTATAAAAAAATCCCACTGTGAAGCTTGCAAGTGATTTTTAAAAATGTTTTAAAACTCATTTAACACATCAGGCCCGGCCCATTTCGGGACTTTTTGGAAAATCTTCTCTATATTATAAGGTATAAATAAATTTAAAAAAAATAAAAAAAAATCCGGCCCAAAGTTAAAAAAAATTAATTTGTTTATAAAAAAAAATTTTTTTTAATAAAAAATTAAAAAAAAAAAATTTTTGTTTACATTTCTTAAAAGTCGAAAGAAAACTACAACTTTCATTCTTTGACAACTTTTTTCTAAACTCAATATTTTCGAACTTATAAGCTACTGAATATAGGTCTACAATTAAAAGTCCAAAATTTCGAAAATTCATAACTCGAAAATTTGGACAATTAAACAAAAATAAAAAAATACGTATCTGTTTTTTTCGATACAGAATAGAAAAAAAATATTTTTGGCGAATTTTAAGAGGTCGACTAAAATCTCACGTGGAATTGCCCATATATATTGTTATGAACATTAATTTTTATTTTCTAATTTCCGTTTGGTGACAAATCAACGTATAGAAAAAATATATAGAATATATTATTGTTCAATTTAGAAGCATACATATGTACAGAGCAAATGTAACTTTTTTTTTCTTCTTTCATTTCCGTTCATTTTATCCTTCCAACTTTCTACACAATATCTAGATATTCTATTTGCCACGCAGGGGTCATACACTACGCAATATCACACATTCAATGAAAAGGAAAAACATTTCATTTTATTTGGATTGTGATGTTGCGAAAAATAAAATTGTTTTCGCAATTGCATCCTTGCAAACGTCATTTATATGGTGCAATGGGCACGTGTATTAGTATGTATGTAAATAGTACGTAATATATAAGCATCACTTATTTTGCATATAGAAATTTTTCCTATACATGTACTTTTTCACTTATAACTTACTTTTTCTCTCACTTTCTCGTGAATATTTTCATCTACTTTTTCAATTTATTTGTCAATTTTTTTCTGCATATCCCTCTTTTCTTTTTTTCTTTCTTTTTTTTTTGTAGAAAAGTTCAACTATCTCTCAAAGTTTTCTGCTTCTTATGAAGTTTCGAAAACTTTCTTCTCTGACTTGTGTCAAACTTTTCATCAAGGGTGAAAAAAAAGATAGCAAGAGAGAAATTCTTTATCAAATTCTTTAACTCCGTTACAATGAGAATTTCGAGGAAAAAAATAGTCGAATATTTAACTGCATTGATTACATTTATTTGATAATAATTTGACAAGTGTTTTGGGAAGAATTAAAAATTATTTTTTATAATTTCAAAAAAAATTTAATCTATATTAATAATCGTTGTATTCCGGTATTCAGTTCGCAGTTTGAAGTTAGTTATTTGTTTTTTTGTTTACTAATTTTTTAAAATAATTTTTCTTTTCAAATATTTTTAATTTTAAAATTAATATTGTATATTGAAAATAATTGAATTCTTGCAAAGAATTTTATTATAAAATTTGAGAATAATTAAATTTCTTTGAAGAATTTTATTATTTATGAAAATAATTTAATTATTGCAAAAAATATTATCAAAACATTTATGAGAATAATTGAATTTCTTCAAAGAAAATTATATTATTTATGAAAATAATTGAATTCTTGACAAAAATTTTATTAAAATTTTTGAAAATCTTAATTATTTCAATTTTTTTAGATAATGAAGTTTCTTAAATAATTTTAATAATTTTAATTGAAAAAATTGGCAGTAATTGAATTTTCTGAACAATTTCTCTCAAGTTTTTAAAATAATCGTATTTCTTAATAATTGAAATTAAACAATTAAATTATTGAATATTATTAAAACTTTTAGAAAATTAAATTCTTCATAGAATTTTATCACAATTTTCTAAAATAATTTATTTCATTGAAGGAATTTTATTAAAATATAGAAAATAATTGAATTCTTTCAAAAATTATATTAAAAATTTGTAAAAATTGAATTATTTCGAAGAATGTGTTAAAATTTTAGAAAATAATATTGAATTATTTGAAAAAATTGTATAATGTGTTAAGAAAAAAAAATGAATCCTTTTGTGACATTTTATTGAAAATAATTGAATTTTTGCAAAGATTTTACTATTTAAAAAAATTATTGAATTGATTCGAAGGATTTATTAAAATTTTTAAAAATATAATTGAATTTTTGCAAAAAATGTTACTATATTTATACAAATAATTATAAATTGTTTTGAAGGATTTATTAAAATTTCAGAAAATAATCGAATTATTTTAAAAAATTTTATAATGAATTAAAAAAAAATTAATCTTTCGTGCCATTTTATTGAAAATAATTTAATTTTTACAAAGATTTTACTATTTAAAAAATATAATTGAATTTTTGCACAGAATTTTACTATATTTATAAAAATAATTGAATTGTTTTGAAGGATTTATTGAAATTTCAGAAAATAATTTAATTATTTTGAAAAATTTTATAACAAAGAAATAAAAAATTAATTCTTTCCTGACATTTTATTGAAAATAATTGGATTTTTGCAAAGATTTTACTATTATATTTTAAAAAATAATTGAATTGTTGTGAAAGATTTATTAAAATTTAAAAAAAAACTAAATTCCTTCATGAAATATTTTTAAAATTGTATTAAAAATCATTGAATTTTTGCAAATAATTTTACTATTTTATAAGAATAATTGAATTGTTTCAAAGGATTTTGTAAAAGTTTTAGAAAATAATTGAATACCGAAAAATTTTATAACAAATTAAGAAAAAAAAATATTTTATTGAAATATACTAAAATTATTGGTTCAAATCTAATTTATTTGATTTAAATAAAAATTTCCGATTCGAATAAATATTTATTGGATTTAAATAATAATTATTTAATTCAAGTAAATATTTTTTTGACAATAGACAAGTAGTCGGGTAAATTGAATCAAATAATTTCTTTTTCAAGTGTATACTATACTACATTTATTTATTTAAAATTATTTAAAATAAAAATTATAAAAAGAAATAAAAATTTAAATAAATTATTTTTCTTTTAAAAAAGAAATGCTTGTAAGTTCAAAAAAGAACGATACAGAATGAAAAAAAAATAATAATTTACAGTTGTCTTTATAAAATAACAAATATTTTATTCATATGTGGTTGTGGTGAATTGATAACTCTATCACGTACGAATGCCAATAAAAATTCAAAAAAGATGCAAAAGATAAAAAAAAACATTTTTATTGGATTAAAAAAGAAAAACAATTTTAATAATCCTTGATTCCGATTTCGTGATTAATGTCACTCAATATTATACAAATTTTTTTTAATTATAAACGTATTTTAAAAAAGTACATTAAATAAACACACGTGAAATATAAATTTTTAATATAGACAATTATTGTCATAGCTCATTGTTTTATTCATCAATAATAATAAACAATTTTATACTGTTGGACTTTGTAATTTCAAATAAATAATAATATAAAACGTATAAATATTAAATTAACGTAAACATTAACTTATTAATTTAATATTTTGAAATAAAAAAATTTGTTTTTCATGAAATTATTTTATTTATTTATTATTATTATATTATTCTTAAATTAGAATAAGTTAATAAGTAACTATTTGATAACAAAATAAAATATTTTTGTACAAAGCTATTTGAAAGGTAAAGTTAATAATTTTAGTTAAAATTTACATGTAAATAAATGGATAAATAAATAAAATTTATTTAGACTGTAGAAAAAATATGTAAAATTTATTTAGACTGGAAAAAATATATAAATTGTAGTAATAAATTAATAGTTAACAATTACGAAATATTAATATTTGCCACTTTCATTAGAATAAGTGAAAGTAAATAAATTATTTTGCAACTAAAACTAAAAAATGAAAAGTTTTCAAATTAAAAATTGAACTTTTTTCTGATCTGATATTTTTTATTAATAAAAACTGCGCAAAAAGGGTAAAAATCAAATGGAATATTTTTATTATTATTTTTTTTTTGCATTCTAAATGAGAGAAAGAGAAAGAGGGAAAAATACTGAAATATGTAAATAAAAAGTAGATAAATAAAAATTTATTTGCTATATATTCAAATGTATCTCAACACTGAATGCAAGTGTTGAAAATAAAATTCAATATTCTCCAAGTCCACTTTTATCTGTTACTTATTTATTATTCTGCAACCGTTTCTGTCCATGCAAAAGTTAAGTATAAATTGAAGAATTAGATTTTACATCTTTCATTCTCGAGAGAATGAGAAAGGAGTGAGAAGGACGTTAATTTCATTTGAAACTGAAAAATTAAATCAAAATTCTCACTGGATTATAACTTTTTTACACGAGATAAATTGTCATTCATTTTAACTCACTTTCTAACAAAAAAAGAAGAAAGAAAAAATATTAAAGAAACAAACTATCCATTTCTTTCAAATTTATTTTACAAAAAAATTTCTATCATTACTATTTTTTAATTAGAATTTTTTAAATTTCTCTTTTTCTCTTATTTAGCTAAGATCTAAAAAAGAATAAAATTTTTATATTATTACCTTTGATTTCGAATCTTTCTTGCTCAATTTTTATTAATAAAAATTTTTTCAGATGAGAAGAAAAATTCAACTTTTTAATTGGAAAACGTATTTTTCAATTTTATTTTCTTTACTTTAAGTGAATTTATTGGATTTATTGATTTATTATTTTTGAAATATCTTTAAACAAAAATAATTGGTTAAATATTAATATTTTCTATATCTAGTTGTTAATTATTAATTTAATATATAATTAAGAAACTGATTAATTTAATACAATTAGAAGAACTATTAATTAAATATAATCAGGGTTGACACAGGTCAGGGAAATCAGGGAAAAGTCAGGGATTTTTATTTAAGTAACTGGAAAAAATTGAATTTTGTAGAAGTTACAAATGATTGCAGAAATTCAATTATTTTCAAAAGTAATAAAATTCTTCGCAAAAATTCAATTATGTTCAAAAATTTAAAAAAAATCTCATAAAAATTCAATTATCTTTAAAAATAATAAAATTCTTCTCCAAGTTTCAATTATTTTCAAAAATTTTAATAAAATTCTTTGCAAAATTTCAATTATTTTCAAAAAAATTTTTCTCAATTCAATGATTTTCAATATCTATTTTTAATAAAATTTTTTAAAAGAATTCAATTATTTAAAGAAAAATTTTTGATAAAATTCTAAGCAAACTTCGCAATAATTCAATTATTATTTTCATAAATAATAACATTTTTTACAAAAATTCAATTACTTTCATGAATAATAAAATTTATCACAGAATTTAATTTATTTTCATGAATAATAACATTTTTTACAAAAATTCAATTATTTTCATGAATAATAAAATTCATTATAGAATTCCAATTATTTTTAATACAATTTTAATTGAATTCCTCGAAAAATTTAATTATTCTTGAAAATTTTATTAAAATTTCTCAAAAAAATTCAAATTTGTTGATAAAATTCTTTATGATAATTTAGTTTCGAAAAACATTTATTTATTCAATAAATTATTTATTTTTGTATTTAAATAATTGAATTCTTGTAGAATTTTCCAATAAAAATTTATTTAAAAATGAATATTAATTAAAATTTTAGATAATAATTAAATATTAAAAGCATTATAGCATGAATTTTAAAAAATAATTGATAATTGAATCCTTTTGAGAAATTTTAATAAAATTTTGGAAAATAATTACATTTTTCGAAGAATTTACTTAAAATTGTATTAAAAATAATTGAAATCCTGCGTGAAGAATTTTATTAATTTATGAAAGTAATTGAATTCTTGCAATGAATTTAAAAAAATTTTTTTTTAAATAATTGAAATAATGTAAAGAATCTATTTTTTGAATTTTTTTTTGGAAAGAATCTTATTATTTATAAAAATAATTGAATCCCTGCATCGAATTTTATTACATTTTTTAAAAATAATTGAATTCTTTTGAGAACTTTTATTAAAAAAGTAGATTGTGAAAATATTTGAATTACAACGAAGAATTTCATTATATTCGTGAAATGTAATTAAATTCTTACAAAAAAATTAAGAGAATAATTCCATTTTTCTAGGAATTTACTTTAAATTGCATAATAAATAATTGAAGTCTTTAGAAAAATTTTATAATTTATGAAAATAATGGAATTCTTACAACGAATTTTATCAATTTTTTTTAAATAATTGAATTCATGTGAAAATATTTATTACTTGTAAAAATAATTGAATTTATGCAACGAATTTTATTAAATTTTATTTAAATAATTATATTCTCTTGAAAATTTGTATTAAAAATGTAAATTTTGAATATTTTTGAATTTCAGCGAAGAATTTCATTATTTGTAAAATGTACTTAATTTAATTCTTGCAAAAAATTTTTGAAGATAATTTTATTTTTCAAGAAATTTATTTAAAATTGTATTAAAAATAATTGAAATCAAGTAAAGAATTTTATTATTTATGAAAATAGTTGAATTCTTGCAACGAATTTTATTATAATTTTTGTAAATAATTTAATTTTTTTTTGAAAAGTTTTATGGAAATTAAAATTTTTATAAAACATGAAGATATCAATCACTCCGAGTCTTTCGACTCGGAGTAATTGATATCTTCATGTTTTATAATAATATTCTTATAAGCGTTGAATTTTAAAAATGTTTGAATTTGAATGTTTTGAAGAATTTTAATTCCTATGGAAAAATAATAATTAAATACTTATTTAAAAATTTAGTTCTTGATGTTTGCGAATAATTTTACAATTTAAGTTAAATTCGTAAGTAAATGTAATAGTATGTTTTTTTGAGTATCTAATAATTTTTAGAGTGAATCAGAATATTCTTTATGGTCAGGGAAAAAGTGAAAATTTTGTCTGAAAATCAGGGAAAAGTCAGGGAAAAATAAAATTAAATATTTGTGGCAACTCTGAATAATTAATTTAAATAAAGAAATCATATTTTTTTAGAAAAATTTCCATTAAAATTTACATCGAGTGGAAAATTTAAAAAAAAGAAATGAAAGAGTAGTTTGCAAATATTTTATCTTTCTAGAAAGATTCAAATTTTTGGTATTGCTGCATATAAGTAATTTATAAACGAGTCAAGAATTCCTTTTGTGTCTCCTTTTCTGACTTTTATAAAAGAAATCGCTACAAAATTTCATTAAAAGGAGAAAATTAAATTTTAATTGAATAAAAGTCAGACTTGTGTAATAATGAAAATTTTAGTATTAAAACACACTATAGAAATTTCCCCTAATTATTTTCATACATATATAGTATATTTTATAAATTTTAATAAAACTTGCAAAAAATGTTTTTTTTTGGAAGGTGAAAATTATATTGTTTAACAAGATATTATATTTAAAGAGGTAATTTGCGGTTTAAAGAAGAAACCACCCTCTACCCTTCTATCTTTACAATTCAATTTTATCCGATAATCCCCTTAAATCCGGTTTTGATAGACGTTCACTCGCGCTGTAAAAGTTAATTTGACGACTTTAAACGTCAAACTGTCGTCGTTCTACACCACTTTTCAATCATATTCAAGTTCATTCATGTCTTCTTATAAACCCTGTATATATATATACTCATAAAGAGGAGAGAATTTTCTCATTTTAACAATTTACTGTCTATACAATTTTCATTTTCATTATCAAATTTATTTCATATGAATGTGTCGGTTAAATATTTAATTTAATACTTTGAATTTTTATTTTTTATTCGTTAATAAAATAATAATAATAATTATTATTAAATAAACAATAATTAGTTAATTTAATGAAGAAAAAATTAAAATTCGTCTAAACTGATAAAATTTTTTTGCAAATAAAAATTCTTTTGAAAAATTTCCTTTAATAAGTATTGTAGAATAAAAAAGGGTTAAATAATTAAATTTTTAGATTAATTAAAAATTTGGTGAAATTTATGTTTCCTATACGTTTTGCTAAATAACAATTTGGCTAAATATAGTTGAATATAAATTTAGTTAAATATACACGTTCTAGTAAAATATAAATTTAGCTATAAATAAAAATTCTTCTGAATCTAAATTCAATTAATATACATAAATTTCGCTAAAATACAAATTCATGCAAATAAAAATTCAACGAAATAAAGAATTTAATTAAATATAAATTAGGAGATTTTATTTATTTATAAGAAAGTTTTTTATAATGAAAATTTAGCTTAATGTAAATTTATCTAAAGTAAAATAAACATTCTGCTAAATAAAAATTTGGTTAAATATAAATATAGTTGAATATAAATTTATAATATTGATTGAAAAAGAAAAAAAACGTTTCAATAATTATTTAAGTAGAAATAAGTTTGTAATGAAAATTTTGGCTAAATAAGAATTTTTACTTATGAACATTTCGGTAAAATAAAAATTCTGTGTTAAATAAAAAAATAATAATAATTCTACTTAATGTAAATTTAAGTTCCTCTAAATTCTGCTAAATAAATATTTGGCTAAATATAAATGTAATTAAAATGTACGTTCTGGTAAAATATAAATTCGTAGTAATGGAAATTTATCTGAATAGTAAATTTGATTAAATATAACTTAGAGAAAATGTACAAGAGTTTACTTTAATGAAAATTCGGCTTTTTGTGAATTTAGTAAAATATAAATTTAGTTTACTATGAAGTTTGCTAAATAAAAATTCATCTAAATGTAAATACATTTAAATATAAAAGTTGAATGAACGCTGTGCTAAATATAAAATCGAATAAATAAAAATTAAGCTAAACATAAATTTAGTTAAACGTCCGTTAAGCTAAATATAAATTTGTGAGAAAAATTCCAGCTAAATATAAATTTAGTTGAACGTACGTTATGCAAAATATAATTCGAGTAAATAAAAATTCTGCTCAATGTAAATTTAATCAAATCGATGTTGTGCTAAATATAAATTTTTCTCAATGAAAATTTAGTTTACTGTGAAGTCGCTAAATGAAAATTCAATTTAATGTAAATAAAGTTGATTATAAAATTAGTTAAATGAACGTCAAATATATAAAATCGAGTAAATAGAAATTCAGCTAAGCATACATTTAGTTAAAATTAGAGGGAAAAAAAACTCGAGCTAAATATAAATTTAGTTAAATATATATTATGCTAAACATAAATTCTAGCAAAAAATAGTTTAGTTCAATATAAATTTAACTAAATCGACGTTCTACTCAATATAAATTCTGCTCAATGGAAATTTAGTTTTCTAAATTAAATTAAAAATAAATGAAGTCTGCTAAATTTAAATTGGAGTTAATAAAAATTCAACTAAACAAATTTATTTAAAAATACATTATGTTGAATATAAGTTCGAATAAATTTAAATTTTGTTAAATATAAATGTAGTTAAATATAAAATTAGTTAAATATGAATTTAGTTAAATATAAATATAATTAAATATAATTTTACTTTAATATACACCAGAGCATAAAATATTTTTATTCAAAATTCGGCTCAACAAAAAATTTACTTATCAAATATATAAATTTCGCTTAATATTCACATTGGCTAAACAAGAAAAAATCTCCAATAGAACTTTAGTAAAATACTTCTACAAAATTAAAATTCCATTTAGATATCTATTCAATTAAAAAATTAATTTGGTTAAATGTAATTTCTAAAATTTGAATACCCTTTTTTTGACCTATAACACCATTTTTGTCAAATGTAATAAAAAATCGTGCTTGGGGAATTAAAGTAGTGCACACAGTCTTTCTCGTTGACCTTTTGAAAATTGGTGAAATTAAATTAAAGACGTTCCTTCTTATACACGTGAAACAAGTTGGTGCAAATACTGTTTAAAATGCAGTCCTCTTTATATATAACAGACAGAAGATTACCTAGTAAAACAAGTCCTACACTATTTTTTTTCCTTTCTTTCTTTTTTTTTTGTAAATTCCAGTCACGTTTTTAATACTAACAATTCTATTACAACCGGTGAAGATAAATTCTTTACCTTGTTAGGTTTAATTTAAATCGGAAACTAAATTTATACGATTCAAAATTTTTCTTGACAATTTTCGAAAGTTGAATATTTTAACTCGTGTCGTGTCTCAATTTTTCTTTTTCAGATATTTTCTTTTATATCTTGATTCATAAAATAGTAATTTTTTTTTAATATTTCGGAAATTGAATATTATTTTACTTTGTGAAAATTATTTTTTGTTCTAGGAATCTGCATTTCTTTAAATAAATAAATAATTTAAAAAAACAATAATTTCCTTTGAGATAAAAAATCTTTTTATTTATTTTCTATTTTCTATTAGAGAAATAATTTTGTTTTTGAGAAATCAATTTTGGCTAAATAAAAATTTATCTGAATGTAAATTTTGTTCAATAAAAATTTTCTTAAATAATTATTTGGCAAAATATAAATTTGATTTAATGTTTATTTACCTCAATAAGAATTTATTTTGTCTGAAATAATTATTTAACTAAATAAATTTTTTTTGGCTAAATATGAATTTAGTTGAATGCATTGTTAGCACAATAAAAATTTTCTGAAAAAATTATTAGTCTGAATAAAAATATTTGGCTAAATATAAATTTCCTTCTAAGCATATATTTAGCTAAAAAGAATTGTCTGAAATAATTATTTGTCTAAATAAAAATTGTTGGCTAAATATACATTTCATTGAATTTATCTTTAGCTTAATAAAAAATGATTGTAATCATTATTTTGCTGAATAAACATTTTTGGTAAAATATAAATTTGGTTGAATGTATATTTATCTCAGTAAGAAATATTTTTGTCTGAAATAATTATTTGTCTAGTTGAATGTATATTTAGCTCATTAAACATTGTCTAAAATAATTATTTGGCTGAATGAAAAATTTTTACTACATGAAAAATTTGGTTGAATGAATATTTAGCTCGATAAAAATTTTTTTTATCTGAAATAATTATTTGGTTAAATAAACAATTTTGGCTAAATACGAATTTAATTAAATGTATATTTAGCTCAATAAAAATTGTCTAAAATAATTCATTGTCTGAATGAACAATTTTGGCTCAATATAAATTTGGTAGAATGTATTTTTAGCTCAATAAAAATTGTCTGAAATAATTATTAGGCTAAATAAGAATTGTTGGCTAAATGTAAATTCGGTTTAGTGTATATTTAATGCAATGAAAATTCACCAAAATAATTATTTGGCTTAATACAAAATTTTGACTAATTAAAATTTGGTTGAATGTAAATTTAGTTCAACATTTAAAAATAAATTGTAATATAATAAATAAATAAATTAATTAAATGAATTAAGACATAAATAAATATATAAATAAATAAATGACGTATTAGGTAAATAATAAAGTAATTAAACTAATTTTATTAATGAGAAAAAAATGAAAAAATATACGATCAACGCATTGCCAGAACAAAAATCGTCGTTTCAGTGGAATAATCCGCGTGTAGTCAGACAATAGGTGAAACTTTAAAGAAGAAACTCTCTTGTGAAGGAAATTCGACGAAAGTCACTTTTCTGTTTTAATTTAAAAAGTGTGGAGAAAGTTTTTAAGTTTCTTTTTAAAAAAGAAGAAAGAAAAAAACACGAGTCGTTTGCATCGTATGAAATTTTATATTAAGTGACAATTAAACACACAACAAAGTAAATTCTACCTTCCTGGCAGGAAATAATACGAGGAAAGAGATGAAAAAAGCTCTAATACGAGAAAATTCTCTTAAATTGATTTTCTTATCCTCTCAACAAGAAATTTTTTATTTTTGTTAATTGAGGGTAAATATTTATTTATTAATTTTTTTATTTGTTTATTTATTCACTATTTACTGTTATTTAAATCTGTTTATTGTTTATGTATTTATTTATTTCTAAATAAATTTATAAATATCTACTTATTGTTTATTTATTTAATATTTGCTATCTGTTCTTTAGTAATTTTTTTTATATTATTTTTTATTTTGTTTTTTATTTATTATTTATTCTTATTCATTCTTATTCATTTTTATTTATTTTACTTATTTATTACATTATTTTTATAACTTATTCATTATTATTTATTTTATTCTATTTATTTAAAAATTATATATAGAAATGAATTTTACTTTATAAACAAAAATTTCATTTAGTTATAAATAGCTTAGCTATCTATTTTTCCTAATTTTTGCCAAAAACTAATTTTATCCATAAATAGTTTATGGAAAACTGTAATTAAAAAAATGATAAAATTTCTTCTTGGATTTTTTTATATTTTCTAATCACACGAGGAAATATTATATTGAATATTTAGAAAATATTTATAAACGAAAAGTTTCAATTGAAATGTTTTCTAAACTTTATAGAAATGGAAAATTTTAATAATAACAAAATTTTCATTTCAAAAGCAAAGAAATAGTTATATAAGTTGAAATATAGAACATAATAAATAAAGAAATAGAAAATTTTCTAAAAATAATAATGAAACTTTTAAAATAAAATCAATCTAGTAATAACTATACTTTTATGAAATAAAAAACAAATGCTTACAAACAGATTTATCTTTGATTTAAAAAAATATTTATCTAACTCAAAGAAAATTTTCTCCTCCAGTGAATTTCAACTTGAAGGAAAAATTTTCAATTTAATTAATATTTTCTTTTTATTTTATTCTTTCACATTTAATCGATTAATTTAATTCACTTGAGTATCCAGTTGATATTTTTTATTTGTTTATTTACTGTTTTTTCTTTCAATTTGAAAAAAATGACTATAGCTTTCTTTTCACTTTCATTCTTTTCATTTATTATTATTATTATTATTATTATTATTATTATTATTATTATTATTATTATTATTACTAGCCAAACTATCCGCGCGCAAGCGCGCGGGAATGTTTGTATGGGGCTGCTTATTTTAAACAATTTAAAAAATTTTAAAGAAATAATTATTATAACCTAACAAAGAGATTTAACTAACTAAAATTCAAATAATTTCACTCAATGGTCTCAATTTAAATAGAATTTACATTACTAGACTTAAACTATGGCTAGAACAATTACAATTAGTATCTGGGTCATCTTTTGCATTGCTTATTTTATAAAGCCATTTTAAATTAAATACTTTTTAAAGAAATAATAATTATTACACACTGAAAAAAGTTTTACTTGAAATAGCGATAAGTTTCTCTAGAATAACGAAAGTATTAATTGAAGCACTAAAAAATTTCGCTACTAAAGTGAAATCTGTAGTTCATCCAGCTAAATATTTTTTGCCGTGCATAACGAAAAAAGAATTAAATTAACATCAGATTTTCTACATTCAAAAAAAACGAATTCAAATAGAAATTAATCATTTTACAACTTAACCAAATTCACCCCAGAAATCACTGAATTCGATAATTTAGAAGAAAGTCAGACAAAAGCAGGGTTCCTACAGAATCTGGAAATCATGGAAATGGTATGGAATTTTTAAAAGGCTTCTGGAAATCAGGGAAATCATGGAAAAGGCCTGTAATTTTTAAAAAATTCTAAATTTTTTCAGTTTTCCATTTTTTCTCTTGAATCAAAATTCAAATAATAATAAAGCTAAATGGTATAAAAGAGAAAAAAAATGTTGAATTTTAAGAAATTCAATTTTTCGGATTTTTGATAATTTTTAATAATTTTTTATTTTTTTCCAAAGAGTCGAGACAATTTAATAAGTAAAGTATTTTCCAAAAGCACAAAAATAATGAAGCTAAATCCCATAAAAGAGAAGAAAAAATGTTGAATTTTAAGAAATTCGGATTTTTGAATTTTTGATAATTTTCGATAATTTCACATTTTTTACCAAAGAGTCTAGACAATTTAATAAGTAAAGTATTTTCCAAAAGCACAAAAATAATGAAGCTAAATCCCATAAAAAAGAAGAAAAAATGTTGAATTTTAAGAAAAACAGATTTTTGAATTTTTGATAATTTTCGATAATTTTAGATTTTTTACCAAAGAGTCGAGACTATTAAATAACTAAAGTATTTTCCAAAAGCACAAAAATAATGAAGCTAAATCCCATAAAAGAGAAGAAAAAATGTTGAATTTTAAGAAAATCGGATTTTTGAATTTTTTCGAATTTTTGATAATTTTAGATTTTTTACCAAAGAGTCTAGACAATTTAATAAGTAAAGTATTTTCCAAAAGCACGAAAATAATGAAGCTAAATCCCATAAAAAAGAAGAAAAATTGTTGAATTTTAAGAAAAACAGATTTTTGAATTTTTGATAATTTTCGATAATTTTAGATTTTTTACCAAAGAGTCGAGACTATTAAATAACTAAAGTATTTTCCAAAAGCACAAAAATAATGAAGCTAAATCCCATAAAAGAGAAGAAAAAATGTTGAATTTTAAGAAAATCGGATTTTTGAATTTTTTCGAATTTTTGATAATTTTAGATTTTTTACCAAAGAGTCTAGACAATTTAATAAGTAAAGTATTTTCCAAAAGCACAAAAATAATGAAGCTAAATCCCATAAAAGAGAGGAAAAAATGTTGAATTTTAAGAAAATCGGATTTTTGAATTTTTGATAATTTTCGATAATTTCACATTTTTTACCAAAGAGTCTAGACAATTTAATAAGTAAAGTATTTTCCAAAAGCACAAAAATAATAAAGCTAAATCCCATAAAAGAGAAGAAAAAATGTTGAATTTTAAGAAAATCGGATTTTTGAATTTTTTCGAATTTTTGATAATTTTAGATTTTTTACTAAAGAGTCGAGACAATTTAATAAGTAAAGTATTTTCCAAAAGCACAAAAATAATGAAGCTAAATCCCATAAAAAAGAAGAAAAAATGTTGAATTTTAAGAAAAACGGATTTTTGAATTTTTGATAATTTTCGATAATTTTAGATTTTTTACCAAAGAGTAGAGACTATTAAATAACTAAAGTATTGTCCAAAAGTACAAAAATAATGAAGCTAAATCCCATAAAAGAGAAAAAAAAATGTTGAATTTTAAGAAAATCGGATTTTTGAATTTTTTCGAATTTTTGATAATTTTAGATTTTTTACTAAAGAGTCGAGACTATTAAATAAGTAAAGTATTTTCCAAAAGCACAAAAATAATGAAGCTAAATTCTATAAAAGAGAGGAAAAAATGTTGAATTTTAAGAAATTCGGATTTATGAATTTTTGATAATTTTCGATAATTTTAGATTTTTTACCAAAGAGTCGAGACAATTAAATAACTAAAGTATTTTCCAAAAGCACAAAAATAATGAAGCTAAATCCCATAAAAGAGAAGAAAAAATGTTGAATTTTAAGAAAATTGGATTTTTGAATTTTTTCGAATTTTTGATAATTTTAGATTTGTTACCAAAGAGTCGAGACAATTTAATAAGTAAAGTATTTTCCAAAAGCACTAAAATAATAAAGCTAAATTCTATAAAAGAGAGGAAAAAATGTTGAATTTTAAGAAAAACGGATTTTTGAATTTTTGATAATTTTCGATAATTTCACATTTTTTACCAAAGAGTCTAGACAATTTAATAAGTAAAGTATTTTCCAAAAGCACAAAAATAATAAAGCTAAATCCCATAAAAGAGAGGAAAAAATGTTGAATTTTAAGAAATTCGGATTTTTGAATTTTTTCGAATTTTTGATAATTTTAGATTTTTTACTAAAGAGTCGAGACAATTTAATAAGTAAAGTATTTTCCAAAAGCACAAAAATAATGAAGCTAAATCCCATAAAAAGAAGAAAAAATGTTGAATTTTAAGAAAATCGGATTTTTGAATTTTTGATAATTTTCGATAATTTTAGATTTTTTACCAAAGAGTAGAGACTATTAAATAACTAAAGTATTTTCCAAAAGCACAAAAATAATGAAGCTAAATCCCATAAAAGAGAAGAAAAAATGTTGAATTTTAAGAAAATCGGATTTTTGAATTTTTTCGAATTTTTGATAATTTTAGATTTTTTATCAAAGAGTCGAGACAATTTAATAAGTAAAGTATTTTTCAAAAGCACAAAAATAATGAAGCTAAATTCTATAAAAGAGAGGAAAAAATGTTGAATTTTAAGAAATTCGGATTTTTGAATTTTTGATAATTTTCGATAATTTCACATTTTTTACCAAAGAGTCGAGACAATTTAATAAGTAAAGTATTTTCCAAAAGCACAAAAATAATGAAGCTAAATCCCATAAAAGAGAAGAAAAAAATGTTGAATTTTAAGAAAATCGGATTTTTGAATTTTTTCGAATTTTTGATAATTTTAGATTTTTTACTAAAGAGTCGAGACTATTAAATAAGTAAAGGATTTTCCAAAAGCACAAAAATAATAAAGCTAAATCCCATAAAAGAGAGAAAAAAATGTTGAATTTTAAAAAAATCGGATTTTTGAATTTTTGATAATTTTCGATAATTTTAGATTTTTTTACCAAAGAGTCGAGACAATTTAATAAGTAAAGTATTTTCCACATTAAAAAGTTTGACATTAAAAAATATATAAAAAATGCCAATACTTAACCCACAAAATTAAATTTTCAAAACAAACAAATGAATGCAGATAATTTGCTAAGGGAAAGGAAACTTACGATTATTATAATGTATTATTATTATTTTTCTGCAAAAGAAAAAGAGTGTCATTTTTTTTAATCACTTTATCCTTTGCTGCTTTGTAACTTTTGGGTCACGCATCCTTCGGTAAGGAATCTTGTTTCTGGATATCTCATTACGGTTGGGCAAATGGAATAACCTCTGCTATTTCCGGTGTCTTTGGTCTTCTAAAAGGCTTGGAAAAGGCAGCTTTTAATTGGAACTGACCACCATTTATCCCACCCCTCATCAAACAAATACGATCCCTCTCGTCCTTTCGCGCAAAACGACATAGGATTGCAGGATTTTGTTGCTTTTCTAACAAGAAGAGTGAGAGAGAGAGAGAGAGAGAGAGAGTGAGAGAGAGAGAGAGAGAGAGAGAGAGAGAGAGAGAGAGAGAGAGAGAGAGAGAGAGAGAGAGAAGACTTTTTCAAAAGAATTTTTTTCATTCTACTGGAAAAGCAATAGAGTCCTTTCTCTATATTGTATATTTGTTTGTTTATTTATTTACTTAATGTATTTTTTATTTAATTTTACATTTACTCTGGTGATTTTTTATTTATTTTACAATATTATTTAATGTGTTTTTTTCATTAATTTTATATTTTGTTGTTTTTTTAAATTTAATTTTATATCTGTGCTTTGGAAATCATTTTATAATAAATGTATTTTTTTATTTAATTTAAAACTATAGCATAACTTAGTTTAATTTTAAATACCATGTTAGTTACAAACACTTTCTTTTTGAAAAATTAAAATTTATTATTTTTTAAAAATTATAATTTTTAATATAATTTTCAAAAATAGGATTATATTTCAAAATAATTTTTAAAAGTAATAAAATTAAATGCTTTTAAATAGAAAATTTATTTTATTGAAATTTGACAGAATTTTTAATTGTTTCAATTTTTAATATGACTTTCGGGAATTCAATTTTCTTCAAAAAATGTTCGATTACAATTTTTCAAAAATCTAATTTTCTCTTAGAATTTCTACATTAAATTGTTTAAAAATTCAATAATTTTCTTTAAACAAATATTTAAAAACTTATTGTTATTTATTTTAATTGCAATTTCGCAAATAATTTTATTGTTAAACCATTTGAAATTGAATTATTTCTATAAAAATTACAACTGCAATTTTTTCAAAAGTCAATTATTTTTTAGAATGTTCGAATAAAATTATTCAAAAATTTAATAATTTTGAAAGGAAAATAATATATTAATGATTTTCTCTAAGTAAACATTTAAATATTAAGAAGTTTTCAATTTAAAAACCTTTTAAATTTCAATTATTTCTTAAAATATTTCTGTTATTTTACTTTTTTAATATTCAATTATTTTTCAAAATTTAAACTGAAATTACTTTCTAAATAATTTCTTATTATTAGAATCGATTAGAATTCAACTAGGATAATTGAATTATTTAAATACAAAATTTTTTGTAAAATTTAATTATTTTCCAACTGTTTGGTTACAATTTTTAAAAAAATACAATAATATTTGAAAATAATTGTTTAAAGTGATATAAAATAAAATGGTTTGAAATATAAAATTTATTTCAATGAAATTTGAGAAAATTTCCTATTTTTCCAATTTTTAAAAAATATTTTCGGGAGTTCAATAAATTTGCAATAAAAAGTCTCTAACTTCACGTGAGGACAGAATATTTTGATTATTATTATTATAAAATAAAATAATAATAATCGGATTTTATTATTTTATTGTTAAATTTTACAAAATTAGTAATAATCAATTAACAGAAATTTGTAGCATGAAAGGTGCAGAATAAAAAGAATAAAAACATTTTTGAACAAAGGTGTAGAAATTATAATTTTTTTTTTGTATTGAATAGAAATTAGAAAATAATGTAGAAATGTTTGAAATAGAAGAAATAGATAAAAAAAAGAATAAAAAATAAAAAGGGAAAAAGAGCAAAAATTCAAAATACTGATTTGAAGGAAAAAAGCGAATTCATTTCATTTTTGCAGTTAAAAATTAATTTTGAGAAAAAGAATAAAAAATTTCCTAATTAAAAATATTGGAATTTAATAAAAACAAACGAAAAAATAAAGTCGGTATTAAAAATATTTGATTGGAAGGAAAAAAAATCATCAACGTTTTTTTTTGCAGCTTCAAAATTAATTGTGAGAGAAAGGGCAAAAAAAAAAATAAAAAAAGCGATGAACCATAATTATCCACGTGTTTTGAATTGTATTTAATACACGTATGTATGTAAATATAAATACAGTTCACCAGTTCACCTTCTAAAATATTAAGTTTGCAATCAAACATTTTCAATGAGGATTTTGTTGAAAATTAGGATTCCTGTCTCAAATGACAAAATAAACTTTCATTTGATTCGGTTTCATATCATGTCCGGCCTGACTAAAATTGGTAGGACGTTCAGGTTCGTTTCCAACACGAAACCTAATTAAGTGTGGAGAGTTTAGTTTCCTATCTATCAGAAAATAAAACAATTAACAGAAAATCCAAACTTGTCATTTTGATTTAGCACATATTGTGTATATATGTGAAATTTATCGTTTATGCGTTGTATATAGTATACCAGAAGCAGTCTCAGGTGAATGTTTTTAACTATATTTATTCAAAAAATCATGGACGAAAATAATAAAAATAAAAATAATCTTTTATTGAATTTAATATCAATAAAGTAATTAAATTATTATTAATATTACTAATTTATTAATTGTTCCGTATTATCTTTATTATTATTATTATTATCTTTTTTTATCTTTATTATTCCGTATAATTCTAAACCGATTCAACAGTTTTAATATAAAACCCAAATGGCTTTTTTCACCCCTTCTACTCTAATAAAGTTTGAAATAAAAAAACATTAAAAGAATTTACAAGTGAAAGTTTTTAAAAAATTATTTTTGAATATTTGTATAGGAATAATTTTTGGGAATATTTTTATAGAAGAATTTATTATTAAAAAATTGGTCTCAAGAATTCAGTTATTTTTAAAAGTATAATAAAATTCTTATCAGAAATTCAATTATGGTCAAAAGAGTTTAAAAAAATTATCGTCAAAATTTCAATTATTAAATAAATATTAAAATTTTTCTCCAAAATTCAATTATTTTCAAAAATTTTAATGAAATTCTTTTTAACAAATTCAATTTTTTTTCAAAAATTCTCCTCCAGTCAATGATTTTCAATATCTACTATTTTAATAAAATTTTCCAAAAGAAATGAATTATTTAAAAATTTTTTTTATAAATTTCTTCGCAATTAATCTTTTATTTTCAAAAATATTCAATTTATATTTACAGAGATTCAATTATTTTTGTATAAATATGTAATACAATTTTTTAACAGAGATTCAATTATTATTTTCATAAATAATAAAACTCATTGCAGAATTTTAATTATTTTTGATAGAATTTTAATCGAATTCCTCGAAAAATGGAATTATTCTTCAAATTTTATTAAAATTCGTCAAAAGAATTCAATTATTTAAAAATTTTGTCAATAAAATTCTTTATGAAAATTCAATTTTGAGAAACTTTCAATTATTTATTATTGTATTAAAAATAATTAGGTATTTAAAAAGAAATATTATTAAAAAATTCGTCTCAAGAATTCAATTATTTTATTATGGTCAAAAGTTTAAAAAAAGTTATAGTCAAAATTTCAATTATTTTTATAAAAATTAAAATTTCTCTCTAAAATTTAATTATTTAAAAAAAATTTTAATAAAATTCTTGACAAAATTTCAATTATTTTCAAAAACTTTTCTCAATTCAATCAAATTTTTTTACAGAGATTCAATTGTTTTTAATACATTTTTAATCTAATTTCTCGAAAAATGAAATTATTCTTAAAAATTTTATTGAAATTCGTCAAAAGAATTTTAATTACCTATTTTAAAAATTTGTTTATAATATTCTTATGGGAATTAAATTTTAAAAAACATTCAAATCTTTAATAAATTATTTTTTTTTGTATTTAAATAATTGAATTGTAGAATTTTCTAATAATAATTGATTCAAATATGAATTTCAGTTAAAACTCTAGATAATAATTGAGTTTTGAAAAGGTTTCAAATTATAATCTTTGAATGTTTGAATTTTTCACACTTTTAACTTAAAATTGTGTAGAATTAATTTTTTGTAAAAGTTCAATTGAATTTTTTTTTTTTTTTTTGAAGTTTTTATTTTCTAATATATATTTGATTGAAGAATTTCCGAATACCTGAATAATCGATGAAATTTTGTAAAATTGAATTGTAAACAAAAGAATTTGAAAATTTTCAAAGAAATTTTTCAGAAATTATTAATAATAATTGATTTACACTTGATAAAGAAGAATTTTAGTTTAAAATTCTGGAAAACAATAATTGAATTAAAATAATTCAAAGTAATTTTGAATAAGTTACAGTAACAATATTCTTATAATATAAAATAATAATTTTATCAATCGGTCATTTTTAATTTATTATAAAACATAAAGACATCGATTGCTCCGAGTCGAAGACTTGGAGTAATCGATTTCTTTATGTTTTATAACAATTTTTTATAAGTTGTTTAATTTCAAAAAGGTTAGAATTAAAAATTTTGTAAAAAATAAATGTAGTTTTGAAAACCTGGAAAAATTACGTTTTTTTAAACTGGAAAACCTGGAAAAGTCAGGGACTTTGAAATGAGCAAAAGCGTGGCAACTTTGAATATTTAATATTCCAAAATATTATTGAAATACTTGGAATATTTTACAGTAATAAATTTATAAAATCCTTTTTTTTTAAATATTTTTGTCTAAATTTTTGTAATACTTTTTTAATATTTTTACAAAATTCCTGTAATATTCTTGTGATATTCTTTTAATTTTTCCATAAATATCCTGGTAAATATTCTTGTGAATATTCTTCTAATATTTTCCTAAGTATTCCTGTAAATATTCTTTCAATATTCTCGTAAATATTATTGTGAATATTTTTCTAAACTCTCAAAAATATTCTTGTAATATTTTTGCTAAAATTATTCTTTTTCAGAATTTAAGTGCAATATTTCACGAATATAAAAATAGAAATAAGAAAAATAGAAAAAAAAACTAATTGCGTTCCATATAATTTATATAATGAAATCAAAAATCTCCAAATCTTATAAAACAAAAGTAAAAAAAAAATACACCTTGTAGATTTACTACTTTTTTTTCTATTCTCTAATGCCTTCTGTTTTATTACTTGAAACAGCTGCGCAATCCATATATAAAATGAGCATATTTCTGTGATACCAGCAACTAAAATTAACTGATACATCTCCATATTAAACTTGAATCGCATCTGCTTAAGAACTCAAAAAAAAAGCATGAAAAAAAGAGAAAAAATTATGAGAAGAAGGAGAGAAAACGAGAGAAAAGAAGAGAAAAAAGGGAAAAAATGGAAAAAGAGAAAAAAAAGAAAAAAAAGAGAAAAAAGAGAAAAAAATAGGGAAAAAATAGAAAGCTTATTTCGATAGAGTGGCTAATTATAAAGTAACAATGTTTTGCTTTTTATACGGATTATAAAATCGTTTTTGGTTCTCATGAGTAATGTTAATTGAGATACACATTGAATTTATACTAGTTCCACTTTCGGAAAATGCAATTGTCTTCCATCACATAAATTACAAATGTCCTTTTCCTTCCTCGCAATAATTACTTCACGACTTGTAAAGAAAAATATATATTATAACAATTCTTATCTTTCAGAAAATATTAACAGCAGTTAACAGCATATAGTAGAAAGTTAATTATATAAATTCAAGATGAAATTTATAAAAATTCTGGCAAATTCATTTTTTTTTTCGAAAGTAGACGAAAGAAAAAATTAATAATTCTCATTGAGTAAAAAATTTTAATTCCCAGTTTTCTAATTTTTAGAAATATAATTACTTTTTCCCCAACATTATTCTCTTCTTGTTCTTTTATCTTTATTCTCTTTTTTCTGTAAATCTAAATTTAATAGAAATTCTTTCAAGATTTTGTTCTTTTTCTTCAAAGACATTTTAATTAAGGGAAATTTTTATTTAGTTCCTAAAGTTTCGAATGTTTAAATGAACGACGATAATATTTTTTGATAATAATTAAAATAATTTGATTCTTTTGAATATTTTATTCAATTTGAATTTTACTGGAAAATACTGTTTTTTATATTTTTATTTATTTTGTACAATTTTTCTTTAATACAGTCATCTCTCGATATTTGATTCAAATAACCGATTATTTGACTATTATTAATTATCAATAATGAAAAATAATAATTTTTTTTCCAGTGTCATAAAAAAAATAAATTTACAAAATTCCAATGAAATATTTCTATAATACTTTCATGGAATATTTGAATATTATTCCAAACGTCGAACAGTTTAATATTTTCTAAAATGGGAATTGAATACTCCAGAGGAATATTCTTAATGTCCCAATGGAATATTTTCATGCTATTAACATAACTAATAATTATTTTATTTATTATTATTAATTTATTAAACACTTTTTCCTAAAATTAAAATTATTACCTAAACAATTCGTTTTCGCGCACTTTTATCGAAAGTAATAATTCTAGATGAAGAATGATCAAAATTGCATTTTATTAAAGCAAAAAAAAACCCCTTGAAGGATAACATTTAAATTCGCGAAAATATATATAAAGAAAAGAAATACTTTCCATGTTCAATTCACGAACGTTTGTCGATGATTTATTTTTCTCTAAATTTAAAAAAAAAAATGCGAACGTTGAAAGAAAAAGAAATAGCGAGAAAACATGTGAATACAAATGCGATATTTAGAAATCTCATATTCCTAAAGATATAGGGGAGTGAATTTTCAGGAGGGTTTTCAAATAAAACAAAAATTGTATCATCTGTGGGTTTCTTTTGCTCAAATTGTTGGCAATTTTCAAAAAAAAAGAAAAAGAAAAAAAAATAAAAAAGTTGTATTAATAATAATAATAATAATAATAATAATAATAATAATAATAATAATAATAATAATAATAATAATAATAATTTGGTCGATAACTTCTCCCTATAATGTTGAAATAACAACAATTGTCTCACGAGTGTAACAATATGAAATTTTTCCTTACTTTTCTCAATTGATTCCCATATAATCTCATTCATGATGTATAAAATTACATTTTACTGTAATAAAGATACCTCTGGGATTTAAGATAATTTATTCACAACTCAGGATTTAATAATAATTTTAATTTTATACACAATCCCCCGTGGGAATAATTTTAATTTTACTTCGCGTTGGATTAATATATTATTTCTGAAATTGAATTTTATAAAAAGAAGAGACATTCTTCTAGTAAATAATTATTATTATGAACACAATATCTCGTAAATACAAAGTGGAATATTCTACACTGAGAAAAAAAATTTATTTCATTCCACTAACCGATTACTTAATAAAATTAATAATTATTAATAAATTTTAAAATAATAAATAATAATAGTAAAAATTATTATTATTAGTTTTTTTATTTTCTCACAGAAATAGAAATAAATAAATAATTGACGATGGTCGTAGTCGTTAAGGCACGTGAATTAGTGAGTGAAACTTAGGGTCAGTGGTTCGATCCCCAACGGTCAGAGATCATAGAAATAAATAAATTATTATCACTTTTTTTTCTCTCTACCGTATTAATAAGTTATGAATTTGTTTTGAAAAAAATAATTGTACTTGCTATATAACCCCAATAGCACAGAATATTCCATTCACATTCCTGGGATATTCCATCCACAATTTAAGGAATATTAAAATGTCCGATCTTTTGAATATTCCTTTGGAATATTATAGGAATATTCCTTTGGAATATTATAGGAATATTCCATTCGAATATTGTAATTGGAATATAGAAGCTCCTGTTTCCGAAAATAAATAAAAAATAAAAGATTTCAGAAAATAATTTTTTTGAATAATTTTTTACATTCTAAATAAACAATTTTTTTTTAATATTGGAAAAGAATTCTTTAAATGTAATATTTTTTGTCATCTTTTCTGAAAAAAGAATTTTGGAATATCAACCTCCATGCGTTAATAACTATATTGGATTGAGGAAAAAAAGTTTTTCGAATTGATTAAAACTTTTCAAACTAGATAGTGATTTTCTTTTGACCACTTTTTTTTCTTGTGAAAAATTTCTCAAACGACTGACAAGAGTTTTATAGATATATATGCGCGCAAGTCAAGCGTCAGATGTATACCGGCTGCTACATTCGCATAAAAGTATCGGATAACTTTTCGTGTAGTATGTCAGCATATTCTCGACCTTATAATTTAATACCTACGCTACAAAAAAAGGGAAGAGAAAAAAAAAGTTTACGAAATAGAATTTTTTAAATCTGTTACATTTCTTAACACTGCGTATCTCCAGTGCCGCGGAATATTTCATTGAATAAAAAATAAATTAATAAAAATTATTAATTAATTAAAATTTTACAATAGAATATTCCATTGGAATATTTTCAACTATTAAAATTTCTACTAATTTATTATTAATTTTCTTTTAAATATTTAAAAATTTATTAGTAATTCAAAAGCAAAAAGTCAGTCACTAATTTGAATTAGTAAACTTTATAATTAATTTAGTAAATTTTTAGTAATTCAAATTCAGAGAGAATTATATTCGAATAGAATTATTCATAGGGAATATTTTTGCATTATTTTTGTTTATGAATCACAATTTTTTTTAACAAAATTATTATTTTGTTTTAGAAAAAGAAAAAAAAATATCTGCACAATTTCTATTTTTAATCTTATTTTTGGAATAGGATTTTCATAAAAATTATTTTCATCATTTTAATTCAATTATTATTTTTTTGAATTTTAAATTATTTTTTATGAAAATAATAATTGAATTCCTTAAAAAAATTGTATTATTTATAAAAATAATAATTAATATCCTGTGAAATTTTTATTATTTATGAAAATAATTAAATGTTTGCATACAATTTTATTAAATTTTTTTTTTAAATAATTGAATTCTTTTTGAGAAATTTTATTAAAATAGTAGATATTGAAAATCATTGAAATTAGAAAAATGCATTTTATTTTTGAAAATAATTGAAATTAGGACAAGAATTTTTTTTGACATTTATGAAAATAATTGAACTTTGGACAAGAATTTTGTTATTTATAAAGATAATTGGAATTTTTACAAGAATTTTTTTCAAATTTTGAATATAGTTGAATTTTATAAGAAGAGTTTTATTTTTTTTTTTTTGAAAATAATTGAATTTCTGCAAATATTTGTAATTTCTCCAAAATTGAATTTTTTTAGTGTTTTCAACAAAAATTTAAATTAGAAAATTTTTAAATTCTATTATTTTTAAAATTGTTAATTTTATTTTTAAAAAACGCAGTAACAAGTTAGAATTGTTGCTAGTATTTTCAATAATTGAAAAGAAATATTTTTGTTAATTTGAAGGGAATATTTTCACAATAATTTAGTTGGAATATTTTTAATTATTCAAAGAAAATATTTTGTATAATTCACGTGGAATATTTTTTAACAATTCACGTGGAATATTGTTAATAATCCAAAATGGAATTTTTTAATAATTCAAAAGAAATATTTTTATTAATTCGAAGGAAATATTTTCATAATGATTCAGATGGAATATTTTTAATAATTCAAAAGAAATGTTTTTATTAATTCGAAGGGAATATTTTGATAATGATTCATATGGGAAATTTTTAATTATTCAAAGGAAACATTTTTTATAATTTACCTGGAATATTTTTAATAATTGAAATGGAATATTTTTAGTTATTCATAGGGAATATTTTTAATAATTTTTTTTAATTATTTAATGGGAATATTTCCTATAAGACTGAAGTAGAATATTTCCAATAACTTCAAATGGAATATTTTCCATAATTCAAAATAGATATTTTTAATACTTCAAAAGGAATATTTTTATAAATTCGAAGGAGATATTTACAATAATTCAGTTTTGGAATCTTTTTCATTATTCAAAGGAAATATTTTCTATAATACAAAATGGAATATTTTTAATAATTCGAAGGGAATATTTTCACAATGATTCAGATGGAATATTTTTCATTATGCAAAGAAAATATTTTCTATAATTTACGTGGAATATTTTTAGTTATTTATATAGGAAGTATTTTTAATCATTTTTTTTAAAGGAATTATTTTTAAATATTTAAAGGAAATATTTTCTTATAATGCAAGTGGAATATTTTCAATGATTCAGCTTTGGAATATTTTTAATTATTTAAAGGAAATATTTTATATAATTCAAAATGGAATATTTTTAATAATTCAATAATGGAATATTTTTATTAATTCAAGTGGAATATTTTCATTGATTTAGTTTTGGAATATTTTTAATTATTCAAATGGAATATTTTCAATAATTCAAAAGGGAATATTTTGAAATATTAGCAAAATTCATATGTACACAAGAAAACGGTTTAAATGTCACATATTCTATTTTGTTGGTCACTATGTTAAAATAAATATTATATAGATATCATTATGTATATTATAAAGAAGAATAGTGTAATTAATACAATTTTTCATCAGTGCTCAATGATTTATCGTACACACAAATATGAGAAAAGTAGTCAATTTTAAAATGAAATTGCCTAAAGCTTTAAATTGCTAATATTCACGTGTCAACGATTAACCAGTAATTTGTGCAGCTATATGCAATTATCGCACACCGCACATACTGTGACAGTGAAGTTCAAATAGCATTTTAGAACTGGTTGGAATTGAGCAAATTTCGATGAAACCATTGTATTATCATTTGATTATCTTTCTGATATTAATGAAACCAATTAAATCGATTTTAAACAAACAAAAGTACCTACCATTATTTGAATCTGAGGATAATTATACTTCAAAAGAAATTTCTATATTTTTAAATCTTTAAAAAGACATTTTTAAATATAAGTAAATATAAAAAAATATAACTAAGATGTTTTTATTCAGAAAATTACAAATTGTAGATCAAATTTTATTACTTAAAAAGCTTTCAGTTTATTTATAGAAACCTTTCTCCACGCGGAGAAGCAAAATAATCTAACAATGTTATATTAAAAATATTTCAAGTATTTAATTGAAGTATTTTGGCGTGTGGGTGAAGTGAGTGGGTGAAATTCACGCGCAAAGTTTATGGTTTTAGCGATTGAAAACAATATTTTTTGTTTAAACAAATACTTTTTGAATTGCTGATGAAGAAATATAATTATTTCGTTAAAAGTCACTAATGGTATATATACTATTTTTCAAACCGAGATTTTAAATATCAATTTATTTGCTGAAGAAATTAATTCTAAGACTCTAAAAAAAACTGGAGATCATTAAAATATCGCAAATTAAAAATTGAAATTCATTTATATTAGTTTTTAAACTCTCTAGATTCAATGTTGGATTTATAAATAATTATAGAATTACGAACATTGACGAACATCTTGGGATTTAATATGGAGATGAAATTCTCCACCTGCGAACGCCAAGGTCTCCGCTAGATGGCAGTTTAGTTGACAAAAACAGATTTCTCGCCACCTGGTGTCGACCTTGGCGTTCTCAAGTGGGAGAAATTAAAACCACTATTTTATCCCTTAAAAACTTTTTTATAATTAATATTTAATAATATTAATTATAATATTTCAAATTCAGTCCTAGGCCTGGATATTGTAAATGTATTGGAATATTTAAAAAGTATTTGGATAATATTTAAAAAATGTTTCAGAATTGTTTCAGGTAGAAAATAAAATTTGTGGACAATAAAAGAAAAAATGGAAAATAAAATTTTTTAATTGGATTTTTTCCGGTAAAACTAGTTCATTAGAGTTGAATTCATCATCAAGGAGACTTAATTTAAAGATAATAATTTTGCAAGACTTACTTCAAGTTCATTTTGAAGACTCTCCTTATCAACCGTTGGGTAACTTGTTGACCAGTGAACAAGAGTTATGAGAACTATTCCAAAACATGCCATAACTCGGACTGAAACCATTTTGTTGCTGGAAAATAAGTAAAAGAGATTTTTCGTTAAATTTTTATGTTAAATAATATTAATTTTTATTTTATTTTTTAAATTATTAAAAGAATATATATATTAATTTTATATTAACTTTTAAATAATAAATAATAATTAAATAATAATAAATCAATATTATTTTAATCTGTAGTAGGAGTAGTAGTAGTATTACTTCCATTTTAAAATAAAATATAAAAAAAAATATTATTTACACAAAATAATGGCAAAAATACGAATACAGTGATAAATTTATTCTAATAATATAATTTTTTATAAATTTTATATGACCGTTTTAATAAACGGTCACTGACTTCAAGTATATATCAATATAATTTTTTCTTTTGTTTTTAAAATAAACTTTATGATTGCAAGTTAAGAGGTGAATTATTTTCTGCATGTAGGACAAACTATAATGTTTTATAAATAAATAATAAATTTTACTTCGCCAGTATAGATAAAAATTGTGTATAACTAAAATTCAAATTATACCTTTCGACTTTCATAACAAGATCATTATATGTACATACGCAAAATATAGGAAAAAGTTTTGCTGAAGAAATATAAAACTTTTTATATATCTTTCTCAATAAATATTCCAATTTACAATAAAATTTAAACGTTCAACATTATTATTTTTTCAATAATCTGCAAACAATTTTTGGCTGAATTTATAAACTTTAATAAAATCTGAAAAAAAGTACACGAAAAAAATGTGTACCTATTCGAAAAATTTGTTAAATTAATTACAAGATGCTGCCCAGAAATTTTTCCACGTAATTGAGCATAATACCTAATAATTTTTAATTTTAATACAAACTCATTTAATTTATTTCATTAAACACAGAAAAATTTTCCAAACTAAAAAATTTGTCACCTTATTGTTAATATTTTTCAGTTTCCTACGTGTTTTAAAAAAGAGATTTTCAATATTTGTTTCCAGTTCAATTAATTTGAAATGAAACAAAAACGAAACAAAAGTATTGATTCAAATTTATAATAGAAAAACTGTATATTTTTGTAAAGTAAAAAAATTATGATAACAACTTGGGGGGGAAAGGTAAAATTCCAATTATATAACATCAGTAATGGGTATGGGGGATCTAACGATCGAAGAACCGGAGCAATTTATCCGTCCAATTAGAACCGGATAGTGGATAATAATTAGTGATTAATCAAACTCATTAAGAGAAATGCGGTAAATGGTCTTGCGAAACGTGTGTGTTGTTTCCGAGAGAGATGTCATTTCCAAAAGGAAATAATTCTCTCACTAAAGAGTCCGTTAATCCCTGCCTGCGCCTATTATATACATTTTATCTTCGCGCTTAAAAAAATTCTCTAAATTTCCATGCGAAAAATTTTTTAACACTAATTTTCACAGAGAAAAAATTGACAAAATTCTCTGAACGAAATATTTTTCTCCTAACGTGAGCTTTGGGTCTTAAACAGAAATTAAATTAAATAGAAATATATTTCTAGACAGTCTAATTAGTTTAGAAAGATTTTACGCACACAAAAATATTTAATTTCTATTATTTTCGAATAATTATTATTAATAATAATTTAATAAATTTATGTAAAATTAATCTTTCGTTATTCACTAACCTCGTTCTAATATTAATTATTAATTAAATTTAATTGAGGAAAAGTAGAAAATATAAATGAGGATTTAAATTTATAACAGTTTTATTCGTTAAAAAAACAGAAATTTCGAAATAATATTTTTGTCGAACCAAATTTTTATAATTTATGTAATATAAATTTTACTATCAAATAAATATTTTTGTATTTTTGTCAAATAATTATTGGCTAGGTGGTCACTATTTCTAAAAAATATTTTCTAATCCTTTTTATCTAAAAAATGCTTCTTCTAATGAAATCTGTTTTCTAAAAAAGATTTTCCAAAAACTTTGTAAAGTTCCATAATTTTGATAAAAATTAGAAAATTGTTAAAAAATTTAAGATTAGAAAATACAAACTGTTTTGCATATTTTCTGCTTCTCAATCACATGTCTGTTCATATAAATTTTATTTCTATCGTCATTACAAAAATTTAATATTGTTAGAAAAAAATTTTGAAAATTACTTCTATAAGGAAAAGAAATTTTTAGAAAATGACCTTTATAAGATCATTTTCAGTTTCAAAATAAATAAAAAATATATAAGCGAAAAGAATCGAAACAATGAAGCAAAACATTGAAATAAGAAAATTTTTTCGATTCAATTAATCGGTTATTGATCTATTATCGAATAAAAATTTTCTTGAATCAAATAATTCTGGTTACATTTAAATAAATAAATAAAGAAGCAATAACTTTTTTCCTGTTACAGAACAATTTTAAATTTCCAAAATTCATATAATAATGTTTAATTTATAAACATTCACTGTCTTAGTTTTTTTTTAAACAATAGACTAAGAAAAAAAATTTAAATTCAAATTAATGGTTTAATAAAAAGAAAACAATATTTGGAACAAATGAATTTATTATTATATTTATTTATTATAAATTTATTTAATAAATAAATATTTTCATATTTTAATATTTAAATATTTATTAAATAAATTTTACTTAAAATTTGACAATTTTTCTTTAGTTTGAATTTATCGGAGTTTATTTTAAAACAAAAGATGACGTCATTAGTGATAAACAACAATTTGAGCCTTTCTTGAAATAAGATAATAAAATTTATAGTATAGTGAAAGCAATTGAAGGGAGAAATTTCAAAGAAAATAAAGGAACCACAATCAGAAAGTAAGGAACAAGACAAAAATAGGACGAAAAGAGTAGGAAAAAGGAACAGAAAATTTCCGAACAAAAATTATTGTCGTCAGTATCATTTCTTATGTCGGGTTCATCATTGTAAAGTTAAAATATAATCTAATAAATTTACTCCATATTTGTATAATTTAATTGCATACTTATTTAATTTTTTAATATGCACATTAATTTTTATTTATTAATCTAATATTTTTATTACGATTTACTTATTATTTTTGTACTATTATTTATTACTTTTTTCGTAATTATTATTTTATTTTTCTTTTATTTATTCATTTGACATTAATTAATTCACTGATGGTTCTTTAAAATGAATGGGAAATTTTAAAGTAAACATTATTATTGTTGTAATTTATTTATTTATAATTTCTGAAATTTTGAACGTTCAAATGAACAAAATATTTTTTATTAAATATATTTTCATAAATTACCGATTGAAATTAATTAATTCCAAGAAGTAAATAAATTTTGCTCGTTTGAACGTTCGAAACTTTATAGGAAAGTTTATTTTCCATCCATATTTATTTATTTTATATTTTTAATATTTGTTTATTTATTATTTTTGTTATTTGTTTATTTATTATTTTTGTTATTTGTTTATTTATTATTTTTGTTATTTATTTATTTATTTATTATTAATGTTATTTGTTTATTTATTATTTTTATCATTTATTTATTTAATATTTGTTATTTGTTTATTTATTATTTTCGTTATTTATTCAATTACTAAAAATTCATTCATTGGTGCGGTTCTTTGAAATAAATGAAAATTTAAAACAAAACAAAAGAAATAAATTTATTCCTCTCTTCTCTTTTTGTCCGGATGAGAAGATAATTTTTAATGTACGTTTAATGCTTTTTGATATCGTTATCATTATTGGAATCGTTATTGTTGTGAACCAGAGGAAAAAAAGAAAATGCAAATCCCTAACAATTATATTGGAGATTACTGAATAGTATTAATCCCACAAAGTGTAACAATTGCGTATAATATAAATGTAAATATTTATTTAAAGGGCAAATATTGAACAAATTTTGCATTATATTTCATTTCAACAATAATTTTCGCTAATCCTATAATTAATTGAAAATTTAATATCTTTTCCATCTCAATTTATAAAAAGCTGCGCATAATACACTATTTTCACCGAGAAAAATAAAATAAAAATAAACAAAGTTTTCTATACAAAAGAGTTAATTTTACTACAAAAGAAAATTATTATTTGCAAATTTCCTTTTTCCTCTAATAAAGAAAGGAGTTTTTTTGGGCTTTATCTTTTTATAATAAAACGGTAATCTGCATTGTTAAACATACATCCGGTGAATTTTAAATTATTAAACAAAAAAAAAGAGAAGCGTGAATTTTGCTTTCTTACATTCTAGACATAATTTTATTTTTAATGGGATTGACTTCTCTTTTATAATCTCGGGAGTTAAATTAATCGACTTTCATAATAAATTTTACTTAAAGGCGACACTGTCTGCAAAATGTTCAATCGCCATTTTTTATTTCAATTCAGAAGATAATTTCCTAACGTGTAATTTATCATTTTAATGCATTATTTAGAAAACGATTCTATAGATGAAACGTTTTTCATTAAGTTTCATAAATTTTATTTAGAAAGATAAATTTTAGTCTTAACAAAATTTTCTTTTATTTGTATGTTCAGTTCTGAAGTAAATAACTTAAGGCATATCTCTGAAACTTTTAAAATTTCATTTCGCAAAAATAAAAAATTTTTCTTGGAGAACAGTATTGAAACTTTATTTTTTATTATTCTTTTTCCACAAGAATTAAGATTTTCTAAAATTTTAAATTCAAACCTTTATGAAATTCAATAATTTAGAAGAATAATATTATAAAACATGAAGAAATCGATCACTCCGAGTCTTTATATTTATAAGAATATTGTTACTGTGACTTCTTCAAAATTATTATTATTATATTATTTTCCAAAATTTTTAACTAAAATTCATCAATTATTATTTTTAATAATTTTTGAAAAAGTTCTTTGAGAATTTTCAAATCCATTTGTTTATACTTCAATTTTACGAAATTTTGATTATTCGAAAATTTTTCAATTAAATATATATTATAGAAAATAAAAACTTTAAATAATTAAAAAAAATTCATTTAAACTTTTTAAAAAATAATCAATTTTACAGAATTGTTAGTTAAAAATTTAGTTAAAAATATAAAAATTCAGATTTTCAAAGATTTTAATTTGAAACCTTTTCAAAATTCAATTATTTCGAAGATTTCACGTTATAAGGCTATTAATATTAAATTATTATCTAAAATTTTAAAAGAAATTTATTTTTGATTTAATTTTTACTAGAAAATTTTATGAGAATTCAATTAATTAAGTACAAAAATAAATAATTTCTTGAATAATTGTATGTATGTTTCTTAAAATTGAATTCTTATAAAGAATTTTGTCAACAAATTTTTAAATAATTAAATTCTTTTAACGAATTTGAATACAATTTTTAAGAATAATTCCATTTTTCGAGGGTTTTGATTAAAATTGTATAAAAAACAATTGAAATTCTGTGATGATGTTTATTATTTATGAAAATAATTCAATTACTGCGAAAAAATTTATAAAAAAATTTGTAAATAAATGAATTCCTGTGAAATTTTTATTGTTTATGAAAATAATTAAATGTTTGTGTAGAATTTTATTAAATTTTCTTTTAAATAATTAAATTCTCTTGGAAAATTTTATTAAAATAGTAAATATTGAAAAATCATAAAATTGAGGAAAATTTACAAAAAAAAAAAAAAAAATGAAATCTGCCAAGAATTTAAAAAAGTTTTGGAACATAATTGAATTTCTGCGAAGAATTTTATTACTTTTGAAAATAATTGAATTTCTGCGATGAATTTTATTACTTTTGAAAATAATTGAATTTCTGCAATCATTTGTAACTTCTCAAAAATTAAATTTGAATAAAATTTTCAAGAATAATTACATTTTTTGAGGAATTTGATTAAAATTGTATTAAAATAAATAATTATAATTCTACGATGACTTTTATTATTCATGCAAATAATTGAATCTCTGTAAAAAATTTTATTATTTAATAATAGAATTATTACGAAGAAATTTATGTAAAAAATTTATAAATAGTTAAATTCCTGTGAAATTTTTATTATTTACGAAAATAATTTAATGTTTGCTTAGAATTTTATCAAAATTTTTTTAAAATATTAAAATTCTTTTGAAAAATTGTATTAAATTAGTAGATACTGAAAATCAGTGAATTGAGAACAATTTTTGAAAATAAATTAAATATTTACAAAAATGTTATCAAAATTTTTGAAAATAACTCAATTTTGGAGAAGAATTTTATTATTTTTAAAAATAATTGAAATTTTGACGAGAATTTAAAAAATTTTTGAACATAATTGAATTTTTGCGAAGAATTTTATTACTTTCGAAAATAATTGAATTTCTGCAATCATTTGTAACTTTTCCAAAATTCAATTTTTTTTTTAGTGTTTTTAACTAAAGTTCATCCATTATTATTTAATCCATTATTTTTAATATTTAATTAAATATATATTAAAAAATTTAACTAACTTCATAAGAATTTGAATTATTAAAATTTTTCAAAAATATAAGTTCTTTAAAATTTCTAATAAAATTCATTGAAAATGGAAATTTTATAAAATTTTAAATTAAAACCTTTTGAAAAGTTCATCTATTTATGAAAATTTCAAACGTAACTTTTTTAAAATGCAATTAATTTTGAAATATTTAAGTAAAATTATTCATTAAATAATTTCTAAGCAATAATTTTATGATAGTTCTTTAAGATTTAAGTTATTTAAAAAGAAATTATTGTCAGAAATTGAAAATAATTTTGAAGGTTTTATATTAGAATTCGTTGTAATTTCATAGTTTATGTGTCAAACAAAAAAGACACGAAAATTAAGAATTTTCTTATGAATTCTTAAAATTGAATTTTTTCCAGTATTTTTATTAAAAATCCCTGACTTTTCAAAGCTTCTGCAGGAAGTCTACTCTATGAAGGTGGAATTGATGATTCAGTATAAGTTGGAAAGCAATATTTTTTTCACTTTTTCAAGTTTTAAAATTTTAATCGCGTTTTTCTCAAAACCACTTTTTCAAAGTCCTTGTATGACATTTAAAAACTACATTACCGATTCATTTAAAAATTGATATACACTTTCCACATTTAAAATACTTCCTCCCAACGATAAGCTCAACAATTTTTTTTTTAAATTAAGGAGGTTTTCCATTTTTGTGGAATTTTTCTTAAAAAATAGCAAATAATATTTAAATATTAATATAATATTCAAATAACCACAAAAAAAAATTCAAAACGAAAAAATTATAATCTTTCATTTCAGATAATTTACCGCTGAAATGCAGTGAACACCGCAAATCGATTTTTTCGAAAGACGTTCTTGAAAGAGTTTTTCACCGTCTTGTTTGTAGAAATTTTCGAGTAAAAAAATTACAGAATATTATTGAAATAATACTTTTAATAATGTCCAAAAGTTTTAAAACAATTTGTTTTATCTAAATTTCTAAAAAAAAAAAAAAATTTAAAAAGAAAGTGATTTTTTACGTTGAAACTCTTCATTAATGAAAATAAACAATAAATAAATTTAATTAATTTTAATTAATTTAGTAAAATCTTTAAATGTTCGCTTGTATCAGAAATGAATATCACTCTAACAAAAGCCAGGGGAAAAAATAGAAATTATCAAAAATATATATCAAAGGGACATGAGTGTTAAAGCTTCATTCCAGAGATATGCCATTAAAATAACTAAATTAATCAAGTGATATTAATTAAATAAATTTATAATGAAGATTCGTTAGGCAAAAAAAAGGAAATCTCTCGATATTAATTCTTTTTTGATGACACAATGTATATATAGCGAAAGGTGTGAAAATCCTCTTTTAATATTTAATCTGATCAATTTACTAATAATGTCGCACACTTTTCCGTAATTCACAAGGTAATTCTATTCAATTAAATTAGATTTCCAAGAATGCGATCAATTCCGCTTTAGTTGAATTCTATTCCATGGAATTTCTGTTAATTAATATCATGTGTCTGAATCGAGATCAAGTTTCCAAATGGAAATAAACAGCAGCTACGATGTTTGATATATATATATATATATTATATATATATATATATATATATATATATATATATTTAAAATAAGCGTATCTATTTTCGATTCAAATTTATATTACAAAAAATTTTTTTTGTATAGAAATAAATTTTTTTATTTTTAAAGCAAAAAAAAGCCAAATACAAATTTTTCTGCGAATCTATATTAGGAAATTTAAAAAAAAAGTTTATGACAAAAAAATATATCTTTTAATTAAATTTACATTGGGAAAAATTTTTTCTTTTGCCTTCAAATAAAATTTTTTATTTTGAAACAAAAACAAATTCTTCTGCGATTTTATAGATTAAAATTTTCATTCAAACAACAAAATCGTTGTATACAATAAATAAAAATTTTAATTTTATAACAGGGAAACAAATTCGAAAAAATATTTTCGCGACAACAAAAATTTTTGTTTTTAAATAATCAAACAGAAAAAAAAGAAGAAAGAGAGAGAAACAAAATAAATTTTTTCACTCGAATGTTATTGACAATAAATTAATAACGATAAAATAAAATTCATAAATTCATTAATAGACTTGAAAATACATAAATTGAGATATGAAGAATTTTACAAAAAAAGCTCGTTGATAAAACTAATGTAGAATATCCCACACTCCAGTCATGTATGAACTATAAATTTTATTATACTGAAACAGCAATCTATAAAAACATCGATTTGACCGTACATTTCGTATCATTTATTGTATATTATATTCGATAAAAATTTATTTCCGTATCACTTTTTACAATCCCCCGACAGTTTTCGTGCTAAAATATATATATATGTAACAATAATTTTTCTTTCTCAAAAAATCAGTTTTGACTTGTTGGAATATGCCGAACCAAGTTTACAGTTATTGCAGAAAAAATGGTAACAGTGCATTTGAATTGTTTATTTAAAAACTGTGGATAATTATTAATAATTATTAAATAATAATAATATTACTATTTTCAATATATCTATTTTAATAAAATTTCACAAAAGAATTCAATTAGGTATTTAAAAACTCGTCTCAAGAATTCAATTACTTTCAAAAGTTATATAATTCTTCGCAGAAATTCAATTATATAGTCAAAAGTTTAAAAAAATTATCGTCAAAATTTAAATTATCTTTATAAATAATAAAATTTTTCTCCAAAATTCAATTATATTCAAAAATTTTTTTTTAAATTCTCATCAACATTTCAATTATCTTTATAAATAATAAAATTCTTCTCCAAAATTCAATTATTTTCAAAAATTTTAATAAAATTCTTGGCAAAATTTCAATTATTTTCAAAAACTTTTCTCAATTCAATCAAATTTTTTACAGAGATTCAATTATTTTTAATACAATTTTAATCTAATATAAATGGTTGCAGAAATTCAAATATTTACACCAGTAATAAAATTTTTAGCAGAAATTCAATTATTTATACACAAGTAATAAAATTTTTCGCCAAAATTCAATTATATTAAAATTTTTTTTTAAATTCTCATCAACATTTCAATTATCTTTATAAATAATAAAATTCTTCTCCAAAATTTAATTACTTTCAAACATTGTATTAAAATTCTTGGCATAATTTATTTATAAATAATAAAATTCTTCTCCAAAATTCAATTCTTTTCAAAAATTTTAATAAAATTCTTCTCCAAAATTCCATTATTTTCAAAAAATGTAATAAAATTCTTCGCAAAAATTCAATTATGTTCAAAAATTAAAAAAAAAACTCTCATCAACATTTCAATTAGTTTTATAAATAATAAAATTCTTCTCCGAAATTCAATTATTTTCAAACATTATGTAATAAAATTCTTGACAAAATTTATTTATAAAAAATAACACTTTTCTCCAAAATTCAATTCTTTTCAAAAATTTGAATAAAATTCTTCTCCAAAATTCAATTATTTTCAAAAACTTTTCTCAATTCAATCAAATTTTTTACAGAGATTCAATTATTTTTAATATAATTTTAATCTAATTTCTCGAAAAATGAAATTACTCTTAAAAATTTGAAATTTGTCAAAAGAATTTTAATGACTTATTTAAATATTTGTTGATAAAATTCTTGAAATGAGAGTTTAATTTTAAAAAGCATTCAATTCTTCAATAAATTATTTATTTTTGTATTCAAATAATTGAATTCTCGTTGAATTTTCTAATAAAAATTGATTTAAATATAAATTTCAGTTAAAATTTTAGATAATAATTGAATATTTCTCTACTAAAAGTATATTATGCTGTGAATTTTTAGAAATAATTGAATTTTGAAAAGGTTTCAAATTATAATTTTTGAATTTTCAAATTTTTCATACTTTTAACTGAAAATTGGGTAGATTTAATTTTATTAAAAAAGTTTCATTAAATTTGTTTAAAATTATTTGAAGTTTTTATTTTCTAATATATATTTGATTAAAGAATTTTCGAATAGTCGATGAAATTTCATAAAATTGAATTGTAAGCAAATGAATTTGAAAATTTTTAAAGAAATTTTTCAAAAATTATTAAAAATAATTAATTTAAAGAAGAATTTTTATTCAAAATTCTAGAAAATAGTAATTGAATTAAAGTGATAAAAGTAATTTTGAATAAGTTACAGTAACAATATTCTTATAATATAAAATAATGATTTTATCTCTCGGTTATCTTTAATTATTATAAGTTGTTTAATTTTAAAAAGGTTTTAATTTGAAAATCTTAATTCTTTTTAATTTCTTTTTAATTTTGTAAAATATAAATGTAATTTTAAAATGAAACTGAAGTTACCAACGTTGATTCAACGAAAAACTTAAAAAAAATTTTCTCAGGATACAAATTTTCCTTGTATATTTTTAACCCAAGTAAACCCTCCAAACCCTAAAATAAAAAAAACGTGGGAAAAGCAGTGATTTTTATTCTTTTTTTTTGAATTTTTTCCAAAAATCACGAAATGTTAAATAAAGCAGTAAATAAGCAGTGGAAAGCAGTGATTTTGAATTTTTTTGTGTCACGAATTTTCCAAAAATTCCGAAATTTCATTTAAATTCATAATTCCTCGCCTCGGTAGTCATTTTTTTCTTTTGATAATTGTTTATTTTAACATTAGACGTTATTTTAAAAACATTTTAAGTGATTCCAAGTCGGGGAAAGTAGTGATTTTTATTTTTTTTATCGAATTTTTTTCAAAAGTAACGAAATTTTAATTAAATTAATAGTTCCTCGACCCGGTAGTCATTTTTTTCTTTTGATAATTGTTTATTTTAATATTAGACGCAATTTAAAAAAAATTTTGTACGTTTCCAAATCGGGGAAAACAGTAATTTTGGTTTTTTTGTCACGGATTTTTTGAAAATCAGGGAATTTTAAGTAATTTAATAATTTCCCCGCCTCGGTAGTTAATTTTTTCTTTTGATAATTGTTTATGTTAATATTACACGTTATTTAAAAAAATTTTTAAGTAATTCCAAGTCGGAGAAAGCAGTGATTTTGAATTTTTTTTGTGTCACGAATTTTCCAAAAATTCCGGAATTTCATTTAAATTCATAATTCTTCGCCTCGGTAGTCACTTTTTTCTTTTGATAATTGTTTATTTTGACATTAGACGTTATTTTAAAAAAATTTCAAGTGATTCCAAGTCGGGAAAAACAGTGATATTTATTTTTTTTTGTCGAATTTTTTCCAAAAATCCTAGAATTTCATTAAAAAAATAAAAATCACTACTTTCCCCGACTTGGAATCACTTGAAATTTTTTTAAAATAACGTCTAATGGCAAAATAAACAATTATCAAAAGAAAAAAATAACTACCGAAGCGAGGAATCATTGATTAATTTGCAATTTCGAGATTTTTGGAAAATTCGTGACATAAAAAAATTCAAAATCACTTGAAATTTTTTTTAAATAACGTCTAATATTAAAACAAACAATTACCAAAAGAAAAAAGTAACTACCGAGGCGAGGAATTATTAAATTACTTGAAATGCTCGGATTTTTTAAAAATCCGTGACAAAAAAACCAAAATCACTGCTTTCCCCGACTTGGAACTACTTGGAATTTTTTTTATATGGCACTCGACATTAGAATAAACAATTATCAAAAGAAAAAAATGACTACCGAGGCAAGGAATTATGAATTTAATTGAAATTTCGTGATTTTTGGAAAAAATTTGCCAAAAAAAATAAAAATCACTTTTTTTCCCACGTTTTTTTTATTTTAGGGTTTGGAGAGTTTACTTGGGTTAAAAATATACCAGAAAAATTTATATCCTGAGAAAATTTTTTTTTAAGTTTTTCGTTGAATCAACGTTGGTAACTTCAGATTCATGTTTTAAAAACCTGGAAAAGTCAGGGATTTTTTGAAATGAGCAAAAGCGTGGCAACCCTGCATATTTATTTGTTTATCTATTTAATCATCTATTTATTCAGTTTTATTTTTTCTACTTATTTATTTAGTTATCTATATATTTATTTATTTATTTATTTAATTAGTTATTTATTTATTTTTTAATCTTCTTTGTTATTAATTTATTTACTCCTCTTTTTATTTATCTATTTATTTAGTTATGTATTTATTTATCCATTCATTTATTGCTTCCTCTTATCTGTTTATTTACCTTTTTGTTTACCTATTTATTTATCTATTTATTTGTTTATTAATTTACTTATCCATTTAATTATTTATTCATAAAAAATAATTAAGCTGTGAAAAGCTGATAAATCAAAAATTAATATATAATCAATATGAAAGTTGATAATTAGCTTCTTTTAACATTTGGTTAATTAATCACGAATGAAAAATTATTAATTTATCACTGTGATTAATTATTAATATTAATAAAATAATATATTGAGTTATAAATTTATAATATATTAGTTATTAAGATATAATGATAGATATTGTATTATAATAAGATAAAGTCATTAAATCATAGTAATAACAATAATAATATAAAAAAAACTAAAAAAGTAATAATTTAAAATTATTTTCTAAATTGTTAATAATTATAATAAATTATGAAATAACTTTACACGTATTTAAAAGTTTGTCAATATAATCAGATAATTAATTCCACTATACAGAAACTTGTATTTGCCATCGTCTTCTATTAATCACACATTTTAGGGTTGACCTACTCTTTTTTCAGCTATTAATTACAAAACTGTTTATTGACTTAAGAAACAGGGGGGGAAATTGTGAAGAGATTGTTTTCTTCTTCTTTGTTATTATTTTCGTTTTACGTAATAATTCTCTGACGTATATTTAGAGAAAAAAAATAATAAAATCACGCACTTTATTATTAAAATTACATTTAAAGTGCGTTGAGTGTCCTGGTTAAAAAATTTTTTTTTTTCGCATGTAAATAAAATCAATTGATTGACACTTTCGATTTTCACCTACAGCATATATTATAAACATGGGGAGAGAAAAGAACAAAAAAATTGAGTGATGCACGAAATAAATGGAATGATCGATGTCAAAATAAAAGAGCTTTCAGAAAATAAAAGGCAAGAGAATATTTTTAACGGATAATAAACAAGATTGATAAAGTTCCTTTATATAGATGTATATATTTTTGTATTAGAAAGGTTGTGATGTAAAAAAATTTTTCACGAAATCAGAATATTAATATGTATGTAGGATATATATATATATATATATATATATATATATATACATCGAGAAAAAGTAAAATTTTATTCACGTACAAGTCGCGAGTGTTATTAAATTGAATTTATCAAGTTTCAATTTAATTTTGTCGGGGAAATTTATTCTCAAATAGCTGGTATATAAATATTATAGAGGGGAAATATAAGTGACTTGTAAAATTTATAGCACTCAATTATGATAATCGTATTGTAATTGCGTTTAATTAATTATGCAATTAATCTATTATATACACTGCGTTGAGTTTTCATTTTTTTTCTTTTAATTTTGTTCTATATTCTTTTTTGTTATTTAAATAAGTAAATTTAAATAAAATAGTAAAATTGTTCGTCTTAGAAACTACTTTTCGCAATTTTTCTAATTTTTTATTTCTTTTCACTTTTTTTTATTTCTTTTCATTTCTTTTCATTTCTTTTCACTTTTTTTTATCATTTTTTATTTTTATAAATTGTTTTTGTTCACCAGATTAAGAAATTTTTATGAGCTTCAAATAATCAGTTAATTAATTACTATCAAATATATTATAATATTTAATTTTTAATGAATAAATTTAGAACAATTGAGTTTCATTTCCCTCAACAACAGAATTTTTTGGTTCAAATGTAATTTATTTGATTTAAATAAAAATTATTTGATTACAGTAAATATACATTTGGTTCAAATCAGAATTTAATTCGGTTTCAGTATATATTTACTTGGTTGAGGCAAATATTTATTCCTTTCAAGTAAATATTTATTTGGTTCAAGTAAATATTTGTCTTTTTCAATTAAATTTTTATTCGGTTTAAGTAAATATTCTTTTGCTTCAAGTCGCAGTATTTTCTTGGTTTAAATTAATTTGGATTAATAAATATACATTTTGCTCAAGTAAAAATTTTATTTGATTCAAGTAAATATTAATTTTCTTCAAGTAAATATTTATTTGGTTCAAGTAAATTTGTATTTTTTTCAAGTAAATATTTATTCAGTTCAGATCAATATTTTTTTTTGGTTCAAATTTATTTGGTTTGAGTATAAATATACATTTTGCTCAAGTAAAAATGTATTTGATTCAAGTAAATATTTATTTGGTTCAAGTAAATTTTTTGTCGGTTAGTAAATATTCTTTTGGTTCCAATCAGTGTTTTTTTTCTTCAAATTAACTTGGTTTACATAAGTTTAGATTTTGTTCAGATAAATAATTAATTCGGTTCAAGTAAATATTTATTCAGTTCAAGTAATTATTCTTTCGGTTCAAGTTATTATTTTTTTGGTTCAAATAAATATTTCATCGATTTAAGTCATAAGCTTCAGATTCAAGTCGCAGTAAATTTTTTTATTCAAATTAATTTTGATCAAATAAATATTTTTCAATTCATGTAAATATTTATTTGGTTCAAGTAAATATTCTTTCGTTTGAAATCAGTATTTTTTTGGTTAAAGTAAATATTTATTCGGTTCAAGTAAATATTTTTAAGGTTCAACATAGTAAATTTTGTTGTTCAAATTAATTTGGATCAAATAAATATTTATTCAGTTCATGTAAATATTTATTCGGTTCAAGTAAATATTTATTCGGTTCAAGTAAATATTTATTCGCACCAAGTAAATATTTATTTGGACCAAGTAAATATTTTATCTGTTCAAAAAAATACCCTTCCAGTTCAACTCAATGCATTTTTTGGTTAAAATTAATTTGATTCAAGAAATATTTGATTTTCTTCAAGTAAATATTAATTTCGTTGAAATAAAAAATATTTATTTAATTCTAGTAAAATATATATTTGCTAAATAGTTAAGTGATCAACACTATGAAAACCGAAAAAAAATTTCATTTTCAGTATCATGTTTTGTTGATAAAGTATTAAAAAAAATTCTCAGACGCATTTTAAAACCAACGAAAAATATAATACCAAAAGTCATTTTAAATTTAGAAAATAGTTTTCTTTTATAAAGTAAGAATTTTGAAATTTCTCTCTCCCTCTCTCTTATCAAGACAAATAAGCATTTTCAACATAATATAAAGTTTCAACAAAATGCACATTTTACCTCATAAGTTTATACAATTTCTCCTGAACATGAAAATAATAAAGAATTTTTATTGTTTTCAATTTGCAACACATAATAATGGAGGTGAAAAAAAATGTTTAGCGAAATAAAATAAAGGAAAATAGCAAAAATATTTCATTTATTATAATTACAATTTATTGTATTATAATATTTTGTCTTTAAAAATATTAAATTTCTATAATGATAAATTTAGAAATATATTGTAAATTGTAAAATTGTGTAAATAATTAAACAAAAAATGAATTAGCACCTAAAAAATAAAAGAAGAAATTTTATTACTATTTCTTTTATTACTTTCGTGTTAATAATTATTATTAAAACAAAAAAATTAATTAGCACTCAAAAAAGGAAAAAATATCTGTGAATTCCATAGAAAAAACTTTTCAATATTTCAAAAAGAAATCTCGTGAAGAGATTAGAAAAAATTATACATGTATCCATTAAAATTCTATCCGTTAGGTCAATAATGGAGTTAAAAATTTCCTAAAAAGCACTCATTTGTCGTTCAAAAAAAAGAAAAAAAGAAAAAAAAACAGAAAGAGAGAGAGAGAGAGAGACTTTAATGTCAGTATATGTTATATTCTTGTTCATGAAAATGGTTATTCGATGAGGATCAGAGTGATTGCAATAGCTTTCAGTAATCTGAAAAGCCATCGACAAGAGTTGAGCTTTAATCGATTTTTTTAAAATAATACATGTCAATTTTTCGCTTCTTTTCTCTTTTATTTTTAGTGAAAAGTCTGTAATATATTAAGCCATCTCTCAGCACATGCAATTGCATGTGCTGAGAGATGGCTTAATATTTTTAATTCATAGGACAATCTTTTAATATCCTTTTTTTTGAATCCATTCTTAAAATTAATAGAAAAAAAAATAGTTAAATATTTTTAATCAAAGAATCAATGATTATTAGATTTTTAGTAATTTCACGTTAATTGATATTTAAATGCGAGGTAAAATTTAATATTATATAAAATAATAAGCGGATTATTTTTTGAACTGAAAATAATTTTGCAACAATTTGTCAAATCAGTAACTGAAATTTCATTATGTAACAACAAATTTATTTAAAATTTCTTTTTTACTTTTAACAGTTGTCACTGCTTTATTTTTTTAAACTTTTATAACAGTCGAATCTGTTGGAATGCAAATCTACTTTAACATTTTTTTTGTATTCAAAAATGTTCAACAAGAATTATTTTCACTTAATTCTAGAATATTGTAAAAATATTACAAAATTAAATTATTAAACAATTTTTTAAGGATAGTTTTCTGTGATAAAATTTAAAAAATCGAGTTGCATTTCTAAATGTTTCACTGTATTGATCATACCGTTTATTGCTGTTAATTAACTATTTGTTCTATAATTATTTATTACAATTTATTAACTATTTATTTTACCATTTATTGATATTCATTAACTTTTAGTTTTATTATTTTATTTTATTAAAAGAATTATTTATTTACAATTTATTTATCGTTTACTCAGATTTATCAACAATTTACTTAACTATTTGTAATAATTTATTTACCGCTTATTTTAATTTCATAGCTATTTATAAACTATTTATTTTATTATTAAATACAAATTAATTTACTACTTATTTTATTGCCCACAACTGTTTATTAACAATTTATTTTATTAATATTAATTATTATTCAATTATTGTTAAATTTATTGATTGAATTAGTGTGCAAATTATGATAGAATATGTAGGTTAATGAAATTTTAAGAGAATATGTAAAGCACACACGCAGTAAATAAATTATTATTATTAATATTATAATTATTAGTAGTAGTATTATTACTATTATTATTAGTATAATTATTACAGTTGTGATTCGTAATAACAAAATACTTTGTAATTTTCATTAATAATTTATTTCATCATTGATTGCAATTTACTAATTTTTTATTTGTAATTTATTTGATCATTATTTATAGTTATTTATCATTCTCTTTTCACATTTCATCATTATTTAACAATAATTTATTATTATTTACTACTTTTTTACGTTACTGTAATTAATCGATGATTTTGTATTTTTTAATATTTGAATAATTTATAACGAAAAATAAATTAAGTATTTTATAGTTTAAAAAAATTCTATATGACTTTTTTAAGGGTCATTTTTTAGAACACATGCTTTGCACAAAATCGTGACGTCATAATGATTCAAATTTCTTTAATATATTTTTTCAAATTTAAATAATAACTTTACTTCTAGAATTTTATTCGAAACTTCGATAAAATTTTTTTTACTGTATAATTTTCATGTTAAATAAAATATTATGAACAACATTATGGCAATTTAAACGTGTGAACAAATTTGTTTGATTAAAAGAAAATTTCAGGCAATTTTTTTTTTACAAAATCAATAAAAGAATTTATAACCTTATAATAAAGTATGTTTGTAATAATTCTAATAAAAATAGTAAAAAAAATATTGTAATAAATCAAAATAATTAGAAATAGTTTAATTATGACTGTTTAAGGTGAACGTGATATTCGGTTTATTATTATTATACAAATTACAAAATTTTTTATTTTCAATTATGAATTAAACAAATAAATAAATGATGAATTTTTGCATAATTTCAGATTTAAACTTTAAAAAAATTCAATTATTAACTAATTTACTAATTAATTATTCTTGTTAATTAATTACAAAAATTTTAATAAAATTCTTTGCAAGAATTCAATTATTTTCATAAATAATAACATTATTAGTAAGAATTCAATTATTTTTATAAATAGTAAGATTTTTTGCAAAAATTCAATTATTTTTGAGCAAAAATTTTAATAAAATTTCACGAACGAATACAATTATTTTCTAAAATTTTAATAAGTCTTTCGAAATAATTCAATTATTTTTTTTAAATAGTAAAATCTTTGCAAAAATTAAATTATTTTCAAAAAAAATTTCACGAAAGAATTGAATTTTTTTCTTAATTCCTTATAAACTCTTTGCAAAAATTCAATTATTTTTAAACAAAATTTTCATAACATTTCACGAACGAATTCAATTATTTTCTAAAATTTTAATAAAAATCCTTCAAAACAATTCAATTTATATTTGTAAATAGTAAAATTATTTGACACATTCAGTTATTTTTTAATACAATTTTAATAAAATTTCATGACAGAATTCAATTTTAAAAAAAATTTTTAATAATATTTCTCAATAGAATTCAATTATTTTCTAAACATTTTAATAAAATTCAATACTTCGTTGCAACAATTCGATTATTTTCAATATGTAAAATTGAAAATATTTAAAAAGAAAAAATATTAAAAAAGTCAAGAAACAAAACAGCAAACAAACAACTAACTTTAAACTGCGAACAGATTACCGGAATACAACGATTTTTAATATAGATTATAATTATTATTATTTAATTAAAAATGTAAATAATGATAATTTACTAATTACTATTTACTTTTTCTTATTTATTCAATTAAAAATATAAACAATTATAATTCACTATTTAATTAAAATTATAAATAATTATAAATCACTGAAATCAATGTAAAAAATAAATTTTAACTCACTATGCATTTAAAATTTTTAAATAATTGTAAATTAGATGTTTTTTTAGATTAATAATTAAAATTTCAATTAATAAATATTGACTATAATATTTGCAAATAATTAAAATAGATTAAAATATTTGCAAATTATTAAAATTGCCTATAATTAGAGTAAAGTTTTAATAATAATAATTATTTGTTAATAATAATGATGATAATAATAATGATAATAATAATAGTTTATCATTATTATTATTATTATTATCATTATTACAATTTGTTTAATAATAATCATAATTTGTTTCATAACTTTCTTTATAGTTTATAAGGTATTTTTGTTAAGGACATTGTTTGTCCGTCCAAACTTAATTAAATAAATAAATAAATTAAAATGAATGAAAATGTATGTTTAAGTAAAAAAAAATAAATAATCAAACTAGTAATATTAATAATAGTAGTAATATATTTTTATGAATTTATCACTTGGTAAAAATTATATAGTTAAAATTTATTTTTTTATTTCTTGATTTTACTTGGGAGATTGATAGTTTTTTAAAAATATTAAATAAATAGTATGGTAATAATAATAGTAAGAAGTATAATATATAGTAGAAGTAATAATAATAATAATAATAATAATAATAATAATAATAATAATAATAATAATAATAATAATAATAATAATAATAATAATAGTAAGAAGTATAATATATAGTAGAAGTAATAATAATAATAATAATAATAATAATAATAATAATAATAATAATAATAATAATAATAATAGTAATATTAACAATAAAATAAAAATTGCAAAATTTAAAATAATTTTCTTGGTGCCTTTTAAAAAAAGGTAAATTATTGAAATCGTACCTGCTATTAATTTTTAATTGACTATGTGAATTTGGAAAATCGACAGGTGGTTTTTTTTTTTTTTTTTGAGGTACGAAGTGTGTGAGGTGGTGCTTGGCTGGAGAGATCACGTGGCGGATAAATACTGCCAGGTCGGTGTCTCAACGGGAATGTGACTGAGCTTGCAAGCACGCTTCCACTTTATATCCTGTCAGTCGACTATATAGGGCAAAAAGTAGTGGTGGAGGTGGTAGGGATCGAGACGAAGCTTTGCCCATACAGAAAGGGTGGTCGGTGGTGTGCTTCAGCCCTCAATATCTATATATATAAAAGCCTCAACAAGCAACAGGATACAAAGATACTTAAGGGGGTTGAGGATTGAAAATTACCCTCGTGGTGCCCCCTTTCATTGACGACCAACTCTCATTCTCCTCTCCTTATTCTCTCCACTAATTTTCAAATCAAAGGTCGAAGCTCAATTATTTTTTCTTCTTTTCTCTCCCTGCCCCCCCCATTCTCTCTTTCTCTCTTTTACTCTCTTTCTCTCTTTTTACTCTCTTTCTCTCATTTTCTCCCTTTTTACCCTCTTTTTCTCACCCCTTCACTTTTCCTCACTCGTGCATTTCTTTGCTCACGTCTCATCATATCTACACTCCATAAGATGAAAGGTTAATCACTTTTACGAAGAGTTAGAAAGTAGTTCTAACAAAGGAAGAAGAAAAACTTTTATAATGATCTTAAATGTTTTTTTTTGTGCGTATAAAATAATTTTTACTTCGATATAACTCGAAAAATCTGAATTACCCTCTATAGAATTAAGAAAGTGAGAGTATTTTCTATAAAATATAAAGGAAGGGGAATTTTATCCAATATAAATTGGATGTAGGTAGGTTCAAATTGTTCTCGCTTCAATTTGGGGGGATATTTTTACTTGTATACATACTATGAAATAAAAATAGAATAAAAGACTTAAGAAATTGGGATTTTGATGGATTTAGTATGACTTAAAAATTTTGGGGAGAAAGATATTACCAAAAACTTATTAGTGCGCCCACTTTTCCAGTAAATTGAATTTTATGAGGTTGCATTTTATAAACTGAAATTAATACTTAAGGCAAAATTTTATAAACTAAACTTCGATGGGTGTTACGGAAAAAAAAACTTTATTATCAGGATTGCCACGCTTTTGTTCATTTCAAATTCCCTGACTTTTCCAGGTTTTCCATAGGTTAAAAAACGGAATTTTTCCAGGTTTTTAAAACTACATATATATTTTTTTCAAAATTTTTAATTCTAACCTTTTTGAAATTAAACAACTTATAAAAAATTGTTATAAAACATAAAGAAATCGATTACTCCGAGTCTTCGACTCGAAGCAATCGATTTCTTCATGTTTTATAATAATTAAAAATGTTGGATTGATAAAATCATAATTTTATACCTATTATAAGAATATTGTTACTGTAACTTATTTAAAATTACTTTCATTATTTTAATTCAATTATTGTTTTTCAGAATTTTAAACAAAAATTCTTGTTTATAAAGTGTAAATTAATTATTATTAATAATTTCTGAAAAATTTCTTTGAAAATTTTCAAATTCGGAAATTTTTCAATCAAATATGTATTAGAAAATAAAAACTTCAAATAACTTAAAAAAAATTCAATTGAACTTTTACAAAAAAATTAAATCTACACAATTTTAAGTTAAAAGTATGAAAAATTCAAACATTCAAAGATTATAATTTGAAACCTTTTCAAAACTCAATTATTATCTAAAGTTTTAACTGAAATTCATATTTGAATCAATTATTATTAGAAAATTCTACAATTCAATTATTTAAATACAAAAAAAAATTATTTATTGAAGATTTGAATGTTTTTTAACATTGAACTCTCATTTAAAGAATTTTATCAACAGATTTTTAAATAGGTAATTAAAATTCTTTTGACAAATTTCAATAAATTTTTTTAGAATAATTTCATTTTTCGATAAATTAGATTAAAAATGTATTAAAAATAATTGAATCTCTGTAAAAAATTTGATTGAATTGAGAAAAGTTTTTGAAAATAATTGAAATTTTGTCAAGAATTTTATTAAATTTTTTTTAAATAATTGAATTTAAGAGAAAAATTTTAATATTTATAAAAATAATTGAAATTTTGACTATAACTTTTTTTAAACTTTTGAAAATAATTGAATTCTTGAGACGAATTTTTTAATAATATTTCTTTTTAAATACCTAATTATTTTTAATACAATAATAAATAATTGAAAGTTTCTCAAAATTGAATTCTCATAAAGAATTTTATTGACAAAATTTTTAAATAATTGAATTCTTTTGACGAATTTTAATAAAATTTGAAGAATAATTATATTTTTCGAGCAATTTCTGTAAAATTGTATAAAAAATAATTGAAATTCTGCAATGAGTTTTATTATTTATGAAAATAATAATTTAATCTCTGTAAAAAAATGTATTACATATTTATACAAAAATAATTGAATCTATGTAAACATAAATTGAATATTTTTTTAAATAATAGAATTATTGCGAAGAAATTTATAAAAAAATTTTTAAATAATTCATTTCTTTTGAAAAATTTTATTAAAATAGTAGATATTGAAAATCATTGACTGGAGGAGAATTTTAAAAAAAATTGAATTTGTTAAAAAGTATTTCATTAAATTTTTTGAAAATAATTGAATCTCTGTAAAAAATTTGATTGAATTGAGAAAAGTTTTTGAAAATAATTGAAATTTTGGCAAGAATTTTATTAAAATTTTTTTAATAACTGAATTTTAGAGAAAAATTTTAATATTTATAAAAATAATTGAAATTTTGACTATAACTTTTTTTTAAACTTTGGACCATAATTGAATTTCCGATAAGAAGTTTATTACTTTTAAAAATAATTGAATTATTGAGACGAATTTTTTAATAGGTAATATTTCTTTTTAAATACCTAATTATTTTTAATACAAAAATAAATAATTTATTGAATAATTAAATGTTTCTCAAAATTGAATTCTCATAAAGAATTTTATTAACAAAATTTTTAAATAATTGAATTCTTTTGACGAATTTTAATAAAGTTTGAAGAATAATTCCATTTTTCGAGGAATTCGATTAAAATTGTATAAAAAATAATTGAAATTTTGAAATGAGTTTTATTATTTATGAAAATAATAATTGAATCTCTGTAAAAAATTGTATTATATATTTATAAAAATAATTGAATCTCTGTAAATATAAGTTATTGAATATTTTTTAAAATAATAGAATTATTGCGAAGAAATTTATAAAAAAAATTTTAAATAATTCATTTCTTTTGAAAAATTTTAATAAATTTTTTAAATTTAAATTTAAATTTTTAAAAATTTTTTTTAAATTTTAATAGTAGATATTGAAAATCATTGACTGGAGGAGAATTTAAAAACAAAATTGAATTTGTTAAAAAGAATTTCATTAAAATTTTTGAAAAGAATTGAATTTTGGAGAAAAATTTTAATATTTATTTGACGTTTTAACGTGTAAAAATAATAAAATAATAAAATAATAAAAAAAAAAATAAAATAAAACCAGCTACGTTTTTACTCGCTTCAAAAAAACCAAGAGTTATTTATTTGTCCCGTAGAAGTCAAAAATGTTTCTCATCGACCCGAAAAAGTCAGAACTGTTTTTATTCGACCCGAAGAAGTTGGGAATGTTTTCACACTTCCCGCTGGATCAGAAGTATTTTTATTCGACCCCAAGAAGTCAATAGTTTTTTTTTCGACTAGAAGACTAAATTATGTTATTCTTGCACACGAAGCTTAACAGAGTTTTTTCGTAACACCCATTCGACTGGAAGCTAAATTGTGTTATTCTTGCACATTGTTATTTACACACATGAAGCTTAACAGTATTTTTTTTGTAACACCCATCGAATGAATATTAAGCTGAATTTTATGAACTAGAATTAATATTTATATGTCAGCATGAAAAAAGAGTCACTTTGGCAGTATTGGACTTATTTACGTGACTATATTTTTGATTAAATTTCGAATAATTTTATTGGTTTTAGACCCCTCAAAAAATCAAAGGGGTCTAGGTATGAAAAATTTGCGAAGTTGTGGAGATTCAAAGTTAGAAGTGCCAAAAACCGAATTTAGAGGAAAACGAGTTTAAACTTTAAGTCTACCATTATATTAGTTCTCATGTTGATTAAAAATTAAAAATTAAATTATTACTTATTTTAATTACGACAATGTTACCGTAAACTCATAATTTAACGTGGGACAGTTTATAGTTTGATTTTCAACAATAAAGAAAACAATTACAAATCTGAACCACTTTTAGAAATTGCGACTATTTCCTAAAATAAAATCGACAAAGTATTCAACTCTCATGCGGATGTATACATAATTATAATATTAAGATAAACTTTATAAAGTGAAATTTTTTTAGCCGATTTTTATAAAGAGAATTTAGTATTAAAACGAATTTTATCAAGTAGAATTAATTTTGGGTCGAATTTTAGAAAGTACAGTGAAAATTCCATCTTGCAGTCTAATGAATGCAGATAGACATCCGGATAAGCAAAAATCCGGATAGTAGAATTTAGGAAATAAGTTAATATTTAATGATCCACTTATAAAGTTAGACATGCGTTTATTTCAAAATGTTGAAAATGCATTAGGACGCTTGAAATCAACATAAAATTCACGTTTTATACAAATAACTATAAATTTACATTTAAACATTTTCTTAAAAACATAAAATAAGCAAATTTTTTTCAGGTAAAAATCTTCTAGCTATGACATTTTTTTTAAGTGTATAACAATAACCTTGATAAAATTTTTCATAGTGGAATTTGGAATGGAAAATTTCTCCGGAGAATCGAAGTCCGAATAATAAGGTTTCTACTGTAGGTATAATTAATTATCAGCCAAATTTGAAACAGCAAAGTTAATATTTAGCCAAATTTAGTATAGAACTAACTTTAGACCAAATTTTACAAAGAAGCTAATATTTAGCTAAATTTTAAACCGAAAAAATTAATTGTGAGACGAATTTTTTAAAGAACAGTAAATATTAAGCCGAATTTTCTAAAGAAAAATTAATACAATTCAATTATTCAGTGGAATGAATTTTAATACGAATTTTATAAAGCAAAGTAAAAATCAAACTAAATCTTCAGAATTAATTTTATGCCGAATTCCATAAAATATAATTAATTTTGCACAATTCAATACAATAAAATTAATTTTGAGCCGAATTTTAAACAGCAAAGTTAATATTAAGCCAAATTTAATATTTAATATTTAACTTTAAACCAAATTTCACAAAGAAGTTAATTATTCGCTTAATTTTAAACATTAAAAATTAATTTTAAGTCGAATTTTTTCAAGAAAATTTAATATTAAGTCGAATTTTATAAAGCAGAATTAATTTTGAGCCAAATTTTATAGAAAGAAATTAAATTTTAGGCTAAAGTTTATAAAATGAAGCTAATATTCAGCCAAATTTTAAAAAGAAGAATTAACAGAGTTTAACTATAATACAGTAGAATTAATTTTAATACGAATTTTATAAAATACAGTAAAAATTAAGCCAAATTTTATTAAGTGAAATTAGTTTTATGCCGAATTTCATAAAAAAGAGATTAAGAGCTGAATTTGTTAAAGAAAAATCAATATAAAGTCGAATTCTATTAAGCAAAATTAGATTAAGCTTAATTTTATAAAGTAAAATTTATTTTGGCCTAAATTTCATAAAGCAGAGTTAATTTTTGTCTTACTTTTACACAGCTTTAATTTTGAGATACATATTTTCGACAGTAATTAATATTAAGCCGAATTTTGTAAAGTAGAATTAATTTTGAGCCAAATTTCGAAATGTAGAGTTGATTTTGATCTAATTTTTAAACAGTAAAATTATTTTTGAGTCGAATTTTATAGAGAAATTAAATTTGGGTTGAATTTTATAGAGCTGAGTAAATATTAAGCCGAATTTTATAAAGATGAATTAATACAGTTCAATTATACAGTAGAATAAATTTTAATCCGAATTTTATAAAGCGAATTAAAAATTAAGCTAAATCTTATAAATTACTTTTGTGCCAAATTTCATAAAGCAGAGTTAATTTCGTACAATTTTATACAAGGGAATTAATTTTTAGCCGAATTTTTTTAAGAAAATGGAATATTAAGCCGAATTTTATAAAATATGATTAATTTTGAATCGAATTTTATAAAGCAAAGATGATATTAAGCCCAATTTCATAAAGTAAAATTTACTTTCGTAAAATAAAGTAAAATTCATTTTACTCAAAATTATTTGAGCCAAATAATTTAAAGAATATTTAATATGAAGTCGAATTTTGTAAAGTAGAATTAATTTTAAGCTTAATTTTAAGCAGTGAAATTTATTTTGAGTTTATTTTAGTCGAGTTAGTTTTCAATCAAGTTATTTAAACAAAACTTCGTTTTAAACCTAATTTCATAAAGTAAAATTATTTTTAAGCCAAATTTTATTCAACAATGTTAATATTAGGCCGAATTTAAAAATGTGAAATTAGTTTTAGGTCGAAATCCATAAAGTTAATTTTGAGCTGAATTTTTTCGCAGTAAAATTAATTTTGAGTCGAATATTTTAAAGAAAAGTTAATATTAAGCTGAATTCCCTAGAGTGAAATTAATTTTAGGTTGAATTTTTTAAAGTCTAGTTAATATTAACCTGAATTTTTGTTAAATAGAAATACCTAATGAAGTGAAATTAGTTGTTATTCGAATTTTATAAACTCTAGTTAATATTAAGCCAAATTTTGAATATAAATTCCGTAAAATAAAAATTCTTTCAACTTAAAACTTTTGCAGTAAAAAAATTCGGTTAAAATGGAAATTCTCTCAAAAACAACATTTAAAATCTATCCAATTATTGGAAATAAATTTTCAAAACATTAACATCCAATAACAAGGAACATTTAACAAAATAATTATTTGCAAACTTCGCCTACAAAATTAATTGCATGTCAACTTTTACAATGTAAATAATTTATAATTTTCCATTTTGATAAGAAAACAATTTTTCTAATTTAAATTTTCTAATTTAAACTACATGTTTCTATAAAGTTTCATTAACGAAACTTTTGCAATAGTTAGGAGAACTTCTAAGACTTTCAGAATGTAACTAAACTGTCGGAAGTAAATTGAGAAAGTAGAGGACAAAAATCTTAGAAAAAAGGTTTTTGTATTTTTTCCCAGGAAAACATTTTTCTATATTTTATTTTCCACATTTTATTTTTCTATTTTTATTCATTGAATCCTAATTACTAGAAATTTATTAGTAGATACTAATTAATAGACACTAATTAACAATAAAACCGTGGACAAATTGATTCTATTGCAAGTAGTAAAAAATAATTACTAATTATTAGTAGAAAACAGCTAACTTTTAGTAGTAAACTACTAGCTTAAAATTAAAGTACTACAGCTAGTACTAGCAATTAGTAGTTATTAATTAATTAATTAATTAATTAATTAAAAAAATATAAATCTAATAATTTTTTAGTCATTTAACATAAACTAAAAGTTACGTTAACTAATGAATTAGTCATTTTTTTACTAAAAATTAATCAGTACTGTTACTATGCTATTTAGTAACAGTAAATGCTGTTAAAATGCTGTTAAATTAGTCACAAAAATGACTAATTCAGATTTAAGTATTTTTTTATTTCATAAAGTTATATAAATAATTAAATTAAAAATATCAAAATCATTCAAAATCTATTAGAAACTGTTAAACAAATAAAAATTGATTTGAATTTTTAATTATCTTTGATTCAAATTAAAATTTAGTTTGAAAAATATTTCGCTTCCTCTTGATCAATCAAACTTCATACAAAGCAAATTTACGTAGGAAAATTCATTTTAACATACCTACATATACATTTGACTTATACGACGTGAAAATAATTAATTTCAAATGAAAATATTTGCAATATATATAAATTAAAAAAATCCACCTCATATCAAAATTTGAAAAAATGAATTGTAAATTTATTTATAAAATAAACTCAATAAAAGTATAGAATGCTCTATATAGTTTGTTTGGACTCGAAATTATTTGTTCTATCTCGCAGAATTTCTTTATTTGGAATTTCGTGAAAAATATATATATACACGAGTGACTTTTATAGCGAAAAAGACATAGAAAATTTGAAACACATTATTAATTTTTTCAGATGATAATATTAAATTTTAGAAATTTCTCAGAAAAGTGCGTATTTTCTTCTCTCTTTTTACTTTTCTCGCTGAAAACGATGAGTAACAAAAAATGACAAGAATTTAATCTTCTTTCACTATATAATATGTATTGAAAAAAGAGAGAGGAAAAAAATAAAAAAATTTTATCACAAAAGATTTTTCAGATAGAAAGGGGAAAAAAATTTTTTTTTTCTTTTTTCATTTTAAATTAAATTGCTAATAGAGGCCTTTTTATGTATTATGGTACCTATACTATATAATAAAATAGCGTTTAATTGACACTTTATTTGAAACCTCAAATGAGGTCTATCAAACTTAACAGTGACCTGACATGTTTTATAAAATGTATATACTACATCTACAACATTAAACCTAGAAACGTTTTCCAGACGTCAGATAATTAACGACTTGAACTCTCTGTATTACCAAATATTCCCGTGAGAATAAAGGTAATGGGTTTTAGCATAACTTCAATTTAGTTTATAAAGTTAATAACGTTTCATTTTATAAAAAGTTTATCTTCCATTTTCCCTTCGTTTAACGTTTCAAATACTTTATATATTGCACTTCGGGAAAAAAATTTTGTTTTACTCGCAAAGCACATCTATTAAAATTTTTTTCATTTTTTTAAAATTTTAAATCTAATTACGACAAATAATTGGAAATAAATTTTAAATCAAATTTATCTAAATAATGAATTCTTATTTTATTTTCATTTATAAATAGGTATTTATTGTGCTCCTGAAGTATCGAATGAACATCAATTTTTTTTCTCAATTTGAATTTTATTATAAAATATTATTATTTTTATATTTAATAAATTAATTCTCAACCGAATGTTTAATTTAATTATTATTTTTCATTTTCAGTATAGCGTTATTTTTAGAAATATGTATGTGAATAAAAAAAGATATTTCGTTCAAAACTTTAGGAAAATATTTCTTATTTTTTTTAATAATTTCTTTTTATTTTATTTATTTATTTCGTCATTTTATTTACTTTTTTGTTTATTTTTTCTATTATTTTCAAAATTATTATTTTAAATTATATAATTAGGTGTATTTAATTATATTTTTATTTTTTTATTTGCTTTTATTTATTTTTTATTATTTTTAAAATTATTTAAAATTTATAATAATTTTTTTATTTATAATTAGGTATATTTATTTTTGTTTAGGTTTTAAATGCATTTCGTCATTTTTAAAATAATTTAAGGTAATTCGTAATATTAAGTAAATTTTTTTTTATACTTTTTAGTAAAAATAAATAAAAATTTTAATTAAAAATGAATAAAATTTGAAACTGAAAAAAAAATTGAATTGAAAAAGAAAATAAATTATGTTAATGCGCTAGAAGTTATTGTGTGAATTTTCTCCCTCTTCCTGGAAACAAAACCCAATTACTTGGAATTGATATTAAATTATTTCGTTAATTAATTAAATTACTTTTTACATTTGAAGAAAGAAATTAATTAACATCTATTACTTTGCATAAAAGATTTCTTGTTAAAATTTTGCTCTGAATAAAATATGATTGAAATATTAATTTACTTGATTTACTAGCGACCAAATATTTATATTTTTTGTCATAATTTTCTCTCTATACTGAAATAATTTATTGTTTGCTTTAGATATTTATATCAAATAATTATTATCATTTGTATGTGTATAAAAAATTTTATTATTTCTGTCTATTAAATGACAGCTGATATTCTCCCTCAAAAAAGGAGTAATTGATTCGAATATGTACATAATTTGATTGAAATAGAAATTATTTCGTTCAAATAAATATTTATTTGATGCACTGAAAGAAAATAGTCCTCAAATTTTATTCGTAAATGAATTTTTTATTTTGGATCATTGTAATAATTTTAATAATTTAAATTTTTTTTATTTTACTAACAAATAAGTTACTAACAATAAGTTTATACCTCAGTTTATACTAAAATAAATTTTATAAAATTTATACTTTATAAACATTTGTTTAACTTTTGATAATTTTTAATTATTTAATTTTAAAAAATTTTGTTTACAAATAGTTTACTAATTATAAAATTTAGTAGATATAGTTATAAAATTTAGTACATATTTTTATAAGATTTAGTATAATTTACCTTCTCATTTTTTATGAGAATGTAAAAATTGAGTATAATTATAAAATTGTACAAAATTTTGCATAATTATAAAAATTTAGTATAATCATAAAATTCATAATGTTTAATTATTATAAAAACTTCTAAACTTTAATAAAATATTGTATTAAAAAAATGACCAAATACTTCACTGAAGTTTAGAGTCATGTTCGGTCATTTTTTTTATAAGTTTGAATAAAATTTTACTAAATTTTATACAAATTCTTTTACAAATATTATAGAATTTCTTTTATTTAGGTTTCGCATTTTTACATTCCTAAATTGGAAAATTTACGTAAAATAATTTTTTTTACAATTTAACAAATTGTTTTTTACATTTAACAAAAGAAACATTAATTAAAATATAATAAAATAAACAGTAATTTAGTTTAGAAAGTATTAAACTGTAACGGATTCACACCCAAAAATATGTATTAAATAATAAATTAATCTGAATTTTTTATAACAATTTGATCCGCTTTCGTATAAATTTTATACCTTCAAGAAATCTAATGGAAGTGAAACATAAGAAATAAAAGAAAATATAGAAAATAAAGAAAATATAGAAAATAAAGAAAATTAAAAAATAAAAGTGTAAAATATAATAAAATAAAATATAAAATAGTAATAAAATATAATAAAATAAGTAAAATAGAAATGAAATACAACAAAAGTAAATGAAATGAAAATAGAAATAAAATAAAAAAAACTCGAGCAAACTGATTATTAGATTATACTAAATTTTTTGTCAGTGACAGTTATAATATTATAATGAAGCTGTAGAAATCTGTATTTTTTATTCCACAACTTTGTGAAACTTTTTAATTAGAATGATCTGAGTTTTATAATTAATCAAACTAAATTTGTATTGTTTTTATATGTGTGCATAATATATATATATATCGAAAGAGAGGGAAAGAATAAGAGAAAAAAGGAGGGAAAAAGTGTGGATACAAGCAGTATTCTTTTTCTTTTTTTTTTAAATTTACGGCTTACGGGAAATAAAAAGGTAGATAGAGTGTAAATAATTGATATGCGTCGACATGTAGGATATGGAATATATTTTTACATTACGTAAGCATTTTCCCCCTTTTTCTAATGTTCGATATGTATGTATGCACATCTCTATATGTATGTGTGAGTGTTCTTTCGTTAAATCCCTTCATGACCCAAGTACATTGAGATTCATTTTTGTATAAATCGAACTTTGCTATTATTCCAGAAAATAGAAGAATTATACACGTGTATTTATATATTTGTATGAAATGTATGAAATGCATGAAATTTTAAATTCACTTAGCATATTTTATGTCTGGGGTAGAATTATTTTGTTTAAGTTTTACCAAAAAAAAAACTTTGATACAAAATTCCAAAACCTTCTCATATTTTCTTTTAGAATGTAAAAAACAAACTAAACATAAATAATAATAAATGTTTAAACTGAATTTATAATTTTTACCAAATCGAAATTTTTTGTTTTAAAAAAATTGTAGTTGAAAAAAAAATTATAATTTTTTGTGAATATAATTTAAAAATAATTAAAAAATAATTAAAAAATAATTTACAGTAAAAAAATTTAAAATTAATAAAGAATTTTTATTTGAATCTAGTACAAGTTTTCTTTAAATTCAAATTGAAATATTTGTTCTTGAATAAAGTGTTATTAACAAAAACTTTGATAAAAAACAAACTAAAAATAAATAACAAAAATTTACAAATAAATAGACTAAACTTATAATTTACCAAAAGTGATGAAAAAGTTTTATATTTTATTCAAAATTATAGTTTTATAATATTTTTTCAATAAAAGTACCTAATTAAAAAATAATTTTATGAAAACCTTAAACAAAAATTATTATAAATCATAATTGATAAAGAAATTCTTTTTTTTTTCTTTTTTGACAGTAAAAAAAAAATGTAAAAAAATTTGTATTTGATTCTTTGTGAATGCAAGGAGAATAATATTAAGTAACGTTAAGTATTTACAAAGTGAAATCATAGAAATGTTTGAAATTATTCTGCGCATTTCTGGAAAATTTTATTATCTCTGATGAAAATGTTACTAATTTTTGTACTAAAATTACTTTTGTTTCAAAAATAAATTCTAAATTTATTTCTATCAAATTTCTGGAATAAAAAAAATAAACAATTCTTCCTACGAATAATTACTTTGCAAAAAACAAAAAGCAACTAATTTATTAATAAAATTTACTAATTCTAATTTTACTAATTTAAAATTTACTAATCTAAATAGTGATTTCTACTAATTTATTAGTAAAATTTACTAATTCAAGAGCAAAAACGCAGTTCTGAACGTTCAAATGAACCAAATTTTTGTCGATATAAATATTTTCAATAATTACTGAGAACAACAAAAAGCAAAAAATATCAATAAAATATTTAGAGATTTTATAATTTATTTTTTAATACCTTACGTATTAATTACTGAAATAAATTTTAAATTTAAAGAAGAAAGAAATAAATTTCCATCATTTGAACGTTAAGAACTTTATTACTGAAATAAATAAATTTTATATTAATTCAAAAAATTATTTTCACCTAAAAAGCATTTTAATTGTGCCAATAATAATAAATTTACTATTCGAAAAAGATTTGTTAGTAGACTATACTGAGACAAATATATTCTTTTATTTAATTCTCAAATAATAATTTTATATTTGTTTTAAAGAAAAAATTTCTCCAGTTGCATTCTTTCCATAAAACTTATCTAAACCAAAATCTTTTATAGATCATAACGATAGTTGGAAAACGTGACATGATTGACATTTTTATTATTGAATCGATGCACCTAGATTTTGAAAAATTATAATAAAAAATCCTTTTTACCTTCACAATGCAAAGAAACCGAAAAAAAACAACAAAGAAAAAAGCATTTCCAACCATTAAGTTAGTAACGTAACTAATTAAATAGGTGGTATTCGGGACGTATGATTATTCCCCAAATGTCATTTTTCCGAAATGTCATTTTACCAAACTGCACTTTTGCGAATAGTAATTTTTGCGAATCAACATTTTTACGAATTTTCATTTTTGCGAATTGTCATTTTTGCGAATCGCTATTTTTACGAATTGTCACTTTTGCGAATTGACATTTTTGCGAATTGTCATTTTTGCGAATCGACATTTTTACGAATTGTCACTTTTGCGAATTGACATTTTTGCGAATCGCCATTTTTACGAATTGTCACTTTTGCGAATTGACATTTTTACGAATCGCCATTTTTACGAATTGTCACTTTTGCGAATCGCCATTTTTACGAATTGTCACTCTTCCGAAAAGTCATTTTTGAGAAAAGTCATTTTTGCGAATTGTCATTTTTGCGAAAAATACAATAGTGAATCTATATATATATATATATATACCTACAAGATTATTATTGTAATTTTCGCAAAAATGACTTTTCGGAAAAGTGACAATTCATAAAAATGTCGATTCGCAAAAGTGACAATTCATATAAATGACATTTCTCAAAAATGAAACTTCGCAAAAATGACAATTCGCAAAAACGACAATTCGTAAAAATTACTTTTCGCAAAAATGGCTATTCGCAAAAATGACATTTCGTAAAAATGTCGATTCGCAAAAGTGACAATTCGTAAAAATGGCGATTCGTAAAAATGTCAATTCGCAAAAGTGACAATTCGTAAAAATGGCGATTCGCAAAAATGACAATTCGCAAAAATGAAAATTCGTAAAAATTATTTTTCGCAAAAATTACTATTCGCAAAAATGACTATTCGTAAAAATGACATTTCGCAAAAATGGCTTTTCGCAAAAATGACTATTTGCAAAAGTGCAGTTCGGTAAAATGACATTTCGGAAAAATGACATTTGGGGAATAATCATGCGTCCCGTAGTATTCAACAAAAAAAAAGTAGTTGAATCAACTAATAAAATAGCTAAGTTTACTAATAAAAATGTTAACATCAATTAATAAGTTAACAGCAGCATAGTTTACTAACTGAAAATAATTTTGGAAAAAATTGTCACCACAACTATTCTTTCATCTCAGTGTAATTATATTTAAATTCTAATTCTGTAAACAATTTACAAAAACACTCTTTATAAATAGAAAATTCTATTTGTTCGTTAATTTATTCGTTATTCTTCTTTTAGAAGAAAAGCCAAACTGTCAAGTGCAGCTTTTGAATGCACGTTCTAATTTTATTTTGATGTAAAAGCACTGTTTATGCATTTCTATATGTAAGAGAATTTGGAAATGAAATACTGTTTTGCTTATACATTTCATAAATGAATTATTATTTATATATGGTTCAAATAATCCCAAGTGCGAAATTAAAAACGGCCCAAAACTGGCCCAGTGACGGCATAGTCAGTGCCTACTCTTGGCAGACAATAGTGGCCCGACTGTCGGGAGGTTAACCGCGGTAGGCCGTCGGCAGCTAATCATCGGCCGATTCTCGGTAAACATTAATGGCCCATTATTGGCTGCCATTACTCCCCAGTGTTAAAAAAATAAAAAAAATATATTTTTTATTTAATTAACTAATTAATTCATAATATTTATACAGTTTATTTCCCTAAATTAATCGCAAACTTACAAATATATATGAAAAATTCTTACCGCTCGCGGGGATCGATACCTGAACCTGACGCACCACAGCCTAACACTCTGACCACTCTGCTACTCTGACGTGAAGTCGATAATGCAAAAGGGTTCTTATAAGCTACACTACACTGGCCGATACTGTGCCATTATTGGGCCGAGCTACGTCCCAATATTGGCAATTATAATTTGCCATCATAGATACAAAATGGTAGACATTAATGTGCCATTATTGAGCCAAGCTACGCCCGAATTCTGGCAATTACAATTTGTCATCAAAGATACAAAATGGTTGCCATTAAAGTGCCACTAATGTGTCATTAATGGGCCGATCTTCGTCACATCACTGGCAATTGCTTTTTGCCATTAAAGATTGATCAACTTTGCCATGAATGTGCCATTATTGGGCCGAGAGCTGGCCCAGTCTTAAAAAATTTGAAAATCTGACCATCGGCGCCATCATTGGCCCATCAATGGGACGTTTTGAACACCAGTAATGGCCCAGTAACTACTGCCAATTCTCGGCAGACATTACTAGACCAATTATGGGCCGTTTTTGCAGTCTTGGCATTTCGCACTTGGGATGTTAATACAAATGCATTTTACAATTGTATATATAGATTTAATATTATTGAAATTGGTAAATATTATTTATATATATACAGCATATACATTTATACATATAAATAATATGGAAATATGAAACGTCTAACAATGAAACATGCATCAAAGAGGTTCAAATGTTACAAGGGTTTCAATCTGTGGAATGCTGTGGTTGAAACGTTATATCCAGAAAAAGCATTCTTTACGCAGTATAATTGCAGCTTTGGAAAAACAAAAAAAAAACCTCTCTAAGTTCAACAGTCGAACCTTTCAATTATAAATACACCATATAGCAGTTTTTATATATTTATTTTAAATTTATTATTTTAAATTTAAGAAAAATTATTCAATTTTTTGTATGATCCATATAGTTCAGAAATAAGTTCAAATGAGAGCGAAATTTTTTTACTTCTTAAAAATTAAATTTTTATTTTAATAATTTTGCGTCGCACTATTATAGTAAATTTTTTTTATTTATTATTTTGGTATTTATTTTAACACCAAAATTGACTAAAATAATCTTCAAATCAAGCTTCAATCCACTAAGAATTGAAATAATTCATCAAAAGAATAATTTTTTTTTGAAAATCATATTTGAGTTTAATTCAAAGACATACATTTTTGTTATTGAGAAAATTAATCGATAAAAAGATTAATTTAACCTTTTTTTGGTGTAATAATTTAAATTGCAACGCTTTTTAATACCTCATAGTTTGCTGGTGATAAAAAAAAATTAATTATAAACTTTTCTAAATGTAAAATTTAGGTTTTTAATTTTTAATTTTAAATTAGTAATTTTTGAAAATATTTTTAATAAAAAATATTTGATTTATTTTTTACAAAATATAATTTATTTAAATTTTTCGTTTTTGCAATTTTTCTTTTCTGTTTTCTGAATACCATCTGGAAAATATTTGATTAGATTTGAGAGGCTTGGAAGAACGAAAAGCAGCTCGGTCGGTATATTTCCCGTAAAGCTTTATTTGAGCTTTCACAACAAACTGAGAAGGGAATTTATCGACTGCTGCTGCAAAATAATTATTATTTAATTTATCCTCATGTATTTTATTGCAGATTTAAATCAAAATTGGGAAATTCAAAAATTCTAAATTTAAAACAAAAATTTCTGAACAAATCTAAGTGAGGAGATAATTAAAATTTTCCAAATTGTATTTTAAATTTTTGATCGATTTTTGCTTTTAAATATTTAACCATTCGAGATGTGTTTTTTTATATTTCTTCTTTTAATTAACAATAAACATATTTTTCATTACATTTATTTTCAAAAATATTTATGATATTTTTTTTATGAACATTAAATATACAAAATTTTTATTTATTAAAACAAAAGCAAATTAACAATTTTTATACTAATATTACGTTATCTACTTTCTGTTGAATTGTATTATTTATTTGATAAATTTAGACGGGCAAAGTAGCCTATTTACCTATTTATTTATTAAAAAAATGAATAAGTAAATAAAGAAAAAAAATAAGAGAAGTTTTTTATAACTGTTTAAAAATTCCGTTAATAATTTTAAACAACGAAAGTTTCCATTCAGTAATTTTATTTTATTAATTTTAACTTAAATTCACTTAAAACAGTTTAAATTATAATTTTATCATTTAAAAATAATTAAAGTCGAATTATAACTTTTATAAGTTACTTCAAAACAGTATTAAATTGAATTTTAATTTAATTTAAGTATAATTAATTCCAATTATAATTTTTCGAAATTAAAAATAATTTAAGTTTAACTTAAAACATTTATAATTTATATATTTAAATTTTAATGTTTTTAATTTCAATTTTAATTGATGAATTAAAAACAATGTTAAATGAAATTACAATTTTTTAAAAACAATTTTAAATTAAATTGCAATTTAAATGAATAACATTTTTTAATAAAATTATAATTTATTCTAATTTAAATGCAATTAAATTAAATTTTAATTAAAATATTAATTTAAATAAATGTCTTGCAGCATCTATTTTTAGGAATTTATTTAAATATTTGCAATTTTTTCTTTTTTTTCGTAAATTTGCTTTTGTCCTAGTTCTATAATACAAACGCGCTTTTGAGATATTTAATATCTTTTACAATATTGCCTTTTACTATATTACAAAAATAAAATTGTTGACATTTAATAAAAGTTATTAAATGGCAATATTTTTCAAAAAAATTTTTTTTGTTCCCACAATACAAATCTTTGACATCTAACTTTTTTTAGAAAAATTCTTTTTAATCTTCTCTCAAGTTTTTGAAATAAGTGGTCATTTAAGAGTCTCGTAAAAATTTTTCCACAAGTAATAAAAAGGATTTCATAAAATAAATTATTATTTCCTTATTAAATAAAAGTTAAGAAATTTTTCATATTTTATATCTCCAAAGTATTTTTTTTACCTTTTAAAATTGTACTTATTCCTTAATTTCATGATAAAAATTGTTTTCTTGCGATTTAAGTGTATAATTTAATTGTAATTAAAATCCTTTACTTTTTATATTAAAAAAGAAAATTAAATTTTAATGGGATCTCAAAAATTCAATATTTCCTGATAAAATTTATTACTTAATTAAGTATTGTTTTCCCTATTATTTAGTCAAAATTAAAAAAAAAAATTAATATTTATTTATATTTTTATATCTGGTTTTATGGCAATATTATTTTAACTGTTAATATTTATTTTTGATATATAAATAAATAGGTTTTTTATGGATTTAAATTTTTTGTATTTAAAGTCTTTTTGCCTGTTTAATAAATAAATATAAAAATTGTTCTCACTTTTTTTTCCAAAATAAAAATAAATATTTAACAAAGATGTATTTTTTTAAATACAATTTTTTTAAACGACTAACAAAAAAATGCCCAAAAAATGTTTTAAAAAGATTTTAAATTTTTAATAAGATTTCAAAAATAGTATTCAAAAGTTCAAGTTTTTTAATTCGAAGCTATAATTTTAAAAAAACGTTGAACGCTTAAAATATTTTTAAAAGCATTAGAAATAATTCACAGAGAATGGATTCTTTTTTCTTTTCGAAAAAATTATTGCAAGTCGGTGTAAAATTGTTCGAAGAAAAGAAAAATTTTTTTTTATTTCAAAGAAAAGTGATTTTTTTTCATTATAAAATACAAGTTTAATGACTTAATGACCCGGAAGTGGGAGCTTTAATGACGCAAGCAAAATACATAGTTTTCGCGCAGTAGGCAAAAGATTTCTCTCGATTTTGCTTCACATGGTTTAAAAAGGTCAGCGGGTGGTTGAGTGCTTGCTACCTTAGAAAAGTCTTTAATCGCGAACCCATTCCCAGATTCCATTATAGCTTTCATGGACCAACAAGTTCATGCTCTGATTGATTTTCAGTGTCGCGAAATCGGACTCCTCTTGTAACTATTATAATTCAGTGTTTAAAAAAAAAGAATTGAAAAAATTACGTTAAAAATTCGATGAGAAATTTATTTATTTGTCCTTGCTAGTAAAACTTTATTATTATTTCTTCTAAAAACAAATTAATTTTCAATTCAAGAAATACCTTTCCTTAAAAATTATCAGGGTTTGCAGTGAAAATTTTATTTTATTTTCGCCTGATTTTTTCCTGATTTCCAGACAGAACTTTCACTTTTTCCCTGAACTTAAAGAATATTCTAATCGACTCTAAAAAAAATTAGATGCACAAAAAAATTGTTTGTAATACATTTTTGAATATCTTTAAATGTAAATTTATTCAGAACATGAACAGTTTTTTTTAAATAAATAGATATTAAATCATTACTATTATTTTTCCACAGGAATTAAGATTTTAAAAAATTTCAAATCCTTTGAAATTTAATAAATAATTTATAAGAATTGTTACTGTAACTTCTTCAAAATTATTTTCAAGATTATGTTTCAGTCAAGAAGTAAATAAGTGGAAAAATAAATTTAAATAATGTAAATAAAAAATAAATTTAATTAAATTTGTAATCTGAACAAGGTGAATTACTTTCTTTATACTTAAACAATTTTTATTGGGACCAAAAATCGTTTCAGTTTGTTGGTCCCATGTTGCAGGAAAAAAAACATGAGAGGCAAATTTTTAACTTATTATTGAAGTTTTATTACAAGGAAGTTATTAAAATTAATGAAAAAATGTTGTTGTAACAATAAACAGAGATTGAAAATTTCATGAGAATGTGAAGTGTTTGCAGGTGGGTAGTTCAGGAATCCAATTTTACGTCAGAGGGACATTAATTTGTTATGCATTAGAAAAGCAACAAATAGACTGTTCACTTGTAAATTTTATGTGAAAATCTATGACATTATTTGTTAGTAAACAAATTGAGATTTTGATTCACTAGTTTCCTTTTGTTATCTAAAACGCTATTTATCTAACAGTTTCCTAAATCTCTTCCGATCAGAATAAATTTAAAATTGTTTCAATTCTTCTTTTTAATTCAAATCAATTACAATTTTCTTACACATCTTTTTGATGGTTCTTAATTTTTTATTGTTGTATATGTGTATGTGTATGTAAAAAGGTGTCAATGAAATCAATTTTGATTCAGAATAAAAATACTGAGAAAACTTGCGGAAAAAAATTCTGATAAAACTGTTGTCGACACTTTAATTGGATTAGTTTCGGTCAATGCTGTTCTCGAAACCTACATTCGATTTCGAATGAATCCGTTTTATTGATGTCTGGAGCCGCTTCTCGACAAACTATCGACAAATTCGAAGTTTATTTCCAGACAATGCTCTTTTCTCAAAATTGAATCCTGGTTTTGGTTAATGTTATTGTTCTCAAAATTCAATGTGGATGTACTTCTAAAATTAAATTTCCGTTAGGCATTAATGTTTCTTGAAAAGAAGAAAAAACATTTATGAAATTAGCTATAGTTGCTGAAAAGACTGTTTCGGATTCGAGAAAAGTTGTCAAATTTAATTCAGTTTCTACAGGAATCTGATGACTAAAAAATTTGGGCCATACTGTTAGCCACACTTGGATTAGTTGCAGATATCGAATGTCAAAAATCAGAAGGAATTAGTTGTTAATGTCGAAATTCCTTTCTCGACATACTATGTTCCCAAAATCAAAAATCTGCAAAATGAACAATTTGTAAAACTGTTCTAAGATGACTTTCGAAGTTCGTTTCGAATAATGTTGTTGTCAAATCATAATTTTTTATGACAAATCTGAACAAAGATTTTCAACAAACTTTTGGCTTCAAACGAAACTTTTGTCTAGAACTAAAAATTTCGGTTAAACTTATTGTAGAAAATAATTTAGGTTCTAGAGAAATCTGCTATCGAAGTCTAAAAAATTTGGACCAATCTGTTGTCGATACTTAAATTGGTTTAAGATTCGGACAAATTTCAAGAACCAAAATAAAAAATTTGTCATTATCTCCAGACAATTCCTGCTCCTAAATGCTCCATTCAAAATAAAATTAATTATTTTTCCTTTTTAACAAACCATTCAAATCTGCATTCACTTTCCGCCACGAAAATAAAAAAATCAGTAACAGTTTCGCTAAAAACAGTTTTAATACAAATCCAAATAAAACCTACTAACAAAAAACCAAACCTCAAAACAAATTATCTCTTAGATTCATAATTCAGAAGAAAATGCAAAAAGAAAATAAAAGCAAACAAAAAAGTAAGTGCTCGCAACAAGAAGAGACCAATATCGTAAAAAGGTATATATATAACAATTTTTCCCTCTTCCCGTTTCAGTTATTATAAGTTATAAAAAAAAAATTAATGTCTTTTTCCGATCGTAACGGCGCCAATAGTATTTACACGTTGGATGGAAGAAAACTTTGACCAAAGTCAAACGTCTATAGTGGCAGATTGCCTCTAACAATCAATTGAACATATACTCAAGCTGTGTGAGCGGCAAATTTAATTAAAAGATGTGACCATCAAAATTGTAATAAAAAAAAAGGAGGACAAACTTGGAGAAAAAGGCAAAGGGCAAAACTGTCGATCAACAAATCGCACACGATTAAAATAGAGTTAATTCCCACTTTTCGTATTTCTACGAATTCACAATTTATATGTTGTATATATGCAAGATATTACAGTCAATAATAATTTATACGAACAATGAGAATTTGCTTTAATTACTCGTCATAAATCAATAATGAAAACTTGTTTTCAATTTATAACTTGTTATAAATTATCAATTTAATACCAATTAATTTAATTGCAGAATTATAATGCGTTGTATAAGTTTTTTTTATACTTGTCAACAAAAGCTGTTCATCAAAAATTTCAAGACAATTTCGTCTATTTAGTAATTTATTAGTAATCCTTTTGTTAAGCTTTAAATAGATCTTCATTTTTTATTTAGATTTAAAAGAATCAGAATTACGAACAATTATCATAGATTTCAAAGAATTCGAATTAAAAGAAATGGATTTTAAAGAATTAGAATTAAGGAAATTAAAATTTAGTCAATAAAAATCATAACAGTTTGGAAAAATGGATTCTTTGTGATATTGAAAATAAAAGTTCTTAATGAATATAGGTGGGAAGAGTAAACATATAAAGGAGATAAATCGAGCGTCATAAAATTGCGATAAGTATCAAAAGGACTCAAGCAGTCGTCAATGGCTTTTGCTATATGGAGTAACGACATAATCGTGACTGCACGACTTTGACCTGAATCGATAAAATAATTTTCAGTTAACTTTGAAAGTGATATTTCTCCTTTACCCTTCTTGAATGAAATTTCTTTAATGATTTTTAAGTCTACATCCCTCCATACTATATATACACCCCAAGAAAAGTCTCTCAGCTTTTTTTAAAAATAGATTCTCTCCATCCAAATATAGAAGCAAGAATTTTATATAATAAATGGTTCGTTAACCGCGGGACAGTCCAAGTGATATAAAAAAAGAAATGATATTTCGATAACTCGATTTTCTTGAAATCCGATCATTTTCTTTAGTCATGATGAAAAATTTTATATTTCTCGAAAAGATTTGCACTGTCGCCAATTTTTAATACTTTCATTCTCTTTGTCTGGACATAAAATGAAATCAGATCTATTGAGATATAAATAACTACCATCGCGCAGAAGAGTGGATTTTGAAAATTTTAAATGGATGTATAAATGTTGCCATTAATGGGAGATTGTTTCGTTTAATCTTAAAGGGAACAATGAATTCTAAATATTAACTCTGTTGATTAAAGAACTCGGGGGATTTTTTTATTACTTGGCATTAATGTGAAGTACCTCTAGGCACCAATTTCTTTAGAATATCCATCAGACATTTCTCGACTGGAATTGTAATTATTTTTACTTCTTTACGCAAGATTTAAGGAATCAGGAGCGTCATGATTTTCGAATGTATGCTGCAATTACTAAAGACTAAGATAATTCACCAAAATCTGGCAAGAGTCCTGGTGGCAAATGATTCTTAGATGCTCAGCTTTTCAAAAAACTGTATATTAGTTAGAATATTATTTTTTATTTGCAAGTTCAATCCCATCTCTGCATTCCCATATTTTTTTGGTTTGATTTTAGATGCGCAGCTTCTCAGAAAACGCATAATTATTGTATTTCTTTTTTTATGCTAGTTCTGCACCTTTGCCTACAGTATGATGTTAAAAATCGGACTCCAAGTTTGCACCAAAAAGATGGAAGTGATATATATTGTTTCAATTTTCAATTTCGCAAAGTGTTAATACAGGGCAAAAAAAAACACGATAAATAATAGTTTGTTAAAAAGTAATTTAAAAAAAAGGATTCCAAAGATTTTTTGTCTACATCACAACAATTGGGATAAAATTGCTTTTAGTCATCGTTGTTGTCATCGATACCAGGAAATAAATAATACCCTCCGGTTTAAAAAGAACAATTCTGTGCAGCATTTTTTTTTCTTTTTTGACTGGAAAAAATATTTTTTTCATCTCGAATAATTTAAAATTTTATATACCGATTTAAATTGACATAATGTGCATACCACAAGGTAGGATAACATTGTATATAAGAGAGAAGATGAGGACGCAAACTCGTTTGTCACGTCCGAACGACACTGCCAGACAGAATGTTTATTAGCTGTTAATTATAGTTGAAACGTGCTAGTTAAATTGTGAGCAGAATCCTTTTAATTAAAATGACTTTTTGAAAAACATTTTCCAATATGGATCCTTTTACAATTCACTAAATGCGGACGTGAAGAGATTAAAAAACGCACATGATTGCGAAAGATGAGCGCATCATGCAGAAAATTTTGTTTTCGACTGTTGCATTTAAATATTGTTTCAGTGTTGCTACGCAACCTGGAAACCTGGAAAACCTGGAAATGTCAGGGAATTTTTATCAAAATCTTGGAAAATTGTTTTTTTCTAAAGTTATTGTGTTTATTCTACAAAAGATTTTGATTTCAAATTTTGTAAAATTTCAATTCTAAATTAATTTAATTAGAAATATAAAAAAACAGATTTAAAAAAAAAATTTTTAACTAAAATTCTTCTGAAATTAGTTAAATTTTTTAATATCATATTATATTTAACTAGTTTTATTAAAAATAATGTATTTATCGAAAATTTTTTGTTAAAAACACTAAAACAAATTGAATTTTGAAGCAATTGCAAATTATTACAGAAATTCAATTATTTTCAAAAGTATTAGTAAAATTCTTCTCAGAAATTCAATTATTTTTTTAAAATTAGTAAAATTTTCCACAGAAATTCAATTATTTTCTAAAATTAGTAAAATTATTCACAGGAAATCAATTATTTTCTAAAATTAGTAAAATTCTTAATAGAAATTCAATTATTTTCTAAAATTAATAGATTTCTCCATACAGAAATTCAATTATTTTCAAAAACTGATAGATTTCTTTACAAGAATTCAATTCTTTTTAAAAATTAATAAAATTCTTCGCAGGATTCAATTATTTTCACAAATTTTAAATAAAATTCTTCTCAAGAATTTAATTACTTTTCAAAATTAGTAAAAATTTTCACAGGAATTCAATTATTTTCCAAAATTATTAAAATTATTAGCAGAAATTCAATTATTTTCAAAAAATTAGTAAAATTCTTAACAGAAATTCAATTATTTTTAAAATTAGTAAAATTCAATTATCTTCAAAAACTGATAGATTTTTTCACAAAAATTCAATTATTTTCAAAAATTAATAAAATTTTTCGCAGGAATTGAAATATTTTTAAAAATTAATATAATTCTTACCAGAATTCAATTATTTTCAACAATTTAAAAAAAATTCTCGTCAACTATTCAATTATTATCTTTATAAATAGAAAAATTCTTCGCCAAAATTCAATTATTTTCAAAAATTTTAATAAAAATCATTGAAAAATTTTAATTATTTTCAAAAACTTTCCTCAATTCAATGATTTTTAATATCTACTACTTTAATGAAAATTCCTAATAGAATTCAATTGGTTAAAAAACTTTTTTATAAAATTCTACGCAAACATTTCACAGGAATTCAATTATTTACAAATTATTTTCATATTTTATTCAATTATTTTCATAAATATTAATATTTTTTACAGGGGTTCAATTATTTTCATAAATAATAAAACTCAATGCTGAATTTCAATTATTTTTAATAAAATTTTAATGGAATTCCTGAAAAAAGTTATTATTCTTAAAAATTTTATTAAAATTCGTCGAAAGAATTCAATTATTTCTAGAAACTGTAAAAAAAATTCTTCTTAAGAATTCTAATATTTTCAATACATTTTTAATTAAATTTCTTTAAAGAATAAAATTATTTTTCAATAATTTTAATGAAATTCTTTGCGTAACAATTCAATTTTTTCCAAAATAATTTTAGTAAAATTCTTCGCGGAAATCCAATTATGTTTAAAAATTTACAAACAATTGATTTTCAAAAGTTTTAATAAAATTCTTGGCAGAATTCAATTATTTAAAAATTTGTTGATAAAATTCTTTATGAAAATTCAATTTTAAGAAACAATAAATTGTTTAATAAAATATTTATTTTTATAGTTAAATAATTGAATTCTCGTAGAATTTTCTAGTAAATATTGATTTAAAAATGAATTTCAAATTAAAATCTTTGAAAATTTGTACTTTTTATGCTTTTAATTAAGAATTCTATAGAATTAATTTTTCTCAATAAGTTTAATGGAATTTAAAAAAGAATTTAAGTTTTTAATTCTTAAAGTTTTTAATTTCTAATATATTTAATTGAAAAATGGCAGAATAATCGAAATTTCGTAAAATTAAATTGTAAACAAAAGAATTTGAAAATTTACAAAGAAGAACTGTTTAAAAAATTATTAAAAAAAAATTAAAGAATTTTAGTTTTTCAATATCTTATTTTTTCTATAAAAAGAAATAATGATTAAATATTTATTTAAAAATGAAGTTATTGATGTTTTCGAATAATTTTCGTTTTAAAAACCTGGAAAAATTCCGTTTTTTAACCTGGAAAACTTGGAAAAGTCAGGGAATTTGAAAAGAGCAAAAGCGTAGCAACCCAGTGTTTATACGAATTTCTATAAAATTGTTTGTTTCAAAATTGTTCAGCTAAAAGAAATGTAATTAAAAAAAAATCAATTTCGTAATTTTTTAGTTAATAATAAATGATGTAAATAATGTGAGAAAAAATTTATTTTTGCTTTTAGATAAAAATTGTGAGCTTGCAAGTTTTACGCTTATTTTACAAAATCCGACAACGTAGCGTCTTACAAAAACAATTTATAACTTTTAAATTTTAGACTGAAAAACTTTTTAAAAAAATTGTAAAATGTTGCTGAGATATTAATTAAAATAATGTCCAAGTTTTAATAAATTTAAATTATTTTTTCCCTTTAAAAAAAAATTCATTAAAAACGCTTGAAAATCAACATCCTAATTGTGGTTTCTCCCCTTAAACAAAATTTTTCCTAAATAAAAATTTAGCGCAAATAAAATTTGTATTTGTATTCAAATAACATTTATTAGAAACAAATAAATACTTTAGTGGACTCCGAGTCTAAATATATTGTTTTTTCTGTAAAAAATATAAAAAAATACATCTGATGAAATAAAATGAAACCAAAATTCGCAGCTCTGGAGAAAAATTTTCTCCAAATTACAAGAGAAGATTCCAACGGACAAAATGCCGGCAATTTTCAAAGCAATTCCGTTTGTTTAAATACACAACTGCAACTTTAAATGCAACCATAAATGTTATTTCAAGTCGTAAAAACATTAAATTGTTTATAAAGTTGAGAAAAATACAGAAAATATTGAACAAACGCTATGTTTTTTACGAACGTTATAAAAATTAATAAATAAACATATGTACAAAAAAAAATATTTTTATATACCCCGAGGAAAAAAAATCATAGGTGCTCCAAAACAGTAAAAATGACAAATTTATGAAAAAATCTGTACAAAATATCTTTTTTTTTTGTGTGGAAAGAAAACAAAGTGTTCCTTTACTCGTGAACTGAATTGAAAAAAATAAAAAAGGGTTAGGGCGGTGAATTTACATTGCATCGAATGGAGAACACGTCACAACTCGTCAATATAAAATGGAAAAGTAGTAAAGAAAATTGAATGCAAGAAAAGTTTGAAATTGCTGAATTGAATTACACTTCCTGAGGGTGAGATAGCGGAAATACAAACTAAGACGTGGGTCAATGACCCATTGAGAAAATTCTCTCTCCCTCTCTCTTTCTCTCTCACTCTTTCTGGCGTGACTAGAAGAACTTTTATAGTAATTCAAGACTTGTTCCCTATCTATATATTCCCAGGACGATTCTCCTAGTCCTGTGAGTTTGTTGGTAATTGTTAAATTCTCAGAGAGGTACTAAATAAGATAGACGAATTTTTTTTTCCACACTTTATTGCGGTAATAAATTAGTGGAAAGATTTAGAAAGAAGGAGAAGAAAAAACCTTTTTTAATTCCTTATGAAAAATAAGCTGTTAAAATTCTTTAGAAGTGCGAATCTGATAAATAATAGAAAGAAAACTTTTATCTTACTCTATATTTTCTGCTTTCGTATTTAAAAGAGAAATTTTAATTTTTGAATTAATTGAATTTTAAAAGAATTGCGTTTACAATTTTCATAAATGGATAAACTTCAAAAGGTTTCAATTTGAAATTTTATAATATTTCAATTTTGAATGAATTTAATTAGAAATTTTGAAGAACTTAGATTTTGGAAAAATTTAAATAATTCGAATTCTTCTGAAAATATAGTTAAATTTTTTAATAATATATTTCATTAATTATTTAAAATAATGGATTTATAAAAAAATTTTAGTCAAAACACTATAAAAATGAATTTTAGAGAAGTTACAAATGATTGAAGAAATTCAATTATTTTCAAAAGTAATAAAATTCTTCCCACAAATTCAATATTATATACTAAAAAAATTTTTAATTTCTCGTCAAAATTTCAATTATCTAATTATAAATAATAAAATTTTTCTTCAAAATTCAATTATTTTCAAAAATTTTCCTCAATTCAATAATTTTCAATATCTACTATTTCAATAAAATTTTTCAAAAGAATTCAATTATTTAATCAAAATTTGTATAAAATTCTACGCAAACATTTAATTATTTTCATAAATAATAAAAATTTTACAGGGATTCAATTATTTTCGTAAATAATAAAATTCTTTTTAGGAATTGAATTATATTCACAAATAATAAAACTCATAGCAAAATTTCAATTATTTTTAATACAATTTTAATCGAATTTCTCGAAAAATGTAATTATTATTCTTAAAAATGTTATTAAAATTCGTCAAAAGAATTCAATTATTTAAAAATATTTGTTGATAAAATTTATGGTAGGTGGTCACTTTTTTTAAAACATAGTTTCTAATCGTTTTTGTCTAAAAAAAAGCAATTTCTAATGAAATCTGTTTTCTAAAAAAAGTTTTTCTAACAAGTTTCGATTTCTAAAAAAAGTTTTTCTAAAAAGTAATGATTTCTAATATTTATTTTCCTAAAATTTGTAAAATTCCATAATTTTTATGAATGTTAGAAAATTATTTTAAAAAATTAATATTAAGAAAATAGAAACTATTTTGCATGTTTCCTGTTTCTCAATCACAATTTTGTTTACAAAATTTTAAATTTCTTTTTGAAAAAGTAGAAAAAATTTTTATAAAATTACTGTTTCTTATCACAATTTGTTAACAAACTTCAGTTCTTCTTTAAAAAAAATAATAATTTGCACCATTTTTATACAAAAATTTTCAAAATTAATTTATTTATGAAACATTTTTTTAGAAAATTTTAAATATCTTTAGGAAAAAAATTCCTGTAATTTCTATTAGTTAATTACAATTTGTAAAGAGATTATTTTAAAATTTTGTTAAAAAATTTGCATAATTTCTATTTTTTAATATAATTTTTTAACGAAATCTCAAGTATTTTTTTTAAAAATTAAAAAATTTTCATAAGTTTAATTTTAACCGTACATCTATTCATCATTATTACAAAAATTGAATATTGTTAGAAAAATTTTTTTTGAAAATTACCTTCATTAGAAAAAGAAATTTTTAGAAAATGACCTTTATTAGAAGAAAGAAAATTAGAAAATCACCTTCATTAGAAAAAAGTTTTTTAAAAATTCACCTTTATTATAGAAAAAAAGTTTTTAGAAAATAAAAAATTAGAAAATACGTTTTAGAAAAACTGTACCCCAACCAAATTTATAAAAATTTAATTTTAAGAAATATTCAATTATTTAATAAATGATTTATTTTTGTATTTATAAATAATTGAATTCTCGCAGAATTTTTTAATAAAAATCGATTTAAAAATGAATTTTATATCAAAATTTTAGATAATAATTGAATATTAAAAGCATTATAGCATGACATTTTTAGAAATAATTAAATTTTGAAAATGTTTCTAATTAAAATCTTTGAAAATTTGAATTTTTCACTGTCTTAATTGACAATTCAGTAAAATTATTTTTTTTGAAAAAGTTTAATTGAATTGTTTTAAAAGTTAATTGATGTTTTTATTTATAATATATATTTAATTGAAGAATTTCCGAATTATCGAAATTTCGTAAAATTGAATTGTAAACAAATTCATATGTGAAAATTCTCAAAGAACTTTTTAAAAAATTATTAAAAATAATTGATTTAAAGAAGAATTTTAGTAAAAAATTCTAGGAAATCATAATTGAATTGAAATCCTGATGTTGATGCTTTCGAATAATTTTAAAAATAAAGAAATTCATAAATAAATGTAATAGAACATTTTTTTTGAGTATCTACTGATTTTTAAAGTGAATCATAATATTCTCAGGGAGAAAGTCAGGAAAAAAGTCAAAATTTTATATGAAGATCAGGGAAAAATCAAGGTTAAACAAAATTTAATTTTTGTGTCAACCCTGCATTAGATATTTAATTTTAAAAATTAAAATAATGTTTAATTATTATATTTTTAAATTAGAATATTTTTTAATTACGTCAAATTTTTAATTTAGAACATTTAATTGTTTTTGTTAAAAATTGAATTGTTTATACTCTTTCATTAGAACCGATTTAGAGTTTAAATATTTTTTTTCCTAATTTAAAAATAGAAAATAAAGAATAGGATTAATTTTTTGTTTTTAATTTAAAAAAAAAAGATTTGTAACTAAGTAATTTTGTTTTTTCCACTTTGAACTATTATAAATTTTCACGTTATTGAATTTCAAAACGTTTATAATTAACGATTTAGAAGAAAAAATATTTTTCTATCCAACTTTTTCTATGAATTTTTGTCTAAAAAGTTATTTAAAATTTTCGTGATCGACAATTTAAAAAAAAAATATATTTGTAAACAAAAAATTCTACTGTATTAGGTCTGAAAATACTTTTTTTTTCTCTTCATCCTTGATCGTATAAACGTTATGAAATCCGTCGACGTATTTTCACATTGGAAATTTCACTTTCCCTGAAATGCTTTTGTGATTTAAAAATTGTACGAAAATTCATAGTGTTGATCAATTTAAATTTTATTCTATTTTATTTCTTTCTGATTCGCTTTATAGAACATAATTTGCAACGAAACAAAAATAATATATATTTACATAAAGAAAACACATAAAAAAAATTCTTGTTTACACTTTCGTTTTTCATTCGCATTTAGAAATTAATTTTCAACGAAAGAAAAAAGCTTATTTTCATAAACAATAAACATCATAGAAAAAAAATCCAATATTTTGCCAAGACAGAGAAAAAAATGCAATTAAACATAATAGAAGAAATTGTGGTTAATATTTTTAGTGAAAACATGCGAAATAAATGAGTTTTCCATATATGTATGACAATGAAGAGAAAATGTCGCGACGAAGCTTATTTTAATTCCCCACCGTTAGACAAGAATTTTAATTAAAAATTAATTATCATTTTTTGACATATGTGATACTTGTTTATTTACTTACGTTTTGTTTCGAAAAACAAAAGTCAGATATAAAAAAAAATATATTTAAAAACTAAAAACATATTTAAAGAGAAAAAATATATTTGAAAACTAAAAAATAATAAAGATAAAGGAATTTTTTTCTATGCAACTTTTTTGATATTTTCTCTTTGGAAAATTAGTATATCGAATTTTTCTGATTAACTATTTTTGAACAAAAGAAATTTATCAACAAAAAACTTTCATTGTTTTTTATAATTTAAAAAAGGGGGTTAAAAACATGTTTAAAAAACAAAAAGCGTATTTAAACACAAAGGAAAACAAAAAAAACAAAAAGATGATACATTATATTTGAAAATTCATTAATATTAAAATATAAAAAGTTAAAATGTCAAAATAAGTTTAATCTTTCTATACAGAAAAAAATTTATTATTCTCCCAACAATCAATACCAAAAAAAAAAATGTAATTTATATTTGAAAAAGCACAGCTGTCTCATATTTTCAGAATATAAACAGTAAATTTTTTCCCCTCGATATCACTATTATAGAATAGTAGACGCTTTAAGCATCCCTATAAGTTTTACTCAATCTTATAATTGACACAAAACAGAAAATTTACTATCGATTATTGATTGATATATTCGCGCAGCACTCCACAGTCAATTAAAAATGATAAATGGATGAGATTTTTTTTCTTTCTTTTTTTTTTTCTTTTTTGAAAACAAAACAAAATATTTATCTAACATATTTATAAATATATAACCTAGATCTATTGAGATTATTAAAACAAAGTTTGTACTCTACGTAACATTTTTGAAATGGTTAAACAATACCTTTAACCCATTTAGAAAAAAAAAACTTGTTGATTTAAAGCGGCAAAAAAAAGATAGTTTTTTTTATAAATATATGGGTCAAATATATTAATCACAGCAAGAATCCTATTGGATAATAGATGTTTCTTACTGTATTTATTTAACCGACTTAAATATCGACACGCGTATAGGTCATATACCTTTTTATCTTGATAAATACATCAAGGCAGAGGTTTATTTGATATAATTATATTTACTGTATAATATGTAAATAAAAAAGGATGAAAAAGTAATAGTCGTACAATAAAATGTGAGAATTAATAATTTATTGGGATTTTAATAATAAAATTTTTAAATTTGGTATTTGAGGTAGATTTGATCATTTTTGGGCGTTTCGCTTTTTATTTTTATTTTTTTTTAGGTTTTAGGTGTTTAAACAATCTTTTGACGTAAAATGACAAATAGAAAATAAACTACTGATAATAATGGTATATAATATTAAACAATGGAATATTATTTTGCTAAACATAATGGGGAACTGGCAATCTCGTTTAGAGATGTTGTATACATATAATTTCCAACGACATTTGTAGCACAAAACTTTTCATACAAAGTTGTTGTTACGAGAATATTTTATACTTGATGGAATTTTTATTTAACTGAATTTTTATTTGACACTTGGAATTTACCTGATTTTTAATTTACTAGATTTTTAATTTCCTAAATTTTTAATTTACCTGACTTGTAATTTACCATATTTGTAGTTTACTAGATTTTTAATTTACTAAATTTGTAATATATCAGATTTGGAATTTACATCATTTATAATTTACTAGATTTGTAATTTACTAAATTTATAATTTAGCGAACTTGTAATTTACCAGATTTGTAGTTTACTAGATTTTTAATTCACTAAATTGTTAATTTACCAGATTTGTAGTTTACCAGATTTTAAATTTACAAGATTTATAATTTACTAAATTTGTAATTTACCCGATTTTTTATTAACCAGATTTGTAATTTACTAAATTTTTAATTTACTGGACTTGTAATTTACCAGATTTGTAGTTTACTAGATTTTTAATTTACTAAATTTGTAATATATCAGATTTTTAATTTACCTGATTCTTAATTTACTAGATTTTTAATTTACTAAATTTTTAATTTACCGGACTTGTAATTCATCAGATTTGTATTTTACTAGATTTTTAATTTACTAAATTTTTCATTTTTTAGATTTGTAGTTAACTGGATTTTAAATTTACCAGATTTGTAATTTACCGGATTTCTAACTTACAAGAATTATAATTTACTAATTTTGTAATTTTCCTGATTTTAAATTTACCAGATTTGTAATTTACAAAATTTTCAATTTACCAAAGTTGTAATTTACCAGATTTATAATTTAAAAGAACTTTCATAATCAATTTACTCAAAATTAATGAATTGAATTTTCGTATATGTAAATAATTTTTCGAATTAGCAATTCTCATTCTACAGCTTTTTCAAATTCACTAGACATTTTTTTATCTGAAATTTAATTTAATAGAATTTTGATTTTCAAATTTTTCTTTAAATTAAAAAGACAATTTCTTTAACCGAATTAATTTTTAAGAAATAAAATCCAGAAAAACTGTTAAATTAAAATATTGTAGGATAACATAAAAATTCTATTGAATAAAACTAGTAGACAGAATTTTTTATATCCGAATTTTCATTTAACAAAACAAAACAAAACATTTCTATTAGAATTGAACATAAATTATTTCATTCAATATGTGTAGAATTTGTCAAAAGGAAATTACATTCAACAGAAGTTATGTAATACAGAAATTCTTTAATTAAAATATTCTATTAAGCAGGAATTCAATATTCCAGAAATTCTTTAATAAGGAAATTTTTTTGTCGAAAAATTTTGTTTAACAGAATTTACATTTTCAGGTAATTTTGAAATAGCGAAATTTAATACAAAAATAATAAAAACATTTCTGTCATAAAGAAATTCTATTAGGCAGAATTTAACTTAATTCAAAATAAATGCAATACAAAATTTTTGTTATTCAAAAAAACTCTATTTAACAGAAATTAGGTTATAAAGAAGTTCTATTAAACAAGAATTTTTTAACAAAGAAATTCTTTAATACAGTAATTCTGTTATACGCAGTAATGACATTAAGCAGATTTTATTAAGCTGAAATTCTATTAAGCAGAGATTTTGATAAACAAAAATTTTATTAGGCAGAAATTTTGTTAAACAGGAATTCTAATCAGCAAAAATTTTGTTAAACAGGAATTCTGTTAAAAATAAATTCCATTGAATAGAAATTGTTGAAGAAAAACGTTGTTCTGCAGAAGTTAAGTTACACGGAAATTCTATTAAGCAAAAATTTTTTAACACAGAAATTCTATATTACAGAATTTCTGTTATACAAAAATACCATTAAACAAGGATTCCATTTAACAAAAATTTTGTAATATACCGAAATTTAATACAAATCTTAATACAATTATTCTTACTACAGAAATTCAATTAAGCAGAAATACTGTTAAATAGAAATTCCATTAGGCAGAAAGGCAGAAATTTTGTTAAACAGAAATTCCATTAGGCAGAAATTTTGTTAAACAAGAATTTTAATTAGAAAAATTTTGTTATATCGAAAATTAATACAAAAATAATGCAATTATTCCGACTACAGAAATTCTATTAAGCAGAAATACTGTTAAACAGAAATTCTATTAGGCAGAAATTTTGTTAAATAGAAATTCAAATCAGCAAAAATTTTATTATGCAGGAATTCTATTAATCATAAATTCCATTGAATAGAAATTGTTGAAGAAAAACGTTATTCTGCATGCAGAAGTTAAGTTACACGGAAATTCTATTAAGCAAATATTTTTTAACCCAGAAATTCTATAATACAGAATTTCTGTTATACAAAAATGTTATTAAACAGAAATTCCATTTAACAAAAATTTTGTAATGTACCGAAATTTAATACAAAAATAATACAATTTTATTCTGACTACAGAAACTCTATTAAGCAGAAATACTGTTAAACAGAAATTCTATTTAGTGGAAATTTTGTTAAAGAGGAATTTTATTAAACATAAATTCCATTCACTTTATTTTGCTGAACTTTATTTGTACAGAAATTGTCTTAAGCAAACATTTTTTAATACAAAAATTCTTTAACACAGAAATTTGTACGAAATGACTTATCCCTTCTACAATATAAATAAAAAGTAATAAATAAAAAAAAAACAATAGATAAAAATTCAAACACCCCTAATATCAATTCCATTTGATTAAATTACATCTAAATTGAAATTCGACTCCATAAAATCTGATCCAAGGAAAGATGAAACGATCAAAAATTCATCCCTCTGAATTTTTTCCTCACACATTCTTCCTTGAGGTATTCAACATTAATACAGAATATATTGTATAGAAATAGAAAAGGAAATAAAATGCATCAGATTGAACGTTAAACTATAAAAATTCAATTAATCATCATGAAGCTAAATTGTCCATAAATATAAGAAAAAACGGAAGAAAAGAAGAAGAAAAAGATGAAGAAGAAAAAAAAGTATCTAAAGTGATCATTAAAGACGAAGAATCGAATGAGCCAAAAATACTATTTCACACCTACGCAATATAGGTATCTATTGAGAGGTCAGAAATCGCAGCTCTTCAGGGGGTGAAATTCTCTCTTCATCAAATAAAACAAGAGGATGACGTTTGTAAAAGGGGCGAAGTTTCTCTCTCTCTCTCTCTCTCACACACTCTTTCTCACTCTTTTTCGTATGTACGCAATAATGTAAACACTGTCAAGTTTTCGCGCTTGCGTGGCTCCCACCATAAGCAGAGGAAAGTATATAGAAGAGCATAGAAACCATCGGTCGAGACACATTGCACATTCTGATAACGAAGAGGGTGGGCTTTTTGCAGAAAGTGGTAACAAGTGTCAGTAACATTGCACACGCATCGCATCAAAAAAAAAAAAAATTATTTTTTCGCGCCAAAATTTTTTTTAAATAAAACTGTACACTTGATAAAATGATAAAAAAATTTTTTTTTTGAAAATTTATAATTTAAAAAATTCCATAAATATTCAAATCCCATAATAAAGAGTTGCGACAAGTGTTAAAAAAAAAGAAGAAAAAGTCCTTCTTTTTTTAAAAAAAAAGTGTAATTTTATTTCTTTTTTCAAAGCAAATTTTTTAAACCCCATTTTTTTTAACCTTCGTTTTCATGTCTAATGAAAAAATATTCATCGTGAGACTGAGAGTGATTGAAAATTAAAGGGGGGGAGGGAATCGTGATACGAAGAAGGAGAGGAAAATAAAAACGATCAAAACGAAGCACAAACGCAATCACAAATGGCGAACACGATATTTGGAATAATTTTTAATTATATTCTTATTTTTGTCATTACGTTAATTGTCCCTGGAATTTTTGCTCGCACATTTTATGATAAAAATATTTCAAATCAAGAATTAAACAACTTGGACTACAATAATTATAATTTGGATGAATATCAGGTGAGTGGACAATTTTTTCTTACCCTCGCATTGTCTCATCTCATTAATTCATCCTCATTATTAATCAAATTAATAAAATTAATTCAATATTCATTTGTTTAAATTTTAATGGTTATAGTTAAGTATCAAAATAAAATATAGAAAATAATTCAACAAATTAAATATTTTAAAAATAATTAGAATTAAAAATGGTTAATTTTTTGTTAGTAATTGAAAAACAATTATTATAAAATTAATTAATCATGGTCTATTAATTACAGTACAATTAATCATTAATTAATTTTACAATAATTAATTATAAACATTTAATTACAGTAATTAATATTAATAATAATATTTACATATTTTGCTTACAAATGTTTTCTTTATACAACAAAAATATTTTATTCACAAAGTAAAAATATTTTATTTATACAAATATTTTAATTCTTATTTATATAATATATAATTAACCAATCAGAGTAACTTGATTAATTAATCATAATTTCACAGAAGAATTAATTAATTAATTTATTTATTTATTTATTTATTTATTTATTTAGAATATAAACGGGAAAATTAAAAAATATTTATTATAAGTTTATTTTTATTCTCTTCGCCTTTATCCTTTATTTATAAATATTTATATTTACTTTTAAATTTATATTGAAAGTTTTTGAACAATCCACAAGTTTTTAACGTTCAAGTAAACTAAATATTTATATGTTTCTAAAGTTTCGAACGTTTCATTGAACGACAAAATTTTTCTAATTATTTTGATTTGTTATTTTTTTTGTGCAGAAAAATTACTTAGTATACTAAAAAAAATAATTCTTGTTTAAGTAAATATTTAATTTTTAATTATTTTTGTTTTTTGAATAGTAATGTTTAAAAACGTTTAGAAAAAATGTTGGTAGAAAAAAAATTTCGTTCGAAACTTTAGGAAAATATTCATTAAAAAAATTGTTGCATAAAGTATTGATTGTAATTTACAAATTTAACATCTAACATTTAGAAACTTTGTAATTAATTCTTTGTTACGTGACGCAAAATTATTGTAATAAAATTTTAATTCGAAGAAGAAACAAACAAATTTTGTAAATTTAAATGTTTAGAACGATGGGAACATGCTTTTGATTTTAATGAAATAATTTCATTTTCTAAAAATTACTTTTTACGTCTATTATTAATTTTCATCCACATTTTACTTATTACGATAATTAAAGTTTAAGATTTATTTTAAAATAACTATTTTAAATATTATTAAAATTTATTTAAATAATATAAAATATTAACTTTAACATTTATATTTCTATGAGTATTACATTTCATTCCTGATATTTTATTATAATTAGAATAATTAATATTTTAAAAATTCTTTTTTCACAAAAGTGGGAAGAAATTTCAACAAATCACTGTTTTTGAACATTGATTTTCAAACAAAACAAACTGATCTAATTTTCACAAAGCGATTGAATGTAATTTCACGTATTTGCATCATTATTATGTGTCAATCAGAAATATCTTTATTTAGAAGCAAAGTCCCAGTGTGAAATCGAAATTTAATTAAAACTTTTGTAATTGTAATTGTAAATTTAGAAAAAAGTTCATGTTTTTTTATTTCGAGAAATTGAAAGAAATAACTTTTTAATTACATAACCACTAATAGTTAATTTTAAAATTGAAAATTTGTAATAATTTATTTCTAAAGCAATATTTTTATATTTAACATTTTGTTTCAAATCAAACTTGTATAATAATTTGAGTGATTTAAAGGCTTTGCTAATTTTTTCTATAATCGAAAATATAAAAATTTTAAGTTAACTTGATTGGGACCAAAATTTTCTTTAAATTACCTACAAATTATTTAGTTAATAAATTTATGTCCCTGAAGTTAGCGTCGACGCTGAGCACCGAAAATAATTTTTTTTCACGAAATAAACAAAATTTAGACAATTGTTTCGAAGATATCAGATTAAAAAAGTGCCTTGATGATTTTTTAATTTCCAAATTGAATGAAAAGTCGATTTGAGAGGGTCTTAAAATATTAAATTTACGTTTATATAACAATTTTTTTTTTAAATGGATTTATCAATTTTCGAAAATAATTTCTTCTTTTATATGTGTGCTAATGTTTAATATTTTATTGAAAAAGATATATTATGCAATTTACTTATATAAGTAAATTGCAACAAGCGAAATCAAGTTATAAAATTAATGGACTTTGTGAATTACATTTAATCCTTTGAATGTCGGGGAATTTTCCTATGCAATATAATATTTTGACAATTATATTATAATAGACTAACATTAGCAGTAATAAGCGAATTCTACATATATATATTGTAAAATTATATCTCACCTTTATTTTATCATTATTCGAAATTAATCCACGGTAATTATAAAAATTGCATACAATATGCATTTAACTAAATATTGTTTATTTAACTTTAAAGATAAATTTGATATTTTTAATTTATTCCTCAATAGATGCTATAAAAAACTCATTTAATATTTCAATAACATTTTTTAAAAGGTTTTTCAAAAAGGATTTTTTAAAAGAGTTTTTTTTAAAAGAGTTTTTTCCAAAAGTGGTTTTCTAAAACAGTTTTTCCAAAATAGGGTTTTCCAAAAGAGTTTTCCTAAAAATGTAAATTCTCTCCTCCAGTAGTAAATTAAATGCAATGCTCTTATTTTAATATAACGTGTTAAATTAAAGTAAGATGCAATGCTTTTATTTAAATTTTTTAATGTAATAAAATAAGAGCGTTTCCATCTTATATTCTTAAATGTAATGTATAAATTTAGTATGTTTAAAGCATTTTAGAATAAATTTATGCGAGAAATAAGTGAATAAAATAAAATGCAACACTTTGCAATAATTTTGGATTCATTTAAAAACATGATTATGAAATTTTCATGTATAATTTTGTCAGAAGAAGGGAAAAAAGTTTTAGATACAAATAACTTAACTTGAAGTAAAGCCAAGGCGGAAAATTGTTGTCAAAATAACTAGAATAGTTTTAACTTAATGTAATTTTGAATTCTGATGATGTGGAAAATTAAACAACTGCCTATACGTTGTCCCTTTCTCATAAATAAAAATATTCTAAAAATATTTATTTGATATTAGACACTTGTCTAATTATTTGAATCAAAGAAATTTTTCTTCAGAGTATATATTTGGTATATATGAAGAATTAACAATTAAACTCAAAAATAAAATTCTTGAATTAAAAATTAATTCTTTAAATTAAAAACTAATTTTCAGCAATAGAAATTAAATTTTTAGTAGGTATTAGTTATAATATACAAGTAATAGTAAAAGAAATTTATTTGATTCGAATAACCGATTACTTCCCTGTTATCAAATAAATATTTACTTGAATCAAATAATTTTTATTTAAATAAAAAGAAATTGGAGTTGAACCAATAATTTATTAAAAGTTGATCCTCTTTGTGTATTTTAGTTCAAAAAAATTACAAACATAACCTTCAAATTTTTTGCTTCTTAGTTACCTTTCTTTGGAGCTGGTCACATTTTTTTAAAATTGATTTTAAGTATCAATTTATTTAGTGAAGGAATTAATTCAAAGGCTCTAAAAAATTAGAAACGATAAAAGTATCGTAAAGTAAAGTAAATTAAAAATTTTAATCCGTTTATATTAATTGCCAAACTCTCTAAATTTGATTATAAATAATTATAGAATTACGAATATTGACAAACATCTTGAGATTCAATATGGAGATGCAACTCTCCACCTGCGAACGCCAAGGTCACCGTTAGATGGCAGTTCAGTTGATAAAATCAAATTCCTCGCCCACCTAGTGGCGACCTTGGCGTTCTCAAGTGGAGAGATTCAACCACCATTTTATCCCTCAAACATTTTTTTTTTAATTAAAAGAAATTTTATTGGGAAAATAATTTAAATTGTGTTTTTGGTGCAGATTTATAACGCTTATTGTTCAAACACAATACTCGTTGTTTGTAAATAAATGTCAGACTATTTGCAACTCTATTAAAATATTTTATGGCACTTATGATACTATTTTTTATTTCTAAATTTAGATTGCCTTTAACTTAACTTTGCCAGTAATTTAAACAAGGTCTGTATAATAAAAATTAAATTTTTAGTAATAGAAATTAAATGTTTAGTACCCAATAGTAATAATATAGTAATGGTATACAGTACAAACCTTTTGCTTGTTTATTAGCAAATAAATGTGTATTTACTTACATTAAATAATATTTACTTGAATCAAATAAACTTTGTTTGAACCAACAATTTCAGTATTTGTGGCAAATACCATTTAATTGACTTGAATAAAAATTATTTGCTACTATTTATTATAAAACAAATAGTTATTTATTCTCAAATAAATATTTATTTATTCGATAACAGACAAGTAATAGTTTATATGCATCAAATAAATTTTTTTCAGTGTCAATATGAATGTAGTAATAGTAGAGTAATTTAGTAATATTTTTAGTAATTGTTGTTTTAGTAATAAAAATTATATTCTTATTACTAAAATACTGAAGTTGTTTAAATACCAATTATGTACTTTGCAAATTATTTCGGTTAATCAAAAATAGTTACAAAATTTCCTAAAGAACTTATTCCAATGACGTGATGATGATGGCACTATCTAATCACCCTTAACATTTACCGTTATAAATTTTCAAAATACCCTAATTCTTTTTAACGTCGCAAAATGAATATTTGACATAACGCCGGTTAACATTCTTCCCTTAATTGCACCCACGACTCCCATTCGCTTTATATCAATTCTCGTATGTACATTAAATCTTTCATGACTCTTTTTTCTCTTTCGCGTTTTTTATTCGTTTCTTTTTTTCCTTTTTGTTAAACGTATAATTTTAAAGACACACTTTTTTCCAGCAATAATTTTAACTAATTAATTTGACTAAATATTTACTTTATTTATTCTCTTTCGAGTTTTTAATTCTTTCCTTTTTTCTCTTAAACGTATAATCTTAATGACACACTTTTTTCCATAAATCATTTTAATTATTTATCTGAATATTTACTTATCTATTTATTTATTTTTTTATTTATTTCTTATTTATATTTTTCTTATTTATTTATTTATTTATTTATTACAAAGCCAAATTATTAAAACATTTATCTGAACGTAGAAATTGTGTGGCGAGTATTGTTGGGGTAAAATGTAAATTAATTAATTAATTATCTAATTAAATACAAATTGTAATAATTTTAGTCCTAATTTATTATTATTTTAATATATAAATTCCGTTTACCTTGTCAATAAGTAGATATTAATAATTTCTTTTCTATCCTGTATAGCGATGAGGTTAGAATTTCTTTATTCCCTTGATAAGATAAATCTGATATTTATACAATTGAGTCCTTCGATCGTACTTTATTATTTAACCATTTTTGTATGGGCATAACATTTCTGTCAATAAGTTTCAACATCTCAAGAAAATGCACATAACATTGTACCTGGCTATGTATGCAATTCCAATAGATTTACTATATAGAAAGGAAGAGAGTAACGAATTGAAAAAAAATAAAATGTTTATATCTAAATATAGAAATTATGTCGCGACTATTCTCGAGGTTAAAAAATAATATGTAAACAAAAATTAAGTAACTGTGTAATTTTAAATATACTTTACAATTAGAATAATTTAAATTTATTCAATAATTAAATTATAATTCAATTTTACTTAATAATTAGAATAGTTTAATTTTAATCAATAATTAAAGTAATTCAATCTTAATTAACAATTAAAATAATTTAATTTTAATCATTAATTAAAATAATTTAATTTTAATTAACAATTAAAATAATTTAATTCTATCTAATAATTGAAATAATTCAATTTTAATTTATAATTAAAATAATTTAATTCTAGCATAAGAAGATAATAAAATAATTATTAGATATATCAAGAAGTAAAAATATAATCATTCGATAATTAATTCACCGACGTTCTTTTAAAATTTCAAGAGTTCAAATGAACGACGATATTTTTGTTACTTCTTTTAATTTCTATTTTTTTAAAATTAAATAATGATTTTTTATATTAAAAAAATTAATTAAAAAGTAAAAAATTAATTTATATTATTTCCATTTCAGTTAAGTATATACATTTTTAATTCGTTTTTAACAGAAAACAAATTTGTATTTTAATTTTAATTTTAATTAAGTACCTAATTAAATAATGATTAAATTATTAAATAATACTAATACCAATAATAATAATAATACTAATAATCAATAATGATAATAATAATAATAATAATAATAATAATAATAATAATAATAATAATAATAATAATAATAATATCAATAAGAATAATAACAATTTAAACAGTCACTAAATAATAAATTTAATATTATTAATATATTTTTATTAATATGAATTTAATTATAATAAATTATAATTATAACTGCGACATCATAATGATTAAAATCCCCTTAATTAATAAATTGACATTTTAAATGGCAGTTTTACTATAAATACGCACCCACAGAAAAGATACCATTGTCTCACAGCCAAATAGAAATTAATTGGTCACAAATAAATTTCATTTGATTAAAATAAAAAATTTATTTCCATCCTTAAAATATATTTATTTCTTACAAATAAATTTTGGTTTAAATAAAAATTTTATATCCGCCCAAAAAAAATTTATGTATGCCAAATGAAATTTTTATTTATAATAAAACGGGCCTGTCCTATTAATATATAAAAAAAAGAAAATAGACTGTAAGATAAATAAAAAAATTTTTGAACACAAATATATTCTATTTAGTTTAAATAAAACATTTCCCTGGGTGTATATATCATACATACAAACATCAAAGCATTAGTTGAAAATATTTTTCCAATATCATATTATGTGAATTTTGCGCAACCATTTTTTGTTCATTGTTTTCTTTTTTTTTTATTTTTGCGATGTAAACAGTGTCACATACGTGTATAAAAATTCGAGGAAACATTTGAAAATTTCCATAATATCATTGTTGCATCCTACATTCCAACCACTTGGAATTTATTGTTTCTCATTGTATAATCGTAACTGCACACCTATATATATATATATAATATAGTTCGCGGAAAATTCTCCACGATAAATGACAACTTGTTTAAGTATATTAAACTTTCCTAAAGCTTTTTACGAAAACTAAAAATTAGGTCACTTACTTTTACTATTATACTATACAGTTACGTAATAAAAAATATGCAAATTTTTATTCTACATTTAAAATTATTATATATACCTATATGTGATGCAAAGTGTGAAGAAATGGAACTTTAAGGGCATCACCCACATTGTGACGTCATTATAGCAGCCATTTAAAATACGTCATTCAACTTTTAAACTAAGAAAAATAAACATAAATAATTACTTGCAAATTAAAATTAAATTCTTTGCTATTATTATTAATATTATTATTTTCATTTGATTGTGTTTTTCAATTTTTTTTAGTTTAGTCATTTTATTTGCTATATTTTTACAATATATAATATTATTATATATGTATATATTATTATTCAATTTAGGCGCAGTCAAAGTAGCCTTTTCTATAAATTTTAAATTATTTTATTTTGTAGTTACAATAATTTTCAAATTTCACATTTTTTAATTTTTCACATTATTATATTCATTGTTGCTTTTTGAAAAGAAAAACTTTAATGCAAATATTTTGCGGAAAAATGGACTCCGTTTTGAAATGAATTTTGAAAACGCTAAAATAATAAAAACTTTAATTAATTTCATTCTGGGTAATGAAATTGTCTTTTCATTTGTTTAACGTTAATTTTATAACCTGCTAAAATATTATTTTAAAACTACAATTCAAAAATAATTTAATATCATAAAGTTCAAGCAGCTTAGAAAATATGGTTATCAGCCCACCCACTTATTTTGAAAATTAAATATTTTTTTTAAAACCAACGTAAAATTTTAAAAAAATTAAGTCGATGCTGATAACTGGTTGTAAGTTTCAGCTTTATAAAAAAAATATTTTAATTTAAAATTTAATTTCCAGAATTAAATGGTTGCTGAAAACTCTGTGACTTTGTAATTTGATAGTGTTTAGGGTCCTAAACAAGTGTGCAAAAAAGTTTTGCAAAATTTTTAATATTTTTCAAGATATTTGCAATTTTATAATTTCGACACTTTCTTTTTCAAGAATTTTTATCTCTTAAAATATTCATTGTAGAAAAAAAATTTTGTTATTAAAAATTATAGAGAAAATATTGAACTTTGATAATATTATTTTAAAAAATGAATAAATTTCATTTTTTAACAATTTGTTTAAACAATAATTTTTTAATGTTAATTTTTTATATTGAGATGGTGATGGATTTTTTAAATTTTTTTAAAATTTTTTAAAAAATAAACTTCATTTTGTGCTGAACCGACTGTGTAAATATAAGAATGGTGTTTTTTGAATTTTTTGAGAAATATTTTCTTCAAATTTTTACTGCACTATTCTTACGCGCGTCACCGTCGACAGCGTCAACAGATTACACAAACCACTAATGTAAATAATCAATTATTGATATTTTTATCTTATTACACAATGTTTTTAAATAAAATTATTTATATTTTCATAAATAATTATACAGTCGAGTCCGCTTATTACGACTTCGCTTATAACGACTGTCCGCTTATAGCGACCTTCTCGGGCCCTTTATACTTTGGTTTACATTGCATTACAAAGTGCATATATTTTTTCGCTTATAACAAAGTCCGGTTAATGCGACGGAAATCCTCCGTCCCTTGAATGTCGTTATAACCGGACTCGACTGTAATTAAATTAATTAAAATTAAATTAATTAATTAAATAAATAAATAAATAAATAAATAAAACCGCTGCCAAGTTGTACATTTTTATAATTTTGGTGTTCATTTCATGAACACTTTGCTTCCTCATAAAAATAATAATAATTGAAATATAAGAATTACTTTTTATAAAAGGGTTAAAAATCATTAAATCTTGGTCCAAAAAATGTGTTTTTATACATTCTTTAAGATGGTAATAATAGTTTAATAATTACACATAAGTTAATAAACAAGAATGTTGAAAAAATGATATTTTCCACAATTCTTGATTTTTCAACTACCAATAATTTCATAATTTCTGCCCGAATCAGGTTAAAAAATAGGTCAATCGAAGCGTTTTTTAATGCTCTTCAAGTTGGTAATAATTTTTTGAAGTTACTTTTACATAATTTAAAAAAATTTTTATAAAAGACTTATTTTTCAAAATTTTAGATTTTTAAAAGTTTAATATCTTTGGTTAATATGGACGAAAAATGTTCAATTGGGGCTCAAAAGATGCATCTGAAAAAACTCTACAAAACTAAATACAAAACAAAACTAAACTTCTACATTTTTCAACAAAATTTTCAAAAAAGTCTTATTTTCTAAAATTTTTGATTTTTTAAAGTTTAATATTTCCGGTTAATATGAACGAAAAATATTCAATTAGGGCTCAAAAGATGCGCGTGAAAAAACTCTACAAAACTAAAGAAAAACATTTATAAGTGTCCTAACATTTTCTTAAGTTACGTCCAAAAAACGTTTTTTTTACAAAATGAAAAATGCAAAAAAAAAATAGTTAAACTTCATGAATCGGGCTGAAAATACTCTCATTTTATGTCCCCCAGGGAGACCTACAATTTAAAAAAAAATTGAGGCCTTTAGCTCTTTCTCGTTCTGAGATATTGAGGCAAATGTAATGTTAGTACACACACACACACACACACACATCGGGACAAATTTTTAAAATCCGTTTTTTGGACTTCGGAGGTCAAAATACGTCGAAATTTTTTTTTATTTATTTAGAACATTTATACGGGGAGTTCCTGTGCATATATAAAGTACTAAAGTATTAGGCATAATAAAAAAAATTTATAAATATGTCAAAAAATGACAATCCAAAATTTTGCTAATACAAAGCTTCCTTTATGAGGAAGCAATAAATAAATAAATAAATAAATAAATAAATTAATTAATTAATTAATTAATTAATTAATTAATTAATTAATTTAATTAATTTAATTAATTTAATTAAGGGAATTTGAACCATTATGACGTCACATATTTAGAACAAATGCTTTGGACAAACTGTGACGTCATAATGGTTCAAATGCCCTTAATTATAATTAAATTAATTAAATTAAATTAAATTAAATTAAATTAAATTAAATTAAAAAATTAAATAATAGTGCAGTAAAAATTTCAAAAGAGTATTTCTCAAAAAAATCAACAAACACAATTTCTATATTTATAAATTCGGTTCAGCACATAATGAAGTTTAGTTTTAAAAAAATTTTTAAATATATCACTATCTTTATAAAAAATTAACATTCAAAAACTATTGTTTAAACAAATTGTTAAAAAATTAAATTTATTCATTCTTAAAAATAATATTATTAAATTCAATTATTTTTGCAAGTAGTAACATTTTTTGCAATAATTCAATTTTTTTAGAATTTTTAATATTTTTGGAAAAAATTCAATTATTTTCTAAAATTGTAAAAAATCCTTCGAAACAATTGAATTATATTTATAAATAGTAAAATTCAATTGTTTTCAAAAAAGTTTCACGAAAGAATTATTCAATGTTTTTTCTTAATTCGATATAAAATTTTTTAAATGAATTCAATTATTTTCAAAATTTTTAATTAAAATTATTAAAGAAACTCCATTATTTAAAAAAAAAATTCAAAGAAATTCTTCTAAAAGAATTTAATTAGAATTTTCAAAAATTTTAACAAAATTCTTCGCGGGAATTCAATTATTTTCCTAAATAATAAAATTGGTCGATAAGGAATTCTATTATTATCAAATTTTTTGATAAAATTCTTTGCAACAATTCGATGATTTTCAATACATTAATTTTAAAATTGAAAAAAAGAAAAATCACATATATACATTGATGCTTTTTCAAAAGAAAAATTTCTGTCAAGTATATTTAGCGGAAAAAGACTTTAAAATAAATTTCAAAAACGTTGAATAAAAATTTTAATTTCTTTTTACTTATTCTGAAAAAATTAATAATAACAATGAAATTGTCTTTTCATTTGTTTAACGTTAATTTTTGTAACCTGATAAAATATTATTCTAAAACTACAATTCTAAAATAATTTAATATCAGAAAGTTCAAGCAGCTTAGAAAATATGGTTATCAGCCCACCCACTTATTTTGAAAATTAAATATTTTTTTTTAAAACCAACGTAAAATTTTAAAAAAATTAAGTCGATGCTGATAACTGGTTGTAAGTTTCAGCTTCATAAAAAAGATTTAAATTTAAAATTAAAAATTAAAAATTCGAATTAGAATTGAAATTCTACGTGTGTTGAAAAGTTTTTTCCAATAATGCTAATTAGATGTAGAAAAGCGAGAAAAATTTTTGGCAAATGTTTTAATTGAAAAAGTATAACAAGTTTTCCTATAGCGACTTTTTTTCCTCTTTTTATTATTTTTGTTTTTTTTATGAAAAAGTTAAATTTCTAAAATTGTTTTTGTGTAATGAGAAGCATGATGATCTTTTCGCACATTGACTATTTGCTGAAACTTTCGAGAAACGTAATTAATTTCTACTAAGACAGTTCGTTAGTTATAAGTAATTAAGTGAGTTTCGAACATTTATCGTTTTACTCGTTGCATATATATATATATATATACAATTCTCATTAATGTCGAAAGAACATTTTCCTTGTTAAAAACAAAAAATCTTTTCTTATATACACATATAATTTATTTATATACCTATATATAAATTCTCCGATTATCTCATCCGTAAGATAAGCGTGATGCTAATTAGATTATATATGAAATTAATTTTCAATGAGAATAGTATTATTCAACTTAATTAATTATGTTATACCTAGACTGTATATAATTTATTTATATAATTTTTATATATTTTTTTTTTTTTATTATTTCATTATTAATGATTGAATAATATTATTTATTATTTTACAAAAATGTCCAATAAGAATTTTGAATATATATAATAAAAAAATAATAAAAAAATAATAAAAAAATAATAATAATAATAATAATAATAATATTAATTAAATAAAATAAAAATAAATTTTTTATTATTATTATATTATATTCATAATGATAAAATAAAAGTAATTATTATTAATATTTTTATATTGATTTAACACTTTTTTATAATAATACGGTGATCAAAACTTGTCGGGAATGAAATACGGAAACAAATACTAACACCTGTTGATTAGGTTTATCATTTTAGTAGTCTTTGTGAGTACAAAAAGTTTTTTATGTGTAAATTATTGTTTAGTATTCAATTTTTTTTGTGGATTTTATTTTATTTTAAGAAACGATTCCTGCGTCTACATAATATTAAAATATAATATTTCAAAAAATGATTATTAATAAATATTAGCAATGAAAATGACTAATTGTCAGTAAGAGTGGCTAATTATTATTATTATTAAGAAACGGAATTTATTAGTAATAATGACCATTTACAAGTACAGACTTCGCCACTTGATAATTAATTTTAAAAAAGCAGCAAAAAGTAGCTTTTAAACTAAAAAAAGTCGTAAAAAAGTAGCTATCGAAAAATTAAACTTGACAAACAAAAAAAACTCGTTTTAGACACTTCACAAAACTGACAAAAATTCCATTCCATATTTTTTATTTTCCTGACTTTTTCCTAATTTTCATCAAAAATATTCACTTCTTTCTTATCCTGCTAATAAATTGAATTCCTGCAACAAATTTTATTATTCATATGAAAGAATTTAAATATTTATAACAATAGTTTTTAATTCTTGCGAACAGTTTTATAAAAAATTTTAAATAATTGATTTCCTTCGACTAATTTTATGCGAATTCTAATTTAAATAATTGAATTCCTGAGAAATTTTTATTATTCATGAAAAGAATTGAATTCTTGCGAAGATTTTTACAAAAAAATTTTTAAATAATTGAACTCTGTTTGTAAATTTTATGAAAATAGTAGATATTGATAATCATTGAATTGTGAAAAGTTTTTAAAAATAATTAAATTTTACAAAGAATTCTGTTTGAATTTTTGAGAATAATTGAATGTCTGTGTGGCATTTTATTAAATTTTTTTTGAAAATAATTGAATTCCTAATAAGCATTTTATTATATATAAAAATAATTGAATTCTTGTGAACGATTTTATTAGAATTCTTTATAATAATTGAGGAACTGGATTCTATAACCGGCTCTTCGCTCGGAATGCACGCGCTAATATCAGTCGGGTGGCAGTGAGCGCCTCTGGGCCTGTCACTGCCACCCGACTGATATTAGCGCGTGCATTCCGAGCGAAGAGCCGGTTATAGAATCCAGCTCCTCAATTGAATTTCCAAGAAAAAATTTATTAGTTTTAAAAATAATTGAATTCTTGTGATAAATATTATTATTTATGAAAATAATTGAATTTCGCAAAGAATTTTATTAAAATGCCTCAAAATAATTGAATTTTCGGGAATCATTTTGTTATTTATCTTTAATAATTGAATTTTTTCGAAGAATTATTTTTGTAAATAATTGAATTCTTGGGAAGAATTTTATTAAAATCTATTAGAATAATTGAATTATTTAAAAAAAAATTAATTAAAATTGTATTTAAAATAATTGATTTCTTTCGATCAATTTTATTAAAATATTTGAAAATAATTGAATTCCTGTGAAAAATTCTAATATTTTTGTAAATAATTGAATTCTTCCAAAGAATTTTTTGATCAATTGCTGTAAAATTGTATTAAAAATAATTGAAATCCTGCGATGAATTTTATGATTTATGAAAATAATTGAATAGTTGCAAAGAATATTATTAAAGTTTTTAAAAATATGTAATTGAATTCCTGAAAAGAATTTTGTTATATGAAAATAATTGAATTATTGCGGAAAATTTTATTAAAATTTTTAAAAAGAATTGAATTTCTGTAAAAAATTTTGTTATTTTTGAAAATAATTGAAATTCGTCGATTAATTTTATGATTTATGAATGTAATTGAATTCTTGCTTAGAATTTTATCAAAATTTTTTTTAAAAAATTGAATTTGCATGAAAAATGTTATTATTAGTGAAAGTATTTGAATTATTGTGAAGAATTGTAAAAAAATTTTGTTAAATAATTGATTTTTTCGAAATTTTTTTAAAAATGCTATTCTAAATTAGGTAATTGAATTCCTGTGGAAATTTTATTATATGAAAATAATTGAATTTTGGATAAATTTTGTCAATTTTTTTTCAAATAATTGAATTATTTTGCGAAATTTTATGAAAATACTATAGATATTGAAAATAATTGAATTTCGAATATTTTTTGAAAATAATTGAATCGTTTTAAAGAATTTTATTATAATTTTTGAGAATAGTTTTTCGATTTCTAGTTTCAGCGAATTTAAAGTATAAAGTATAGAGTAAAAACAATAACTTATTATCATTTATTAGAATTAATAATTATTGTTAGAAATAACTAATTTACGATAAAAATTACTAATTATAAGAATGACTACTTTTCATAGAAAAAAATTCTTGTTATAGTAAACAATTGAAATTTAAAGTGTTGGATCAACTTTAAAAAATTATTATCAATAATAAAGAAGATTAACTATAATGTAATTTTAGTTAAGTAAATAATTAGTTTCTCTTTTAACGCGTGGGTGTTGTCTGCGTATTTGCGTATAGGTATACATAAAAGCCAACCTTGTCAATTAATTACCGGGAAAAAACCTTTTCTTCTCGTTTTTTTTTTCTTTTTTTTCCTTTTTTTTGAAAGCTTTTACTCAGTCGCCTTAAAATATTTTAAAATTGTGCAAATACACAAAAGTCTTTCGTGAACAATAACAAGTATAAAGAGCAGCAATGAATTAACGAGTTATTAAGCTTTTAAGTATTATTTTTTATTTATTTCACTGAAAAATGCTGTGAAAGTAGAGTTTTTTCATTTCATTTTTTTGTATTTTATGTGATTTTTTTTATTATTCTATATAATTTTTTTTTAATTTTAATTTTTTTAAATTTAGTTCATTTCCTATTATTTAATTGTATTTAATTGTTTTCTATTTCTAGACTAACGATTTTTGTTTATTATTATTTATTGTTATTATTTTATGTTGTTTAAAATTTTATTTCCGTTTTTTTTGAAAAGTTAATTTTCTTTTCTTTATTCTTCATAATTATCTTTAATTATCTGTAATCGTTTTTAATTTCTAAATGAACTTTTCTTGTTTATCATTATTTATATATAGATGTAATTATTTATTCTTACTTAATTACACTGTTTTTTATAATTCTTTAAACATAGCAAACAAATAAATAATATTCATTTTTAGAAAAAATTTTTTTTTTAATTTGTCATTAAAATATTTTTTTTAATAAGTAAATTATTATATAATAATTATTATATAGTAAATTATTTTATACTAATTTACTTATTAAAAATATTTTAATGACAAATTTAAAAAAAAATTTCAATATAGCAATTTTCACAATGTTCGGGAAATTTTTCAGCTAAACCTCGAGATGAAAAAGCGATAAGTGAACAAAGTGATATAAATACAGTGAAGACTAAGCGCACTTTGAAGAGATATGTGAAAATTACAGGGAACTTTACAAAGGTGTATTAATATTCTTGTGGAGGAGTTGAGCCACTGTAATAAATAATTAATAACGTCTAATACATGTGAAACTATTATACACATGGGCAAACATGCGTTAATATTCTTGTTTCAGTATCATATTGCAGTAATTAAATTTATAGAAAGAAGTACAAAAAAATATTTGAAAAATATTTCGTATTTTAAAAGAAAAGGTCTTAAATTTTAAATTTCTTTCGGTAGAAGCGTAAGGAATTTAATTTTCTACATTTTGAATAATTTAAAGTTATATTTGAATACAAATTACACTTTTTTGTCAATAATAAATGATTTAAGTAACATAAGCAAAAATTTAACAAATATTTCTTATTGACAGAAAATTGTAATTTTTATTCAAATGCAACTTTCAATCGTTTTGAATGTTCAAAATTAAATTCTTCGTCTTTCCACCAAAACAATATAAATTGTCCTTTTCTTTTAAATTACGAAATTATGACATTGGACTAACTTTTGTTTCGACTGTACATCAGATTCTTCCTTAAAAATCAATAATATAAAAATACTATTAAATAAAAAAAATTATCAATAATTATATTTTAATAAAGATGTGAGTTAATATTGTTATTCAGTGAACTTAAAGTACTTTCGCCATTCATATTCTCTTTTCTTTAAAAACTTATTTTCATCATTAATAGCATCAATTTTTACCACGTTGAAGTCCACAACGTTTATCAACGAAAAAAATTGTTTACTTAGTAAATTAATAAAATATATCGCAGCAATATTGACACAAAAATATTTAGAAAAAATAGATTGATGTTTATGTTCTGATAATAATTGTTATACAATTAAATATTAAATTAAAAATAATATTCGAATAGAGGAAATAAATTTTTTTCGTTGATCAACGTTGTGGACTTCAACTTCGTCAATTTTTTATCTATCTTCAATATTAATCATAAAAAATATTGTTTTTAATATATAATGGTAACGTAATAAAGTAGTTCATTTAGTTTATGACACATTCGCTAAGGGTAAGAGTTCATAACATTTCTAAGGAGGCGATAACTTTTAGTGTTACAATTATCTAATAATTGGCAAATGACGTGGTTGTTGCCAGTCGCGTATACATATACATCCGTTAATCAAGTGAAATTTTAAACTGATTAAACTTATAAAAAATAATATTTTGTTTTTAATTATATATTATTTTTTATATATATTGTATATTATATAATCGTTTACTGTATGATATTATATACAAAATAATAATAAGGGAAAGTGGGGTAAAACGATCATTACTAAGGATTTTTTCTTATTCCACTTCCAATTACTTTACAAAAAACGATTCTTATTAAATGTTTTTAAATTTTCGAGAAAGAGTTCTTTTATAGACAAGCTTTATATTTGGTAAAAATTTCAGAACTCTTTACCATGGCGAAAATTAAGATAATTATTTAATTTTCAAATTATAATTTCCATTACGTCAAATTTTGAAAATTTAATAATTAATCTCAATAATGTTAAATTTTTTCTCAATTTTGATACAATAAATATTTTCTACAAAATTTTTGCCATACGAAAAAAGTGTAACTGCGGTTCTTTGATTGGGATCTTTAATTAACGCAGAAGAGTAAAAACAATTAAAAACATTATAAATGAAAAACATGGAAAGCGTGGAAAGGAAAACTTCTAATTTCAAAATCGATGTCAATTAGAAAAGTTGTTTGAAAAAAAAAACTAAAGTTCTTTAATACTATTATATAGTTTGAATATATAGATAGTAAATCTGCAACGATATATATGAAGTGTACATAAATTGCAAATTTACGAATTCATCATTGCAAGTCTTGTTATTGAAAGTGACGCTTGATTACGTCGAACGTTTCACGCGAGGTATTCAAAGGATATATGAAAGAATTATCACGATTTATTATCGAAATTCGCAATAATTGTCTACGAAATCGAATTAGCATGGATATGGAACAAGGTCTATTTTCACACCTACATTTTAATATGTATATATAATGTTCTATATTTAAAGCTTATATTTATTTCCGCATAAATAATTTATAATAATTATTAATTAATAATAATAATTATAATAATTATTATAATAGTAATTATTATTTATACACTGTAAAAAATTTAGGGAGTTAACGGACTCGGGAGTTGGGAGTGAAATTTTTCGAGTTAAAAATCAACTCCAAAAGAGAGTTAATTTCTAACTCCCTTCATTCAACACCCGCGCGAGTTATTTTTTCCATGGGGAGTTAGCATTTGGGTGTGAAATTTGAACTCTCTTTATTTAACTCCCCTGGCATTAACTCCCCAATGGGTGCGACTTTTATAGACACCCCGGGGGAGTTAAAATTTAACTCCCTTTTATTACAGTGTATTTTTATTATTAGCCCGCAGCTGAAAACTGGGCTATACGCGGATTAAAATAACCTTCAGCGGTAAAATATTAGAATATTTTACTTTCAAAGATACTAGAAACAGGATTTCAATTTTAATTTTTTATTAATTTTAATTTACAGGGTTGCCACAAAAATTTAATTTTTCTCAATCCCTGACTTTTCCCTGGTTTCCAGACAAATTTTTGACTTTTTCCCTGACCCTAAACAATATTCTGATTCACTCTAAAAATTATTAGATACTCTAAAAAATGTTCTACACTGTAAAAAAAGGGAGTTAAATTTTAACTCCCCCGGGGGTCTATAAAAGTCGCACCCATTGGGGAGTTAATGCCAGGGGAGTTAAATAAAGAGAGTTAAAATTTCACACCCAAATGCTAACTCCCCAAGGAAAAAATAACTCGCGTGGGTGTTGAAAGAGAGGAGTTAGAAATTAACTCTCTTTTGGAGTTGATTTTTAACTCGAAAAATTTCACTCCCAACTCCCGAGTCCGTTAACTTCCTAAATTTTTTACAGTGTATTATATTTATTTACGATTTTTTTTGTATTTTTAAATAAATATTTAATCATTATTATTTTTCCATAGGAATCAAAATTAATTCCATCATTTCAAATAATTTATTATTTTCCAGAATTATTAACTAAAATTCTTTTTTAAATCCATTATTTATAACGATTTATAATAATTTTTTAAAAATGTTCTTTGAGAGTTCAAGAATGGTCAAAAAATAATTTCTACATAAATTTACTATTGAATGAACGTAAAACTAACTAATAATAAATATATTAAAAAATAAAAACTTCAAAGAATTTTAAAAAAAATTCAATTAATTAAACTTTTTCAAAAAAATTAATTCTATAAAATTCTTAGTTAAAAGTATAAAAAATTCAGATTTTCAAAGATTTTAATTTTAAACATAATCAAAATTCAATTATTTCTAAAAATTACAAAAAATTCTACCAGAAATTAATTTTTAAATAAATTTTTATTAGAAAATTCTACGAGAATTTTATTATTTAAATACAAAAATAAATAATTTATTGAATAATTGAATGTTCCTTAAAATTGAATTCTTATACACAATTTTTTCAAAAATTTTTAAGTAATTGAATTCTTTGGACGAATTTAAATAAAATTTTTAATAATTACATTTTTTGAGGAATTCGATTAAAATTGTGTTAAAAATAATTGGAATTCTGCAATGAGTTTTATTATTTATGAAAATAATTGAATTATTGCGAAGAATTTTATAAAACAAAGTTCCAAACAATTGACGTTTTAAAAAAAAAATTATGCAAATTCTATTTTTAATAATTGAATTCCTGTGAAATTTGCATATGAAAATTTCTCAAAAGAATTCAATTATCAACAATTTTAACAAAATTCTACAAGAATAATTAATTATTTTCGAAAATAATATTATTCTAAAAAATAATTGAATATTCGTGAAGAATTTTGTCAAAATTATTGTTAAATAATAGAATTCATTTGAAATTTTTATTTTTTGGAAAATAATTTAATGTTCGTGTAGAATTTTATCAAAATTTTTGTTTAATAATTGAAATCTTTTGGAAAATTTTATTAAAATAGTAGATTATTGAAAATCATTGAATTGGGGAAAACTTTTGAAAATAATTGAATTTCGAAGAAGAATTTTATTATTTATGAAGATAATTGAAATTTTCAAGCGTATTTTTAAAAATTTTTGAACATAATTGAATTTTTGTGAAGAATTTTATTTCTTTTGAAAATAATTGAATTCCTACAAAAATTTGTAACTTATTTTTCAAGATTCAACTGTTTTTTGTGTTTTTAACTAAAATTTTTCCATAAGATGAATTCAGAAGAATTTAAATTATTAAAATTTTTCAAAAATCTAAGTACTTTAAAATTTTTGATTAAATTTATTCAAAATTGAAATTTTATAAATTTTTAAATTTTTTATTTGAATATTTTGAAGTTTATCTATTTATGAAAATTTTAAATACAACTCTTTTAAAATTCAATAAATTTTGAAATATTTAATTAAAATTACTCATTAAATAATTCGTAAGTAATAATTTTATGATAGTTCTTCAAGAATTAAGTTATTTAAAAAGAAATTAGTGTCAGAATTATATTAAATTAAAGCTTTTGTATTAGAATTCGTGGTTATTTTTATAGTTTTTGAGGCAAACCAAAAAGACACAAAAATTTAGAATTTTTTTATGAATTCTAAAAATTTAATTTGTTTCTAGGACTTTTATTAAAAATCTCTGACTTTTCTCTGATTTCCCTGATTAATTCTATTTCCCCTGACTTTTTCCTGAATTCCCTGACCTGTGGTAACTCTTATATAATTAAATTAAATTGAATTTAATTTATTAATCTTTGTTTGGTTTTATTTATTTGTGTTTTTATTTTCATTTAATTAATTTAATTTTTATAGTTTTAATTTGAAGTATTTTTTAATATTTTAAAATACTTGCAATTGCACAGTATTGTATCAGAAATTGGTAAATTAAAATTTTGTGATTTTAAAAATTTTTAAATAATTTAAGCCGCGTGTATTATATCTAATATGACGTAGGTGCATTTGTTATAGATATATATATATAAAATAGGGCGCCTACAGAATGTAAAAGCTATTTAACGGATATGACACAATTAGTTTAATTATCGCGGTAATATCCATGTGTGATAAGGACTAATTTTTAAACGATAACTGCAAATTGATCGAAACACAGTTGATTAATATCCGATAAGCATTGGTTGGTGTGTTTACTTACTGCAAATTTCCATACGCCCTCGCACATTAAATCTCTTTTCCAGGAATTGCCAGCTGCAAACGGTAAACCACGCCGACGACAGCGATTATTTCCAAAATTATTTTCAATCTCCGTCATTGATTTGCCACAACTGTAAAAAATTAAACAAATACAAAAAAATTAATTAAAAAGTCAAAAAAGAAATTATAAAGTTTAAAATAAATATCAAAATTTTTTTCAATTCTATATTTATTTCTTTGTTTATTTTTTTCTAATTAGCATTATCTTTGCTGGGATTCGATTATGGGACAAATAAATAGATTATCGTATTAAAAACTACAGAATTAAATTATAAACAAAAAAAGTAATTAAAATTTTAATTACTTTTTTTGTTTATAATTTAATTTTGTAGTTTTTAAAAAAAAATTAAATTAATTAATTTAATACATTTTTTTTTTTTTTTGTTCACGAAAAAATTATAAATTCTACATAAATCTCAAATTTTTTTCTAATCTAATCAAAATTCTTTGGCTTTTTTCTAATCACTATCATATTCACAAATTAATTTTTTTTTTTTGAGCAACTAAAATCTTTAATTAAATTAAATAAAAAATGCAATAATAATATAAACTTATTTGCATGTTCTTTTTAAGGATCTTTACTAATTACTATAATTATTTGAAAAAAATAAATAAGTTCTTAGGCCCTGATTTTAAGACAAATAATATTTTTTCGTGGGTTAGATTTATATAAGCACTGAAAAAATATTTCACTATCTATAAATTTTTTAAGTAGATAAAAATTTAATCTCGACTTTAATTATTTCGAGTTATTGAATAAAGTAGACTATTATCAATAAAATATGTACTAAAACCAAGTATAATTTTTTTTTCGATTTAAATCAAATATAAACTTTACTCAAAGCCGTAAATTCCGTATTTGAAGAAAAAAACTCACAATAATTATTTGTCAGCGTCACAAATATAAATATTTAATAATAGTTACACAAATAACCGATTTGAATCAAATGAAAAATTATTTATTCGATAATGCAAACAGAAAAAAATTTATAGTTATATTTAATACAGAAAATTACAATCAGATTAAGAATATATTATTTGATCCGTTTTATTTAAAAAAGATTATTTTAAAGGGAATTATTGATAAAATGTTGACTACATCTTACGTCAATCGGTAATTTCATACATCCGAATGAGTATAAAGAACACACGTTTAGAAATAAAAAATTTATTGCATCTAAATCTGGTCGCGAAATTTCTGGGGTTTGCAGTGAAAGACAACGATATTTTAAGAATATAATTTCCACTTTTAACTAGAGAGATAAAAATTAATTTTTCAAATCAAATCGCCTGTAACAATATTTTTACTCTCTAATTCAAATTAATTAAAAATAATTTGATTTAGCGATAAATTAATATTTGATTTCGAATATTTATATTTTATTTCTATTTATTATTATAGAAGAAAAAAAGATGTAATTAGACTCAGAGCATGCTAAATTATTTATTTACTTCAAATCCAGGGCTCGGATCGTCTTTAAGACTCAAAAAAAGTGGCTTTAGTCGCAAAAATTTACAACAAAAGTCACGAAAAGTCGCATGAAATTTTAGAAAAGAACGACAAAAAGGAAACACGAAATTGTCAAAATGTAAAAAAAAATCACATTTCTCGACAACAGATACATTAATATCAAACAATTCGAAATAAAATTTTTAAAAATTTAATAAAATTCATAACCAAATTTTAAATTAGGTATTTTTAACATTTTTTTAAAAATTCTCTTTAAAATGTCAATGATTTTTATAAATAATAAAATTCTTCTTCGAAATTCAATTATTTGCATAAAGAATTTTAATAAAATTCTTGTCAAAATTTCAATTATCTTTATAAATAATAAAATTCATCCTAGAAATTCAATTATTTTCAAAAGTAATAAAATTCTTCGCAAAAATTCAATTATTTCCACAAATTTAGAATAAAATTCATCTTATGAATTCAATTATTTTCAAATATTAATAAAAATATTTGTAATAATTCAATTATTTTCAAAAGTAATAAAATTCATTACAGAAATGCAATTATTTGCAAAGAATTTTAATAAAATTCTTGTCAAAATTTCAATTATCTTTATAAATAATAAAATTCATCCTAGAAATTCAATTATTTTCAAAAGTAATAAAATTCTTCGCAAAAGTTTAATTATTTTCAAGATTTTTTTTTTAATTTCTCCTTAAAATTTGTATTATCTTCATGAAGAATAAAATTCATCCTGGAAATTTAATTATTTTCAAAAGTTCTGATAAAATTTTTTGCAAAATTCAATTATCTTGAAAAGTAAGAAAGTTCTTCACAGAAATTCAATTATTTTCAAAAATTTTTTTTAAATTCGCTTCAAAACTTCGATTATCTTTGTAAATATCAACATTTTTCTGCAAAATTCAATTACTTACTAATGTTTTATAAATTTCTTCCCAATAATTCAATTATTTTCATAAAAAAATGATACAATTTTTTTTTATAAAGTCTTATAATATAAAATAATAATTTTATCACTCGGTCTTCTTTAATTATTATAAAAACATGAAGACATCGATTGCTCCGAGTCGAAGACTCGGAGTGATCGATTTCTTCATGTTTTATAACAATTTTTTTTAAGTTCTTTAATTTCTACAAGGTTTGAATTTGAATCTTTTGAAGAATTTTAATTTCTATGGAAAAACAATAATTAAATATTTATTTATAAAAGAAGTTATTGATGTTTTCGAAAAATTTGTAAATAAATGTAACAGAACATTTTTTTTGACTCAAACTTTTTCCTTTATATTTAAAATTTTTTTTTAAATTTCATTCGCATTTTACTAAAAAAATCTCGAAAAAGTCGATTAGTCGCATTTTTTCACAAAAAAGTCGAAAAAAGTTACATTTCCTTAGAAAAGTCGAAAAAAGTCGAAAAAGTCGCACAATCCGAGCCCTGCAAATCAATTTTATTTCTGCTAAATAAAATTGTTATGCAAAACAAATGAATAATTTACTAGGTTTTGTGGCAAATATTATACTTTTATTTGACCTTTTATTAGAGTAAATTTTTCTTCAGTCAAAATACATTTTATTAATTTTTTCTATAAATATACCCCGGAAATAGTAAAACTTATTTTCGTCAGAAAAAATTTTTTTTATATTATTTTTTTTATGTATATCACATTACGAGAGGGTATTAGCCTGTTAATATAGGTATATAAATAAAAAAAATAATAATCAAATAAATTAAATGAAAATTTTGTTAGAAAAATTATTAATTATAAAAAATCTCGTAAGAATAATTCGATTTAAATTATCAGCATAGATAATAAATTGTGCGAAAGAAAAAAATTTATACTAAGTATTCAAAAAAAAAAGTTTTTGTCTGTTGTTACATTGACATATTTCATTAAATGCGACTGAAAAGTTTTTCCTTTGTTTATTTTTGTTGCGCGAAGAAAAAGTTTTTCCGATTAATTATGTATACTAATACTAATAAAACTTTTTTGACAATGAAATGTACATATTAGTTACTTTTTAAATCTATATAGAAAAGAAAAAACAAATACGGGAAAATTTGTTCATTTTAATAATGACAAAAAAAATATATACTATATATTTACGATAATAGTGTAATGCAATAATGTGACGAAGATTGATATTCGAAATAAAAGTTTTTATCTTAAATGCTGCGCGTAGCAAAAACGAAAAAAAAAATGATCGGTTCGTGCTGATAATAGAAATTGGAAAAAAATCAATTTCATTTTCATTGAATATACTAATCTCAAAACACTTTCTGACTTCGCATACTAATGTCATTTTTATATATTCGCAACAACTTTATTGATTTATACCTTTCAAAAATAAAAATATGTCTATAAATATAAATTCGATAGAAGACATTTTTTATTTCTTTTTTTTCTAATTTTATCATTACTAATTAACAAATATTAATTTTTTTTACAGAAAAAATATTGTTTTATATTATTTTTTATTTTAGTTTTATTATTATTATTATTATTATTATTATTATTATTATTATTATTATTATTATTATTATTATTATTATTATTATTATTCTTTTATTATTTTGATTTTTTTAATTATTTTTATTAAAGTTATAAAAATAATTATTATACATATTTATAATTTATGTTTTAATGAGAATTTTTTCAGAGTTCAACAATTTGAATTTAAATTGAGTTATAAATTATTATAATTAAAGTTATAAATTAAAATTTTTCTAATCGCATCCGTAAAAAATGAATCTATATTTAAAGGTAAAAATTATTAAATAAGTTTCTTTGTGGAATTTAAATATTAAAATTTATAAAATTGAAAAAAATTATTAATAAAGAAAAATATTGTTGATTTAAATTTTAAAAAAACAATTGCATGAGTTTATGTTAAACTGTAAATACATTAAGAAATCTAACAGTAGAATTACAGCGTTAATGGTCAGACGGTAAAATAAGTACAGTAGTAAAAACTAAATGAAGTCAGACGTGACATGTTATTTCCTTGGCGTAAATTTTCACGAGAGAACATTTATCAAATGAGAACTTTTTCCCCTACAATAATAATGAATAGTGAAAATTTTCACGATATTGTAATTAACATCATGAAAATAAATCTCAACATCACCATACGATAATAATAATTATAAAAATAATAATAATAATATTATATATTTTTAAAATAAAATAATAATAAAGAATAATATGTATATTTCTAAAAATTATATAATGAGTTTAAAATTTATAAATCTAATTATAGAAGAAAAAAATTTATAAAATCGAATTTTAAAATAAAATTCGCAAAAATAAGATTTTTATTTACTTTTTCTTTTTTGCAATAATTTAAATAAACAAAAGGGAGAAAAATATTTAGAATGCAATGCAATTTTTCTTGATGTTGAAACAAAAGTCGAATAATATTTATCTCTGCGTCAGAGTTGAGAGAGAAAGATTTCAATCATAATGCTTTTTTATTATTAATTGACTTTCAATATCGTTTACCTGCAGGACCTTCAATGAAATAATGATTGTTGTAAAATAAAATGAGAATAAGAAAAATCTCCTAGGATTCGATTCATTTTTCTCTCTCTCTCTCTCTCTCTCTCTCTCTTCTTTTTTTGACCCCTAACTTCAACTATACGATCATGAAACTCTCCTCTGGGAAATCGACCTCGCAAAAGAAAAATCAATTCGTGTAAACTGTATACCTATAGTCTTCTGCAGTTTTATGCAGTTTCAAAATATAATAAAATTTTTCTTTGCTTTTTTTTGGAAAATATTATATACGCCAAAAAAAGTAATATTTTTATTTCGAAAAAATCTAAATCGATATTATTGAAAAACAATAACTGACAGAAGCAAAATTTTTATTTTTGAAATAAATTTTATTTTAATTATATTCTTTATACTTTTATTTCTTATTTTCTCAATTAAAAATTTTAATAATAGGAAAAATAAGTAATTATTGAAAAAAATAGTTAAATACTAGCAAAAACAATTAATTATTAGTAAAAAGTTTTTTTATTAGTAGAAAGTTTTTTTATTAGTAAAAGTTTGTTTAAAATTAACAATTACTATGTAGTCAAGATAGCTAATTAGAATTCAAAATAACTTCTTACTAGTAAAAGTAAACAATTACTAGTGTAAATAATTATTATAGTTAAAAAAATAGTTACTGGTAAAAATAACTATCAGGAGTAACTTATTATTATTCGTATCAATTTTTTATTTGATTCACATTTTGGTATCAATTACACTTATTTAGTAGCAATTTGATACTTTCAAGAAAACTGTGTGGTAAAAATAACTAGTTAATGAAGAAAATAAATTATTGCTATAGTGAAAATAAATAATTATTAGTAAAAATAACTAATAAGTACCTAGTGTAAACAAATAATTACTACTCTCCAAATCTGATTCAGTAAAAATTTTCACTAATCCGAATCAGTGACTGACTTTATATGCTTTTGAATTAGTAAATTTTACTAATAAATAGTAATCTCTATACTGATTCATTAGTAAAATTTACTAATAATTCAAAAGCAAAAAGTCGGTCACTAATTCAAATTAATAAACATTTTTACTAATTATAAATATAAATAAAATAAATAAAATATAAATAATTATTTGCACAAATAACTAATTATTATTAGTACAAGCAATTAATTATTAGTGCAAATTAATTTATTATGTGTTTTATATTAGTAAACACTGTAATGAAATTGTAAAAATGAATATAATTATATTTATTTTTTTAATGTAATAATTTAGTATTAAAAAAATGATTGATAGTACCTAATCAGGGAGAAACAATTGAAAAGTATTAATAAAATTTTTTTTTGAAAATAAATATCATCGAACACTATATATTATACTGAACTATGAAAATCAAAATTCAATTACAAAAGCCAGTCCACCATTTACTATAGAGAGTGAGGTTGATTAACTATTAGGATCAATGACCGCATGGCAGGTTAATTCATTGATAAGATCAACCCTCACTAGATCACGTATTATCCACTAATTATCACTAAACTTTCAAAAAAAGTGTCTGTATAACTTTTTATAAATTACTATTTACTATCAATCAAAACAAACTCTTTTTCATAAATGGTATTACTCTCTTTCTAAATATGAATTAGTAAAAAACAATAATCGTCCATTAATTAATTAATTAATTTCTAAACTATTTATTGTCATTTTTTGCTAAAAACTTTATAGCAAAAAGAATTGAACTAGTACCAATTCAAATTATTCACTTTTTAATTCAATAATTTAGTTTTTTTTTTCTTTCTATTTTATAGTATTCTAATCCATCTACTCTAATTTCTACTAAAACTAAGTAAATACTAAGTATATTATTTAAATAAATTATAATTTAGTCAGTGATGAATAAAATAATCCAATTATACTAAAAATTAGTACAAAATTTAAATAAATTTAATTACTGAACTAACCTAACGTTAACTAATTTTATCTGAATTCTAAAAATAATTAATTTGATAGCAAAAAGTCAGTCTCTGTTTTTATAAGTCCTAGTAATATTTTTAATTCTAGTAATCACATAATTAAACATAGTTAATTAATAGTTTTCATTAATTATTTAATTAATTAATTAATTATTTAATTAATTAATTAATTAGTTAGTTAATTAATTAATTAGTTAATTAATTAATTACTAAATACTATGTAGTTTAATTTATTTTAAGTTGATGGACAAATTATAAAATTTCTTTATTAATTTAATAAGTATAATAATATAATATAAAATAATTACTTTAATTCTATAACGTCTGATAGTTTTTTTGGCATTATTTTCTATTACTAAAAATTAGCTATTTTTACTGATTGCTAAAACAAAAAATAAACCAAAATTTTACTAAACAGTTAATTTTAATTAATAAACTTCATTGTACTTTTTACATTATAATTTTGATTATAATTATAAATTATAATCAATATAATGATGATAACGGTTAATATGGATAAGAATTACATTATAATATTAAGTATCATAATAATTATAATTGTCATTATAATTATAATTTAGTTAAATAAAAATTATAGTTATAACGAAATATAAGAATAATTATAATTGTACCTAATAGTAAATAACTATTTCACAGATAACATTAATATAATTAATTATAATATTAATTATAATAACAATTATGATCAATAATTGTAATTAAAATACTAAAAAAAATTGTTTGCAAACTAAAAGCAGAAATTCCTCATTTTTTTTCCAATATTCTTTAAAGCTAGTTACAAAGTACGTCATAAAATCATTTTATAAAAACGAAAATAAATATTTTCCAGTTTAAGAAACCTACTTCTTTGATGATGAAAATTCTATATCTGCGTGTAAACAGTGCAAAGTTAAATATAGTTGTAAATTGTGAGATACAGTCGAAAGGATTGAAAGAAGCTTCCCTTATATAGTAATATCGATATCACATTAAGTAAACTTTTCAAATTTCAATCTTTTCTAACAGAGCGGAGTGGAAAAAGAAATTTATTTGATGCAAATAATCGATTACTTCACTATTAGTTTGTTTGATTTAAATAAAAATTATTTGCCACAAGTAAATATATTTATTACTTAATAATAATTTTCTTATACTTGGTCCGAAAAAAAATTTTTTCCTTCCTCAATTATAATTTAAAAAATTTTAATTTTTAGCATTATTTTAATGTTAATTTTCAATGAATTTGCATTTTAAAAACCAACTCCAAAATAGTAGGGAATATTTTTTTCACATTCCTGGAATATTCTACGGAAACATTGGCAATATTTTTTTGGAATTCTATGTATCCACATTTTTGGAATATTCTGCCAAAATTTTAAGAATATTCTGAAGGAATATTCTATCCACATTTTAAAAATATTTCGAAGGAATATTCTATCGACATTTTAAGAATATTCCAAAAGAATATTTCATCCATATTCTAAAAATATTCCAAACGAATATTTCATTTATATTTTAAGAAAATTCCAAAGGAATATTCTATCCACATTTTGGGTATACAAAAAAAGGAATATTCTACCGACATTTTAGGAATATTCCTAAAATATTTTACGGGAATATTACAAAGAAACATTCCTATAATATTTTATGGAAATTTTCCAATGGAATATTTAATCAACATTTAAAGAATATTCCAAAGAAATATTTTATCTACATTTAGGAGCATTAAAATTTCAAACCTTTGGAATATTTCTTTGGAATAAAGGAGAAATATTCCATTAGATTTCTTTAATTCGAACATAGGAGCAAAATTGAATTAGAATATAGTTAGAAATATTTTGTTGGAATATTATATGAATGTTCCAATAAAATATTAGGTACTTTTTAAATTTACAACTATTTAAATTTTAAATAATAATTGATAATTTATTTAAATGGAGTGAAAGTTTATTAGTATATCATCAATAAAATTAATTATATAATATTTTTATAAAATTCTAATGGAATATGTCCACAATTTTTTGATGAAATATTCCAACATAATTCCAGAGGAACATTCCAAAAGTCGAACATTTTAATATTTATAAAGTATGGACGTAGTTTTTTTTAAATATTCCTATGAAAAATTTTTTGAGAATATTCAAGAAATGTAAATAAAGCATTTTTTTTGTAATATTCTCAATGTTTCAATGAAATATCCAAGGAATATGAATGCAGTAATTCTTTGGAATATTTCCAAAATGTAAGTGAAATATTTCTTTGGAATATTCTTAAAATGTGCGTGGAATATTTCTTTGGAATATTCCAGGAATGTGAATTGAGTAATTCTTTGGAGTATTTTTAAAATGTGGATGAAATATTTAATTAAATATTTAATTTGTAATTAAATGAGAAAAAATATGATAATTATTTTAAATAAAAAATAATCATTTTATAATGTCTTCGTATCAAAATATGAAAAAGCAATATATTTTCATTGCGTTCCTTTTCTTTTTTTTTAAACTTAAGTAAAAAAAAAAAAGAATTGATGATTGTAATTCTCTCCTGATTTTTTCTCCCGAGCAGCACAAGATTTATAAACGAGCAGCTTATAAAGAACTTGCCTACTCTATACTTATGTTGTAAAATTTCATTAAATATGAATTCAAAACAAGTTACGAGTACGCAAGTGTATACGAGTTTGAAAAATTTCTGTATAAAGAAACAAGAAGAAAATTTTTTTCTTCACATTCCGTTTACATAAAAAAAACACAGATTTTACACTCATCTCAGGAAAAATAATTATTTTAATTCACATACTTTTTATTATCGCAATTTTTTTTCACCAAAAATGTAGGTAAATTTATTTGAAAAATCGAGTGAAGAATAAAAAAAAATAAAAATAAATACCTAAAAAAAAAAAAATAAATTGTGTAAAAAATTTATTTTTCAAATGAAAGTTCATCGCGCTCATCTTTAAAATAACATATATAATCTTTTCCCTAGTAAGAATTTATATTCAAACGAAAATCAAAAATTTATTCTCTTTCTCTCTCACACTTTTTTTTTACAGAAACCAATGCAGAAAAGAGCAGCACTTTTGCTCGACAGACTGATGATTGCATTGCAAAAAGCTATTGAAAATGAAGATTCAGTGGGTGGAGGATCGAGTGGAAAATACTACGTGAAGTCTGGAAATCAACTAAGGGAAAGTACCAGGCAAAATATTCCCCTGACAGATGAAAAAACGGTATGAATCAAATAGTTAAAAAAAAAAGTTCTTTTCACAAATCCTCAAAAAAATTCAATGTGTGTTAAAAGTTCAGAAAACTGCAAAGTTTTCGACATTTACTGATGAAACGTTAAATTTTCATCTACATTTTTTTATTATGTTATATAATTTTTTTTTTTTATTATTATTACTATTATTTTCTTTTTTATTTCTTTCATTTTCTCAATTTTAATGTAATTTATTATTTTTTTCTACTATTTTTTATTTACTTTATTTATTTATTATTATATTTATCTTGAAATAACTAAATAAGTATTTATAATTATATTTAATTAAAAATAATTATTAAATATTTGCATTTATCACTCGGTCGTCTTAGTTGAAATTAATTACGAAGTTGAAGTCCACAACGTTGATCAACGAAAAAAATTTGTTTCCTCTATTCGAATATTATTTTTAATTATTTAATTGTATAACAATTATTATCAGAACATAAACATCAATCTATTTTTTCTAAATATTTTTGTGTCAATATTGCTGCGATATATTTTATTAATTTACTAAGTAAACAATTTTTTTCGTTGATAAACGTTGTGCACTTCAACGTGGTAATTAATTTTAATCTAATTAATTTTAAAAATAATTAATATTAATTATTATTGTTTAATCAGTTGTTTTTTTATTACAATAATATATTTCTCTCAAATTTTTCTTGACCAAATGTTATAATAATTTATTGAACAAAAAAATAAAACTAACAGATAACTATTAAATAATAATAATAATAATAATAATAATAATAATAATAATAATAATAATAATAATAATAATAATAATAATAAAAATAAAAATAATAAAAATAAGAGAAAATGAAAGAATATCAGTTTACAAGCTGTAGATATATTTTCAATTATAAAAGGGCTTCTTAGCCTGTGTATTTTATTAAATAGCTGAATAAATATAAAAATTAATATCATTTGAAATGGAAATTGTACATTTTCTTTATGTAATTGACTAATTAATTAATTATTCTCTTGTATAACTTTAAATCAATGAATTTTTTTGCTTAAAGTGATCCTTGTTTTTAATTAAAAATTTTCATCACTAATTATTGAAAAAATATTATTTAAACAATTTTTAGATATTAAATCGGTCTTTCGATTACATTTACATATTTTTTACTGTATTAATATTATATGAGTGTAATCTAAAAAATATATCTTTCAAAAATTCTACAATTTAAAAGAGAAATTGAAAGATATTTTCTAAATTTAATTTATAGAAAATGTATTTGAATATCGAATTATTAAAAGACCAAATGTCAAAGAAGAATTTAATGTTAAAAAACATTTTTTTACTGCTGGCCTAATTTCTTTTTTATAATTTGACCTGAATCCTAATTTAATTATTATTGCGAATACTGATTAATTTTCAATTTAGTAGCAATGCACCTACGTTAAATGTGAGCCCTTATATCATGTAAATAATATTAAAATTTTTTTTTCCAAAAAGTAATAATTTCGATTATTATAATCTGATTCAAATAAATTTTCTTTAACAATTGAATTTCTTTTCCATCATTTAAAAGAAAAAAAATTAATTTCTATAATATGAAAAATTAATAACAATAATAATGTTTTGTCTTCTCCCGTCTCTATGTTAAATAAATAAATAATATTCATTATTTTAATAATTAAAAATAAGAAAATAAAAGAAATTAAAAAATGAATATAAAAAAAAGTAATTTTAAAAAAACTTTTTATTACATATAAATTTTTTTGTTTTTTCAATAAATATAAGTCAATTTTTAAAAAAAAATATAAATGTAAATAATAATAAATATGAATTATTTTCAGATGGATCTTCAACGCAGAGGACAAGCAAAAGGTCGAGTTTATTGGCGTTGTTACTTTAATGCAGTGACATGTTTCAGACGGAAGTGATTTTATTTTCCGATCAAGACTTTATCTATACTCTAGATTCCAAAATAAATATCAGAAAAAAAAGTTTCACCGCAAAAATGTCAGTGTGTTACAAAAACAAAAAAAAAATTCATTTCCTTTGTTACTTAATATCAGAAATTTACCGTAAAAAAATTATCATTAAAAAAATTATATTATTAAAAGAAACAGATCTCACGTATAGATTTTTAATTTTGTGAAACTTCATTTAAAAAAAAAATTATCCACGTTTCACAAAACGTGCTTGTCAAAAAAATTAAGACAAAAAATTGGAAATTATATTTTCTTTGTAAAAAAAAATCCGACTGAACTGATGAGTTTTCAATAACTTCATCGTATAAATTAAATTGTAATTAAAGAAAAATTTAATCTATAAAAATAAATATCTTTTCACTTATAGTATATTATAACTGAAAGATTTACTCTGTTAATAACTCATATGTGCATATAATTAACGTTATACTTTTTAAGTAAGTAATAAAATTTATTTTTACAATTGAAATTATTTTAGAATAATGAAAAAAAATACGCATTGATATGTATAGTTATGAATTTTATAAACAATCATAAGTTAATGATTTTTTATAATTATTTTCATTATAAAATGAATTGTTAATAAACAAGTTAAAATTAACCGGAAAGTTCATTAATATACACGTGTCAATGGTGCCAAAAGACAAAAAAAAAATTTTAAATAAAAACAAACAAACAAAGAAAAAATTTTTGCAAATAATTTCAATTGCCAACAGGAGAAAGTATTATATTAAACCAAAGTATATGTAATTACACTTTGAGAATAATATTTCCTGTTACAATCAATTAAAAGTGTTAAATTTTTAATATATAAGATAATAATGTTCACATGAATTTACACAATTTTAGAATTTTGTTAAAAGAAATTATTGCTTCTTGTACCGCAAACAGTATTTTCTTATCCTGTGTACCTGATTTTTCTGTATAAATAAATCTACACTTCGAATAAATTACTTATTCTCTCCTCTATAAATATTATTTTTTTCAATTATATACATTTTAAAATCTAATTAAATTTATTTCAATTATTTTAGTTTTGTTTTCATTTTTTTTACTCGTTATGTAGAAAATGTAAATTTATTATAAATTAAGTATAAAATCTGTTTCCAGAATTACAAATTCGTTTTCAGAAATTGCACAAAATTAGACAAACGTCTAACTTCAGGCGTTGACAGAATAGACAAAAATTTAACGATTATTATATTTAATAGGTAATAATTTAAATTATCAATATTTTATTAATATTAATAATGTAAAAAAAAAATTATTAATTAAAAAATTTTAATTTGTGAAAAATTAATAAAGTTTATTTTTATTTTACAGGGTTGCCTCTCAAAAATTTAATTTTGTTTTTCCCTGATTCTAAAGAATATTCTAATTCACTCTAAATATTATACTCAAATTATTATACTCAAATTTCTTTAATTGTAAAATCATTTAAAAACATCAAAATATAACTTCATTTTTAAATAATAAATATTTAATCATTGTTATTTTTTCATAGGAATTAAATTTTTCTTTCAAATAAATATTCATTAGAAAATAAAAACTTGAAATAATTTTAAAAAATTTCGATTAAGTTTTTTGAAAAAAATTAGTTCCATCGAATTTTTAATTAAAAGTATGAAAAATTCAGATTTTCAAAGATTTTAATTTGTAGGGGAACATAGTCTAGGTCGGCCACCTTTTTGACTTTTGTTTATAACTTTTTTTTAAAAATGAATTTGGACAATTGAAGTATATGGTTGGAAAGTCCTGTTTAATAGGAACATTTTTTCTGTACAAAGTAAATTGACAGGTTTAAAAATGAAAAAGTTATAAAGATTTAAAAAAAAAAAAATTTGTAGTCCAGGTTGGCCATTACAGTCAAGGTCGGCCATGTTTAAAATTCAAAGGGCATTAATCGTTAAAAAATAAAATAACATGTTTGGAGTTACGGAAAATTGATTCTTTATTGTTTACAGTTTGTAACTTAATGAAATAACAAAATAATAACAATAAACAATATAAAAAAATAAATATAAATAAAAAAAAGTTTTGCACTAAAATATTAATAAAATTAAATAAAAATATTAATAAGATGATCAATTATATTATGAGTTATACAGAATTGCAGTTTTTGCAAATGAAGTAGCTCGTCCTCAACTTTGCGCATTTTAAACACATAGTGGCCGACCTTGACAGTAAGTAACATTACCGAATTGTTGTAACCATAAAGAAATACGTTTCGGGATTCGATTTTTTACTTTGTTTTCCTTTCAACCATGAGTCCCACAAATTTTCTGCATACTTGCCTTGACGATTCAATTTGTTTTTTATCTTTTATTAATGGTTTTTCACATTATGCACAAAACTTTTTTTGAGCTTTTTTTTGTACCGACGTCACAGAAAACACAATTTTCGATTTTCCGAAAATGTAATTGAACAAAAAGTTAGGTTTCACTAAGACAAGCTTCGACAAAAATGCGCGTAGGTGGCGCTAGTGAACTTGACAAAAAAAACGCGAGTGGCCTACCTAGACAGTAGGCCAACCTTGACTACATTCCCCTAGCCTTAACAAAATTCAATTATTTCTAAAAATTTCTATTCTAATTTCTAAAACTTTAACTGAAATTAATTTCTAAATCAATTTTTATTAGAAAATTCTACCAGAATTCAATTTTTTAAATACAAAAATAAATATAATTATATTTTTCGAGAAATTCGATTAAAATTGTATTAAAAATAATTGAAAATAATTGAATTATTGCGAAGAATTTTTTTAAAAAGTTTCAAACAATTGATTTTATTATAAAAAAGTTATGCAAATTCTATTTTTAATAATAAATGAATTCCTGTGAAATTTCCATTATTTTAGAAAATAATTGAATATTCGTGTACAATTTTGTCAAAATTGTTTTTAAATAATTGAATTCTTTTGGGAAATTTTATTAAAATAATTGATATACAAATTATTGAATTAAGAAAAATTCTTGAAAATAATTGAAATTTTGCCATAAATTTTAGAACAAATTTTGAAAATAATTGAATTTTATTACTTTTGAAAATAACTGAATACTTGTGATAAATATTGTTATTTATGAAAATAATGAAATTCCTGAAAGGAATTTTAAAATTTATGAATATAATTGAATTACTGCGAAGAAATTTATGTATATTCTATTTTAAATAATTGAATTCATGTGAAATTTTTATTTTTTGTAAAGTAATTGAATGTTCGTGTAGAGTTTTATAAAAATTTTTGTTTAATAATTGAATTCTTTTATAAAATTTTATTACAATAGTAGAATATTGAAAATCATTGAATTAAGAAAAATTTTTGAAAATAATTGAATTTTATTTGTTTTGAAAATAATTGAATTCTTTTGATGAATAATATTATTTATAAAAAATAATTGAATTTTGCAAATGAATTTTATTAAAATTCCTGAAAATAATTGAATTTCTGCGAAGAATTTTATTAAATTTTCAAATAATTGAATTCTTGTGGTAAATATTGTTATTTATGAGAATAATTGAATTTTACAATGAATTTTATTAAAATTCCTGAATTAATTTTCTTGAAAGTACTTTGATATATATTAAGATAGTTTTAAATTCCTTCAAAGAATTGTGTTAAAATTTTTAAAACTAAAAAATTTGAACAGAATTAAAATTAAAATTTTTCAAAAAAATATTTCATTAAATGATTTAGGATAAGTAATAATTTAATGATAGTTCTTGAAGAATGAAGTTATTTAAAAATAAATTATTGTGAGAAAATACAAAAATTTGAAGGTTTTGTATTATAATTCTTGGTAATTTTATAATTTATGAGATAAACAAAACAGACACAAAAATTCAGAATTTTCTTATAAATTCTGAACATTTAATTTTTTTCAGTACTTTTAATAAAAAACCCTGAATGTTTCCTGATTTCCCTGACCTGTGGCAACCCTAAATAATGTAAAAAAAATAAATTATCAATTAAAAAATTATAATTTGTGCAAAATTAATAAATTCGTTTATTTTTATTTCAGCTTAATATAAAATGCATTTGTAATTTTTCATCCTTCATATATTCACAAGTTCTGCAATGTATTATGTAAATCAATATTATTTAGACATTGCCGAGAGGAGAATATTCGATTCTGAGAAGCTAAGACAATTAAATTATTGTTCCAAGTTATTCTATTGTTAGTTGCAATGTTACATGATAAGATGAACGTTTGAATGACTGGAAAACTTAGAAATGGTATGTCAGAACTATTGATTGCATAATATATTCAATATCAGTGGAAGAAAATAAAAAACAAATTGCTTATATGTTGTAAGCTCTCTAAGGCAAACAGATTTATTTTAACTGATCGGGTCAGTATAATAATGTCTATGTCAAGGGAGAAAATTTAATTTTTTTTTTAGAAAAATATTTACCTTTAGTCACGGAATTTAAATTTAATTTATTTAATATAAGAACAATCGAATTTCAATTTAATTTCAATTATTTATTACTATCAGTTAAATTTAATAAAATTAATTAATTATAATTATTAATAATTATTAATTATTATTATTTATAATTATTAATTATTAATTAATTATTTTTTATTGTATTGAAATATAAAACAATTCATTGCTTGAACGATTAAAAATTTATTACTTTATTTTATCTTTATAATTTTCTAATTTATAAATTATGAGTAATTTCGGGCAAAATTTAATTACCTACCATATAATTAACTTATTACTCATGAAATTATTTTACGTCGTCTGGCATTTATTTTTTCATCACTGAGAAAATATAGGTTTAATAATAAAAAAGAAGTATTTATTTAATTTTTGTACCTGGAAAATATTCTTTTTTTTTTACGTCAAAAACAGTCAAAAAATACTGACTGGCGAAATCCATTGTAAACAAATAATTAAAGCTTTCTCATACTTTTTTTGAATTCCCTGCTAAAAATAAAATCAGGAATAATGAAAAAACGTCAGAAATTTTGATGTTTTGTGACTACTTTGACGTTTTCTGATGCTTTTGGTTAATTCTGACTACAGGATTTTTTATGCTCCTGTTGAATACTGATGTTTATGGATTGTGATTATTTCTCATTGAATTCATTTTTTTAATTTACAGTCCCCCACCGAAAGATAGTTGGTAAATGTAAAGTACCATAAAAACTTCAAATTTGTGCGTAGCCCTTTTTTCACAATAGAATTTTGGGTCTATTGTTACGTGCTTCGGGTCTTCAACCTGATTTTTATTGCTCAAAAGTTTTGCAATTTTAACATTTCAGGTGAAATGAATATAAATTCAGAATCTAGAAATCTTCACGATTGCAAATATCTAAAATTTATTTTGAAAAACATTTTTTTAAGAAAACTGTAACGTATCTCGAAAACCGTAATTGATAAATAAAAACTGATATCATTTTTGAATTTAAGTTCTAAAGGATATATTATTGTTTATATAACAAGAACATATTGTGAGAAGAATTCTAAGTCGATGAAAAACAAGTATAATGTTTAAATAAATATAAACATAAACAAATAAAAAGATTTCCCTTCAATTTTATGACGGTCAGTTGACCTTTTTCCAGGTAAAAGAGGGTGTCGACTTTGTATAAAAAACCTGACTACTTTTGAAGCTTTCTGATGAAAAATGACACAAGCCTGACGTTATGTGGCTGCAATCGTAACAAATGCAGTCTCAGAACGTCAGAAATTCTGATGATTTTTTTGTCGTTTTGTGACTTTATTTTTAGTAGGGTTCAGTAAATTATACATTAAAGTACATTTATTACTAAATGAAATAAATTATCATTGCGCGGAAAAAAGGGAAAAATCACTTTGCAAAAAACGTTGCATTAAAACGATTACAACCATTAAAATGATTAAAATCAATATGTATAGAATAAAAATTTTTAGGTTACGTTCGCTTGTAGCACAATTTTCCTTTTCAACTTTTTACCATTCAAAAATAATTTTCTTAATATTAATTAAATTTTACCTTTGTTTAGCAGCTTTTTAGTCCAATTGTCGACATAAAATTGACACTAACACTTCAATTACTCATAAATAGTAAACAATTTAATAGAATAATTTTGCAAATATCCGGTGAATTCAAATCAAAACAGTAATAAAGAAAATAACTGAAAGATTGAAAGTTTCACGGAAGTTTCTTCAACATCGAAAGTTACCCGTAACTTAAGAAATTTTGGAAATTTCTCCCGTTTCGTATTTGAAATAGTTGAAAAGGCGAATTTAGATGATTTATATTTTTATATTAAAAACCGTTTTAGCATAAAATACCTTGCTGCACGATACTAATAACAATATTTAAAGAAAAAGGTACTGATTTATTGGATTTTATAGTAATTGTAAAGAAAATTATAATTCAAATAGCTTTTTGCGCGATTCACTACTCGTAATGGTAAAGTTAGGTTATGTTTCTCTATGAAATTTCTCCCTACAAATTACGGAAAATTAATTACGATTTACAAACAATTTAAACAATTGAAATAATCAGTTAAACTAGTTTTAACGTTTAAATATGTTTGTTTTCAAGTACGATTAATAATTTTATCTCAAATTCTACATTTTAACTGGACGCAACGACAATCTACAAATTTCTCCGCGAAAACTTTCAAAGGTGTGAAGTTGTCCGATTATGGAGATTGGTAATTACTATCGAATGATCGATTGTGGGCTTCGATTAGTAATGGTATGACTTCAGGGTATTTCAACACGTGTTCTCCTTCTGCTATTGTTTACAAAATAGTTTATTGTTATTTTTTAAAAAAATAATGTGCAACAATGTCTCGTTTAATTGTAAAGAATTTACCGAAATCTGTAAGTAATGTTTAAAATATAAATTGCTGCCAATTATCGCAAATATATTTGACTTAACCTACAAATTTGAAACTACTCGAACAGGTGACGGAAGATAAATTAAAAGAACATTTTACTAAAAAGGGTAATATTACTGATGTTCAACTTAAATATACAAAGGAGGGAGTGTTTCGTAGATTTTGTTTTATTGGATACAAAACCGAAGAAGAGGCTCAAAATGCTGTTGACTATTTTAATCAAACTTACATTGACACGTCGAAAATTTCTGTTGAATTATGTGCCAAGCTGGGTAAGAAATTGTTTATATTATTATTTTTATTGTTACTATTATTTTTTATATTATTATTAATATTACTATTATTATTTTTATTGTTACTATTATTATTTTTATTATTATTATTAATTTTATTGTTACCATTTTTTTTTTGTTCGAAAAGCTTACAAAATATTTCTTCGAACTCATTTAGTTTATAATTATATTCTCAAAATTTACTCTTTAATTAGTAATCTGAATTATTCACCTTATTATTTATCTTATTAATCAATTTTAGGCGATTCTTCGAAACCTAAATCTTGGAGTAAATATGCAATAGACAGTTCGGCGCACGAGAAAATTACTGGTAAAACTATTAAAACAGAAGAAGAATCTCCGGTTAAAAAGGAAAAAGAAAAGAAGAAGAAGAAGGAAATAAATAGGGAAATTAAGGAGATAATTGAAAAGGTAATAATTAAGCAATGCAATCAATTAAGGAATAATATATTTTGTTCACATTATTAATAAAAGAATAATTTTGCAGCACAAGGACGATCCTTTATTCAACGAATTTTTAGAGAGTCATGCCGGTAAAACAGCCCAACAAGTTTGGAGTAATGAGGCACAAAAATTGATCAAGGAAGAATGTGAGGATGACGAAAGTGACAGTGAAACTGAAGAAGTTGATACAAAACAAATTGAAGACAAAGAAACGGAGAAAAAACTTGATTTCGAGGTTGAAAATTATGAAAACTATAAAGAATTAATATTTCTTGTTTGTTTGATATAATTTAATATAATTTAATATTTTTCAAGTATTATGTAGTAAATTATTATTCATTATAATTATATTAATTAACACGATATTTATTATCTAATTATAAATATTTTACATATTTAATTGTTATTGAACTTCTTTTGCAGGTTTTCGGAGCATTGAAAAAGGAGAAGGAACCAAAGAAACAAGTAGTTAAATTTTTCACTGTTAAAATACGCGGTCTGGGTTTTAATCACAAAAAGAAGGATTTGAAGCAATTCTTCAAACCCTTGAAACCAAAATCAATACGTGTGCCTCAAAAAATTAAAGGCATCGCTTACGTTGGCTTTAAAACTGAAAAACATATGAAACAAGCTCTGAACAAGCACAAAAGCTTTTTAGGTGAGGAATTTCAAATCAAGTGAATTTATTTACTGTAAAATATTTTAATTCTTGTTAAATTGTCTTTATCTATACAAGTTACTAAATTCTTTAATCAACAGATGGAAAACAAATATTCGTAGCTAAATACGAACAAAATGAGAATCAAACGGATAATGAAGATAAAAGTAAGGATATCAAATGGAAAAAGCAGGCTGACGCTCTTGCTGATGAAGAGACAATTGCTGAATCAGGAAGGATGTTTCTCAGAAATTTGGCTTATACAACAACTGAAGATGATGTCACGAAACTTTTTGAGAAATACGGTAATTTTCTGTTAAGTTGCAAATTTCGTTATTCTATTTTTTCCAACTATAATTTTATTAATTATTATTATAATTAATTCTTGTTTTTGTTTATTTGGTTCTTGTTTTTGTATATTTAGTTTTTGTTTATTTAGTTATTATTATTTATTTTTGTTTAATTTAATTATCTTAAGATTCGTCATTGGGAACAAATTTCTATAATTTATTTATACGATTCTTTATTCTTAATTTGCTTTTTAGGACCATTGACCGAAGTAAATTTACCAGTGGACAGAATAACTAGAAAACCCAAAGGCTTTGGAACTGTAACTTTTATGATGCCAGAACACGCAGTGAAAGCCTATACAGAATTAGATGGTTCAATATTAAATGGTAGAATGTTACACATTCTGCCTGGAAAATCGAAAATTACAGCCGAAGACTTGCTTCAAAATGGTAGGTTTTCGATAATTTAATAATTAGAAAACAAAAAAGAACCACTCATTATTTATTAAATAGAAAAAAGATGTAAATTATTCACAATTCAAAAAAATCAAGAATTAAACCTGTAGGTTTTTAATTAGAAAACAAAAAAAAACTCGTTACAAAATTGAAAAAAATATTAAATATTAAGAAAAAAAATTGTTAATTTACTAACTTGTCTACCTGGAAATTTTATCAACTAGAAAATCTAAGCTACAAGGACAAGAAAGCGTTGAAAGAAAAGGCCACCGCTGGTTCATCCCACAATTGGAATACTCTCTTCTTGGGAACTGATGCCGTTGCTGAAGCAATGGCTGCAACTTACAACACAACAAAAGAAAAAGTATTTAATTTTTTCAAAACATCGTAAGAGATTTAATTTAATACTAATTAATTATTATTCAATTCAGTATCAATTTATTCATTTTTTAATTATTTTTATTTTTTATTTATTTATTTTTTTTATTTTTTTTCATTAATTTTTTTTATTATTTATCGATTATTTATTTTTAGTCATTAATTTATTTATTTTTATCAATTATTTTTATTATTTTGTATTATTTAATTTTAATTTACTAATATAATGAAGTAGTTATATTATTACTTCCGTTTATTAAAATATGTAACTAATTACTTTTTTTATTTTAATAAACAGATTCTTGAAGATGAGTCAAAGGGAATAAGTACAGCAGTTCGTCTCGCTTTGGGAGAAACTCAAATAGTGGAGATGACAAAAAAATTTTTAGAAGAGAACGGCGTTTGTATAGATGCATTTAATCAGCCACCAACAAAAAGATCAAAGACTGTGATACTTGTGAAGAATTTACCAGGAAAAACAAGTCAAAATGAGATTTTAGAAATGTTCTCGAAACACGGCGAAGTTGGTCGTGTTATTTTACCACCTGCAGGAATCACTGGTTCGTAAACTGAATATATTTCTTATTTCAATAATAATTAACATATATTTTTAATATAAAAACAATTTACTATTTTCTGCCTTTGGTCTCTGTAAATAAAAGAAAAAAATAATTAAATTTGTTTATTTCAGTTATTATTAATCCAAATATAAATTTTATTATTAATAATAAAAGTAATTAATTAAATTTATTTATAATTTTTTTTGCTTTGTAGCGATAGTGGAATTTTTCGAACCATCGGAAGCTCGAATAGCATTTACAAGATTGGCTTACACGAAATTTAAAAGTTTACCGCTTTATTTGGAGTGGGCGCCCGACAATAGTTTTGCCAATGATTTGAAGAAACTTGACTCCTCTTCGAATGCAGCGAAACAAAATAAACCCAGAGAAGATGATAAGAAGCAGGTGCAAAATGAAATTGGAAATGCGAAAGAGGAGAAGAAAAATAATGACGATGATGAAGATGAAGATGACGATGAACCAGAACCTGATACCACATTATTTGTTAAAAATTTGAATTTTTTCAACGATTGACGAGGATTTGAAAAACGTAAATTGATAAATTTTTTATAAACATCTAATCTTGAATTCTTTTAAATGCAATTATTCATTTTCGAATGCAATGAATTTTATTTTTCTATTTTTTGTTTTTTATTATAATTAGTTTTCACTTTATTATTATTATTCATTTTGATATTGTTTATTAATTATTACCTCTTTTTGTAGCACTTTAAACGTTGCGGTCCACTTCATTACGCGACGGTCGCCACAAAAAAAGATCCGAAAAATCCTTCTGCAAAATTATCAATGGGCTATGGTTTTGTCAGATATAAATATAAAGTTCATGCTGAACGTGCTTTGAAGGAGTTGCAAATGACGGACTTGGATGGAAAGACAATTGAATTAAAGAGATCCGAAAGAACATTACAGTAAGTTTGCAAGAAATCGAAATAAAATTTTCAATTTCGGTAATTTTTAAAAATTAAAAATTTTTTTTTTTTAATATAATCATTAATAATAAACTGTCACTGATTTAATTATCAATTTTGACCTTAGGAAACAAACAAAAAAGATCAATTAACTTATATGTATTGTTTTGAAAAACAGTGATAGTTTGATCGAATTATTTTTTTGTTATATAATTTTTTTCTAATTTAAATAATATTTAAAATTATCAATCTTTGTTCCAATTAGATCCGATCTGCAGGTAACGAAGAAAAATGCAAATATCACTCAGCAAACAGGAACTAAAATTTTAGTGAGAAATATTCCCTTTCAAGCGAATGCTAACGAAGTTACACAGCTATTCAAGTGAGTAATTTTCTTTAGTTAAACATTTTCGTAAATTAAATATTTAAAAATATTTTTTACATTTTAATCTGTTAATTAAATTTCTTATTTTAGATTTATTTCTATTTTAGTATTTTTTTCCTAATAAATTATTATCCGAATTCTTTTAAATTCTTTTCTCATATTATATATAAATATTTGAAATATTTCAGAGTATTTGGCGATTTGAAAGCTGTGAGACTGCCAAAAAAATTAGTTGGCGATGAAAAACATCGTGGATTTGCTTTCGTTGAATATTCCACAAAGAAAGATGCTAAAGTAAGCAATTTATTATTTCTAATTATTATTTATTATCACCATTTTATTATTATTATTATCTACTATTTTATTATTATTAATGTTATTATTACTCTTATATTATTACTATTATCATTATTATATTATTAATTTTCAAGTAATTTTTTAATATGTTAAGTTTAACATGTAATTCTTGTTTTGCTTTTATCAGGCGGCGTTTAAAGCTTTGTGTCAAAGTACACATTTGTACGGACGGCGTTTAGTTCTGGAATGGGCACAAAAAGAAGAAGCTATCGACGATATCAGAAAACGAACAGCTAGAAGTTTCCATGAAGGTTATTTTAAAAATTATTTAATTAAAACTTTATTCTCTACCCGCCAAGTGGACAATTTTTTTTCCAATTTGTTTCTTTATCAGGCTTTGCACTCACCTACTAAAATCAACTATTTAATACTTTTTTTACGTTGTAATACTATTTGGTACTTTTTTTTAGATTTCAGCCACTAAAAGCTACTATTTCTGTTTTTTTTTTCCTTTTTGAGAATTTCCACTACTTTAAATCCACTAATACTAGAAATCAAAAAACTATTCTCAAAAATTATAATCAAATTCTTTAAAACGATTCAATTATTTTCAAAAAATATTAAAAATTCAATTATTTTCAATATCTAGTATTTCCATAAAATTTCGCAAAAGAATTCAATTATTTAAAAAAAATTTAATAATTTAAAAAAAAATGTTTGATAAAATCCTAAACAAGAATTCAATTATTTTCACAAATAAAATTTTCCACAAGAATTCAATTATTCAAAAAAAAATTTCATAATATTTATTATATTTAAAAAAAAATGAATTATTTAAAACAATGTTTATCAAATTCTTATGAAGAATTCAATTATTTTAAAAAATAACAAAATTTTTCACAGAAATTCAATTCTTTTTAAGCATTTTAATAACATTTTTCGCAATAATTCAATTATTTTCATAAATAATAAAATTATTCTCAGGAATTCAATTATTTTTGAAAATTTTAATAATACTCTTAGCATTTGAGGGACTGGATCTTAAAACAACACATAAAATTTCAACAGCGGTATTTGTTGTCTTTTTTTTAAAAAACTGTTATAAATATAAAAAAAATCATGAGAAGAAAAAAGAAATTTCCTATAAGATAATGAAAAACTTTATTTAAAAAAATTATTTTTCGAGGTGTCAGGGACTAACGAATACCGCTGTAGAAATTTTATGTGTTGTTTTAAGATCCAGCCCCTCATTTATTCAGTTATTTTCATAAATCATAAAATTCATTGCAGGATTTCAATTCTTTTTAATACAATTTTACAGAAATTGCTCGAAAAATGTAATTATTCTTAAAAATTTAATTTCAATTCCTTGAAAAAATCAATTATTTAAAAAAAAGTTCTTTTAAAATTCTTTGGAAGAATTCAATTATTTACAAAAATATTAGAATTTTTCACCAGTATTAAATTATTTTCAAATATTTTAATAAAATTGTTGGAAAGAAAACAATTATTTTAAATACAATTTTAATTAAATTTTTTTGAAATAATTCAATTATTCTTTTAGATTTTAATAGAATTCTTCCCAAGAATTCAATTATTTACATAAATAATTCTTCGAAAAAATTCAATTATTTACATAAATAATAAAATTATTCCCGAAAATTCAATTATTTTGAGGCATTTTAATAAAATTTTTTGCAAAATTCAATTATTTTTAAAAATTCTAATAAAATCGTTCGCAAGAATTCAATTATTTTCATAAATAATAAAATGCTTTTTAGGAATTCAATTATTTTCAAAAAAAATTAATAAAATATCACACAAACATTCAATTATTGTCAAAAATTTTAATAGAATTCTTTGTAAAATTTAATTATCTTTTAAATCTTTTCGCAATTCAATGATTTTCAATATCTACTATGTATTTTCATAAAATTTCCAAACAGAATTCAATTATTAAAAAAATTTGTTGTTAAAATCTTCGTAAGAATTCAATTATTTTCATGAATAATATAAATTTCTCAGGTGTTCAATTATTTAAATTAGAATTAAACGATGTTTTTTGGTCGTCAAGTTTAATTTTTCGGTAGCTACTTTTTTACTACTTTTTTTAGTTTGAAAACTACTTTTTTAAAATTAATTATCGAGTGCAAAGTCTTCTTTATTCAAAAAGTTGTTAATGTCTATTAATCAATTTTTGTTTATTTATTTTTGTTAATTACTTATTCTACTTTTCGTTTTGATTTATTTCTAATTTATTAGTTTTATTTTTAACATTTTCTTTATTTGTTTATTAATATTTTATTAGTTTATTAACATTTTATAAATTTATTAACATTTTATAAATTTATTAACATTTTATTAATTTAATAATATTTTATTAATTCATTAACATTTTATTAATTTGCTAATATTTTATTAATTCATCAACATTTTATTAATTTGCTAATATTTTATTACTTCATTAATTTTTTCATTTCTGCTTTTTCTTTTATTTGTTACATTTTTAAAGACGTAAAAAATATTTTCGTAATTCAAATTTTTGTTTTTTTTTTCTTACAGAAAAATCGAGTAAGCGCTCAAGAAAAGGTGTAGTAGATGTTGAAGCAATGGGTCTTGAGGAGAAACACGAAGAAGAAGAAGAATAATTTTTTCATTTTTACGAGTTAGAAAACTATAGAAGATCAAAAAACAAAAAGAAGGTACTGAAAAGATATTCTCTATCTAATGAATAAAAATAGTATTTATTTAAGTATCTTGTAACAATTTTATGTATAAGAATTTATTGAGATTTCTTTACATTAAGATTCGGCTAACCAGAGGAAAAAAAAAGTCAATATTATTTTTTTTCTTTGTAATCTTGTAAATATTAAAGATTATTTCATATTATCAATGGCAGACATTTACGTAAAAGAGCAATTATTATTATTACTTTTCTTATTATCATTATTATTAATATTTTTATCAATATTATTATTATTATTAACCCTTGAGAAGAAATTGGTAACATTCAAAGGTCGGATATAAAGATTATTTTTTTTTTATAAAGATACGAAGATTATAGATTGAAATTGGACAAAATCTATTTTAAGACTATTTTTATATCAATTTTTAAAACTTTCCTTTTTGAGTTGTTTGCATTTATTTAAGTATCAAAAAATTGTAGTGGAATAACGGCATTTTAGATTAAGTTTGAAAAAACTTGAAATTTTTTTGAATACGTATTCATAGTTTGATTTTCTAATCATAATTATGTATTTTTTTTATTTTAAGTCTCAGCGCGTTGTTGGAAGCAACAAAACTGAAATAAAACAACCCAATTTCATAAAAATCACAGTCTCTTATGCAGCGGGTTTTTTTTATACTTTTCTTTTGTCGATAAGGAGTAAAAAGTTCTTTCTTTTGAAAAATGACTATAAGAATAGTATTTCTTCATACAGACATGTTTTTCTTTTCCTTTTCGTGCTTCTGTGAAGCTGATCATCTTTATTTGTTCCGGTAAGGTGATAATTATCCGTACAAAAGATGAATTATGATGATGTTATGAATTTTTCTTTTGATTCGCTGACAATAACTAGAATTATTATTCACAGAGAGTCACGCAGATTTTTTTTTTTTTTTTTTGGCTTTTTTTCTTTTGTTTAGAGAGGTTGACAACGAAAAGTGGATAGAAAATAGTCGGCACCTCAATAATCGCGAAGGCAAAATTCATCTGCCTGAAGGAAAACACAGCTTCATTTATTTTATTTTTTTTTCAAATAAAGCGGCCAAGGATGATAAAGAATTTTTATCACGTGTGAAGATTTTTGCCTTTTCTCCTGAAGCGCTCCTCTAGGTATCCGGGTATCTGAAAATAGTTTTAAAAATTTGATATTACAACTCGTTTTTATGAATTTGTAATTTTGTCTCAAATATTCGAAAAAAAAGAAGATTTAAAAGAATGGAAAAAGCAACGAGTTTCTTTCTGATGGTTTCTATTTTGTTTAATTTAATTTAATTTTTTAATTTTCTTAAATTGAAATCGTTTGAATTAAAATTTTGGAAAAAATACATTCAATTATCAAATGAATAAAAAGTCAGTGGGAAATATATTCACAGCTAAAAGAAAAGAAGAAATGGAATAAATTAGTATTCGTGATCGAATAGGTAATGATACAGGTAGTGCGACGATTTAATTATTAATAACAAAATTTAACATCAATTCGTTTTATTACTTTTTTTTATTTATTATTCATATTGTTATTGAAATTTTGATTATTTTTAATATTATTATTATTGTTAGTAACTATTATTTTCAAGATTCTCTTTTTCATTTGAAAATTTAAAACCAGTCCCATTAATTAATAAGTTTCTTAAAAATAAAAAAAAATGCACTTTTAATTTAAAATACACAATAAATGATATGTTATAATATTTCTTGACCTCCACCAATCATAAATATTATTCGTTGCTTTGTTAATTAATTGATAACATAATTTTTCTGTTCTTTTTTGTTTTGGCGATGATTCATCGTTGATTTCGAATAAAATATAAATATATATAGACTACAGAAAAAGTACAGTAGAAAATATAAACAGACGAAATATTTGTCATAAAAAGCTCAGGTACTTGGATTGCATACACAATAAACTGGGTTTTTTTTTCTTTTTTTTTTGTACTATATAGTAAACTTTTTACGGACAGGAAGACATAATTAACGATACCAGACCGCAGAAAAGTAAGCCTCTTTTTTGTACTCAGACATGTAAATAAATTATTATCACGTTTAATTTGATGTGGATTTAAATTTTTTTTTTTTTTTTTTTTTGCTATAAACATCAAATCGACAATTTGTTTTCTATTTTCTTTTTTTTTCTATTATTTTTTCTCCCCATATTCTTTTTTTTCTCCTTCTCTTTCAACGTTAATGTATATATAATTCTATTATATTATTTACACAGGATGTTAAACACAAAACAATATTAATAATTGAGTAACATCGGAATGAAAATTGATGTGTCCATTTTCTTTTTTTTTCTCTTGAAAAGATAAATTAATTTGAATTCTGTTTCCAAGTTTAATTCAATTTCAGTTTGATTAAAATTTATTTTAAAAAGAGTTCATTCCCCACTGGAAAAAACTTGTAAATAGAGAATTTAAAAGAGAATCTTGTCCCTCAGTGTAAAATAAAAAAATTCTGAATTTTAAATCTACGGTTAAAATATTTTTTTTTTTTTATTAATAATAAAAAAGTAGTAAAAGAGTAATAAAATTGGAATTGTCAGTTCACGTTTCTGATGTCTCTCAATTATTCTTGATACAAGTTTTTGGATAAGTGATAAAATATTATCTAGCAATTTTCATGCATGATTGGTTTTTTTTTGAAATTAAAAAAAAAATAAAAAGAAAGAAAGAAAAGATTAGTGCCATCAGCAAGCTACAAATTTCGATGTTGCACAAGGTGATAAAAAGCATTTCTCTCACATTGTTTGGTGTAAGTTAGCCATATAAATGAAAAGTACATGAAGATTTACGTAACGACAAGTCAATCAATAGCATTCAAAATTGAAGGGAAACAATTTCGATATTTTTTTTGCTTTGCAGGGACTTTTCTCAGGGGGAAAAAAGTGTCGTATTAGGATCTAAGCTTCTACCTTTGGTTTTGCTCGATGTGTGTCGACTGCGTCGATTGGTAGTCGAATATTTTCCACCTTACAACCATAAGCCACTGGGGTTAATTTGATTATTGTGTGCAGGGGTACTTGAAGATATGGTAGTTCATCTAAAAATGAAAACAAAAGTTTATTTCCGAAAAATTGGAAAAAGTATTATAATTTATAATTTAGAAAATACTTCTTAAAAATTAAATAAAAATTAAAAGTACGAAAATTAGGCTTCGTACTGATTAATTAATTTTAAAAAAGTATCAAAATTTAGCTTTAAGACTGCAAAGAAGTAGAAAAAAGTAGCTATCAAAAAATTAAATTTGACGATTAAAGAACATTCTTTTAGTCGATTCAGTGTGTGAAAAAGTAACTTATTTTATTCTGGGTTAACACAAAAATTTGAATATATGTATTTCCCTGACTTCTAGAAAGAATATTAGCTTCTTTCCTTATTCTCGTAATAACTTTAATTCTAAATTTTTGTAAAATTCAATTATTTTTCTAATTTTCAGATAGAATTCTTTAAAAATACATAAATAAATATTTAGATACTTATTGTTATTTAATTATCTACAGAAATTGAAATTTTAAACAATCTCAAAAGTAAAACCTTCTGAAATTTAAATATTTATAAAAACTACAACTGCATTTATTCCGAAATTCAATTATTTTTTAGAATTTTATTACAATTTTCTGAAAGATTCAATTTTTGTAAAGAATTTTATAACAAATTTTGAAAACAATTCAATTCTTTCGAGAAATTTAATTGAAATTAAATTAAAAGTAATTCAATTTCGACGAAGAATTTTGTTCTTTATGAAAATAATTGAATTTCTGCGAAAAATTTTATGAAAATGTTTAAAAATAATTATTATTAATAATAATAATAATAATAATAATAATAATAATAATAATAATAATAATAATAATAATAATAATAATAATAATAATAATAATAATAATAATAATAATAATAATAATAATAATAATAATAATATTAATAATTATTATATGAAGAATTTTATTAAAATTTTTGAAAATAATTAAATTTTTTCTAAGAAATAAAAATTAAATGAACTGTAATTCAATTCCCATGCAGAAAAATGGTGAGGGCCCCCGGCGGGGCCCTCGTGGATTGCCCTCTTGCCATGTGGAATCCGCAGGGGCAATCCACGCGGAGCCCTCGAAGGCGTGACATGCTTTCCCTCATGGGTGCCCTCGAGGAAAATCCTCATGGATTCCATATGGATTTTCCACGCGGTGCCCTCGTGGATTTCATAAAATGCCCTCAACTTAATTTTCAATTAAATTAATGAATTAATTATTTATTAATAACAAATTAGTCCAATTATTGACAAATAACATTCTTATTTAACAATTTTTACTTTTTTAATTAAATCGTGACCAAAAAAAAAAAAATCTGACGCACGCGGGAATTGAGCCTTCGACCTACTGACTACCAGACAACACTCTTACCACTATGCTACGGGACCTACTTGAAAATTATTGCTTTAATGTAGGTGACTTGCTGACTTGCTTTTGATGATTCAATAAATTATTTATTAACACTAATACACCATGACAAATAATTAAATAGTTTAATAATAATAATAACAATATCAATAATATAATAATAGACCATAAATATTCATAAATTAATATTTTTATAATTTCAAAAAAAAAAAAAATGTCAAAACATTTGTGTTAAAAACGCGTTTTTCATTGTTTAAAATCATTATAAACATTAATTTGTTGATGAAAAAAAAAATTTTTTTTTGGACTTAGAAATTTTTTCTAGTTAATGATGTGGGCAATCCATGAGGGCCCTCGCGTGGGCCCTCATGGATTTGCCCTTAGGTTAGTTCAATATTTTCAAAAAAAGTAACATTAAATATTTGTTAAAAATGTGTTTTTCATTGTTTAAAATGATAGTAAACAATAATTTTTTGTTGTAAAAAAAATTTTTCGTTTGGACTTAGAAAAATTGTTGAGCAGGGCATTCATAATGGCTAAGAGCAGCGGCCCTGCTGGTGCCCTCGTAAATTTCCATAACTTTGTGACAGGATTTATGGAAAAATGTCACTTAATGTTTATTTCAGGTGCTTTGAAACGTAATTTAATGCATTCTGAACTAAAGTTTTTCAACAAAAAAAAATTTTTTTTAAAACTTAGATAAATTTTTGAGCAGGGCAACCGTAAGGGCAAAGAACGGGGCCCCTGCTGGTGCCCTCGTGGATTTCTCCTCATGGATATTCCACGAGGGCCCCCGACGGGGCCCCGGAGCTGTGGGGCTCGAGCGTGGCTTTTTCCACACGGGTTCTTAAGAAAAATTTCACTATTTATGAAAATAATAGAATTTTTTGCAGAATTTTATTGAAATTTTTAATAATAATTGAATTCTTATGAGAAAATTAGAATTTTATCTAAAAATAATTTAATTCCTAGGAAAAATTTTGTTATTTATGAAAATAATTGGATTTATTCAAAAAAAAAGTATTAAAATTTTTAAAAATAAATAAATTCTTTCAAGAAATTTTATTAAAATTGTATTGAAAATAATTGAATTCCTACGACGAATTTTAGGGAAATGTAGAAAAATAATTAAATTCTTTCGAGATAATAAAAAATAATTGAATTTTTTCAAAGAGAATTAGAAATAATTGAATTCATGTGAAAATTTTTATTATTTATAAAAATAATTAATAGATTTTTATTAAAATTTTTTAAAATAACTGAATTTTTCTAGGAAATAAAAAATAAACATAATAATTTAAACATAATAGTTTAAAATATGGATCGAGAGAAATTTGAATCGACTAAAATTCTTCTAAATCAGTTTAATTTTGAATGAATAAATATAAATCTAATAACGCATAAAATTATCAAAATTAATTCTAGAATAGAAAATGAGAGAAACTTGAATGAAAATAAATTGTTTTTTTGCAAACTTTGCCATAAATAATTTATTTTCACTAAGTTATTTCAAGGTTGAATTGTTATCTCTACACTATATTTCGTTTAGTATGTAAAAGCGATAATTATTTGATTTAATTAAAAATATTTTGACGCAAAATTCTTCATTTTGCCACTGACCTGCATTTTTGTCTAAAAAGTACGCAAGTAGACAACGTAAAACTGCCTGATGACTGACAACCAAAACATTACCCTGTCTCTCCAGTTCCATAATTACCGGCTCTAAACGTGCCACCAAATCCTCGTAACTCTCACCTCGCGGATAACGATAGGAAAATTTATTTTGGTCCCTAGCTGCAAAATCAGTTGGATATTTCTCCTCAATCTCCTCGTAGGTCATTTCCTCGCAGATGCCCTTTTATCGAACAAAAAGCGTTGTATTTTTCACAATATTTTTTCCAATAAATAAAATTGACAGATTTTAATTAAAATTATAATATTAAATAGATTATTAACCTGCCTTTGATGTAAAATTCTTTTTGTCTAGACAAAAAAGAACATTTAAAAGAAAAGAAAATATAATTATGCAGCATTAAGAAAATAAATTCTATTCTATAAATAAATAAATCATAAAATTAAAATTAAAAAATTTGGATTCAAAATAAAATTTTAAATATATTTAAAATTTTATTTTGAATCAAAATTTTTTAATTTTAATTTTTAAATTTAATTTTAGAAAAATGGAAAACTCACGGCATCAATTTCATTGAGGGCCTTCCACCTCTCCTGTGGTGCTTTAAACGTCGGCTGCGGTTTGTATGGTGCGTTTCAACCAGCTTGTCCAAACGCGAAGACCCTGAATATCTTGTTTTATGATGTATTCGGAAAGTGCCTTTGCGTACAATCGACCCCTATCACTGAGATCAGAATCGCCGCCAATTCGTCCATCCAAATTCATAGCGCTCTCGCCATGCCTGGTGAGATAAATTGTGCGCGGTACAATATGAATATTCATTAAATAATAAACTATCCGGCTTTGTATGTGGCCCTCGTGCTTATGAACAAGAACCTTCTCGCCGGTATTGTAAATTTTCATAAATGACAAATCACTCTCACGATTCTCATCCAATGGCTGATATTTCTCCTGATAATGTTCAATTCTCAACATAAAATCCGCCAACACTGCCTCCTTGTTCATATTCGCGTAATCTGGACTGCTCACCTTGACCTGTTTTTATTAAATTTAAAATCAATAAATATGCATATATGTATGTGTGTGAAAACTGAAAATACTTATCATGCAGTTTTTTGGTTTCTCTATTTTAGCAATTTAGTTAATTAATGTTTACAATTATTTTTACTACTTTTCGTATTTTTATTATTTTTGTTTTTACTACAGAGTTGACAAAAATATTTAATTTTCTCTTTCCCTGACATTCCAGATAGAATTTTGACTTTTCCCCTAAAAAATATTCTGATTCACTCTAACAATTATTAGATACTCAAAAAAATATTCTAATATATTTGTTTGCAAAATTTTTAATTGTAAAATTATTTTATTCGAATAAATATTAATCATTACTAATTTTTCTATATGAATTTTCTAGAAATTTTAACTAAAATTCTTCTCTAAATCTATTATTTTTAATAATTAAATAGAAATTTTCTAAATTTTAAATTGAAACCTTTTGAAATTCAATTATTTTAAAAAATTGTAATAAGAATCTCGGTAAGAATTCAATTATCTTTAAAAACAATAAAATCCTTCCCACGAATTCAATTATTTTCAAAAATAATCAAATTCTTCTAATATAACTTTAATTCTCTCGAAAGAATTCAATTATTTTCAAAAATTTTAATGACATATTCTTGGCAAGAATTCAATTATTTTAATAAATTTCTTCCCAGAAATTTAATTATTTGTAATAAAATTTTAATTCTCTTCAAGCAATGAAATTGTTTTTAACAATTTTAATAAAATTCTTGGCAAGAATTCAATTATTTTTAATGCAACTTTTATTCTCTTGGAAGAGTTCAATTATTTTAAAAAATTTAAATAAAATTTATCGCATTAATTCAAATATTTTAATAACATTTCTCGAAAGAATTCATTTATTTTTTTATATTTTCACAAATTTTTTTCCTCCAAATAATTATATTATTTTAAAAAAATAATAATTCACAGGAATTCAATCATCTCTAATATAGTTATATTTTTCATGAAAGAATTTAATTGTTTTTAAAAAATTAATATTTTTGTCATGAACTCAATTATTTTTGAAAATAATAAAATTCTTCATAGAAATTCAAATATTTCTAATATAATTTTAATTATTTCGAGAGAATTCAATTATTTTAAAAAATTTTAATTCAATTTTTTTGCAAAAATTCAATTATTTTCATAAATAAAAATATTTCACCTAGGAATTAAATTGTGAAATCGTTTCTTAAGAATTTAATTACAGTCAATTTAATTTTTATTTCCTAGAAAAAATCAGTGATTTTCAAAAATTTTAATAAAAATCTATTAATTATTTTCATAAATAATAAAATTCTTCACAGGAATTCAATTATTTTAAATTCTTTCGAAAGAATTTAATTATTTTTCTAAATTTCACTAAATTTCGTCATAGAAATTCAATTATTCTTAATACAATTTTAATAAAATTTCCTAAAAGAATTTAATTATTTTTAAACATTTTCATAAAATTTTTCGCAGAAATTTATTTATTTTCATAAAGAATAAAATTCTTCGCCAAAATTCAATTATTTTGAATATAATTTAAATTAAATTCCTAGCAAGAATTCAATTATTAAAAAAAATAATATTCTTCTTAGGGATTCAACTATTTTCAAAAATAATAAAATTCTTCACAGGAATTCAATTATTTCTAATATAATTTTAATTCTCTTGAATGAATTTAATTATTTTAATAAATTTTAATAATATTTTTGTCAAGAATTTAATTATTTTAATAAAATTCTGCCCGCCAATTAATTTATTTCTAAAACGACTTTTATTCTCTTGATATAATTCAATTATTTTAAAAAATTTCAATAAAATTTGTTGCATTAATACAATTATTTTCAATACAATTTAAAAAAATTTCTTAATAGAATTCATTTCTTTTGAAATATTTTCACAAATTTCTTTGCAAATATTTAATTATTTTCTGTAAATAATAAAATTCTTCGCGGAAATTTAATTATTTTTAAATATTAGAATGAAATTATTCGAAAGAATTCAATTATTTTCAAAAATTTTGATAAAATTCTTTACAAAAATTCAATTGACTTTATTATTAATAAAATTCTTCTCTGAAAATCAATTATTTAAAAAATTTTTAAGTATAATTATTCAAAAAATAATTTATAAGTAATAATTTTTTGGTAGTTCTTCATTGATTAAAATATTTACAATAAATCATTCTCAAAAATAGAAAAAATTTAAGGTTTTGTATTAAAATTTCTCGTCAATTTCATAGTTTTAAGATAAACAAAAAAGATACAAAAATTTATAATTTTAATTTTAATTTTATACAGAAATTCAATTTTTTCCAGTACTTTTAATAAAATTTCCTGACTTTTTCCCTGATTTCTCTGACCTGTGTGAATCCTGTGCTATTTTTATTTTTCTATTTTGTTTACTCTTTTTTTACTATTTCTACTCTTCTATTTTGTTTACTACTTTTATTGTTTTCTCTTTCTATTTTTACTATTTTTATTATATTTTCTACCATTTTTTTTCTATACTTTTTAAAGTCTTTTTTTTTGTTTTAATTTTTATTACCTCCATAATGTTCTGCTCGACAATTTCCGGATCGTTGCAAACGGACTCAACGAAAAATAGCTTAAAGTTCATTTTGAGAACGACAATTTCACGAATCATGTCACGTCGATCGACGGTGGAATTTGTCGCGTCAAAAACGGCGACCTCACCGTCTCCTGACTCCAGCCATTTACATACGTCCTGCAGTGCATCCAAAGCGCACTGGGTCCTAATTGCCATTGCCTTAATATTGTCGGGTCGGAAAAAATCGTGACATTGATAGGCCGTCGTCGCGTGCCTTCTATATTCGCCCAAATTGAAGACTTTCGTACTGATACCAATCCAATTTAAATATCTGCACAGCTTCTTTGAAATGTAAGTCTTCCCTCTTGCTGGCAATCCCACCATTGCTATCACATGTGGCTTATTTACAAAATTGGCTCGTTCGCCTGAAAAACAAGAAAAATACAAACAGAATTTGTGTTCATTAAATATTGTTTAATATAAACAAATCATTGTAAATACAAATTGTTAAAATTGTAAATACAAATTGAAAATGTGAAAATTAAAAAAAGATAATAAAATACTTGAGCACACACACAAAAAGCACACGTAAAGAATAATTTTTGTTTTTACACTCGAAACAAAAGGGACAATTAAAAGAGGAGAAAGTTGCTGTTTTCGAAAAAAAAATTTCAAAAATCAATTACAAAACTCTTATAAAATAAGCTTACGCATAAAATTGGAGATTCGAGGTTGTTTCGGGTGAGTTGCCATGTTTTATACAATAGGCACAAAATTTAATGTTTACCTATACGAGATAATTCAACGATAAGTCCAAGTAATATCTTATACTTATCAAAATATTCTTTAAAAAAAAATTCTTGTCTCATGAATTATGGGGGAAATGGAATGCTTCTTTTTTTCTCACATTATTTCTCTATTAGACAATAAAAAAAAATCAGTGGAATCATTAGGAAAAAAATTTATTAACGAGGAGAAAAAAATGCCCTACCTAAATGTTAAATTAATTAAAAAAAGGTAAATAATTTAAATAAATAAATTTTTATTCTCGTAAAAATTCTACTTTTTCCAATTTATAATTAATAAATTAAATTAATTTTTATTAAATAAGTAGATTTTGTTCAAAATATTAAATTACATAATTTAATTCTCAGAAAAAAATCTAACAACCGAAATTATTGTAATAAAAATTTATAAATATTAAAATGAGTAAAATGAATGAAAATATTTTTCGAAATGGAAATAAAATAAAATAAATAAAACAAATAAAATAATAAAAAAATTAAATAAAAAATAAAGTAAACAAAACAAATATAAAGAAATGATCAAAAAGATAAAATTGAAAAATTAACAAAATTAAATAAAAATTAAATTAAATAAGGAAAAAATAAAATAAATATAAAACTAAATAAGCATAAAATGAAATAAATATGAAAATAGAAAATTACAAATTAAAATAAAAAATTTTTTTTTAAACTTATGCAATAATTATGCAGTGGAGAAAATAAATGTAATCTAATCTCTTTATTTATACAAGAAAATAAATATTAAAAAATAATTTAATATTACCTAATATTATATTATTAATTATTGATTTTAAGTAAATATAAATTATAAAATAGAAGAATTTATTAAATTTTTAAAATAATTTATTAAATATTTGTGTAAGAAAAAAAATATTAAATTAAAAAAAAATTATTTTTCTCGAAAGAATTCAATTATTTTTAATACAATTTCAATAAAATTTCTTGAAAAAATTTAGTTATTTTCAAACATTTTCATAAAATTTTTCGCAGAAATAATTAATTATTTTCATAGCGAACAAATTTCTTTGCCAAAATTTAATTATTTTGAATATAATTTTAATTAAATACCTCGAAGGAATTCAATTATTTAAAAAAATTTCAATAAAATTTGTCGCATTAATTCAATATTATTTTCAAAACAATTTTAAAAAAAATGTCTTGAAACAATTCATTTATTTTTAACCATTTTAACAAATTTCTTCGCATAAATTTAATTTGTTTCTAGAAATAATAAAAATTTTCGCGTAAATTCAATAAATTAGTTTTAAAAATAAAATTCTTCGAAAGAATTCAATTATTTTTAAAAATTTTTGATAAAATTCTTGTCAAGAACTCAATTTACTTTATTTATATTAAATATTTGTGTAAGGAAAAAATATTAAATTACAAAAAAATACCCGGAGAGAAAATAATTTTAGGAAAGTTTCTTATATTAAACAATTTATTTCAAGTTAACTTTTTTTTAAGTTTACTGAAGCAAAACTTTAAAGGTGAAAGTCAAGAACTTTATTGACATATTAAGGCAATTAAAGAAAATTTATTGTTTGTTTTTAAAGCATTTTAGATCGAGAATTTCAAAAGGCAATAGTTCATTTGACAAACGAAAGAATCAAAACTGGATCATTGCCAATCTAAAATGAACCAGCTTTGTCTGGACATAATATTCACGTCTTGTAAATTTGATATTGCTTTTTATATCTATCTAATCAATAAATCTGTCATTTGACTAATTAATTTTAATTGCAAAAAAAAAATGAAAAGCTAAAATTGAGAAATTTAATTTCTAAAAATTCTAATTATCATTTTTTGGAAATTTTAATTCTAGAACGAATGGACAAATTAATGAAGAAATGAAAAATAATAATAAAGTAAAAGTAAATTAATATTTATAATATTAATTTATAATATTTTATTATTATTTTTCATTTCTTCATTAATTTGTCCATTCGTTCTAGAATTAAAAATCTTTTAATATTATTTTTTATTATTTATTAATATTATTAATATTATTTATTAACATTATTTATTTATTAAAATTAATTTATTTGTAGATACTTCGTAAATTATTGTATTGAAAAATTTGTAGTCTATAATTATTACGTGCACATTGTCAACAAATAAAAAGACTCTAAAAAGTAAACAAAATTTAAAATGGGAAATAATATGCATTATTATAAGAATTGCGAAACAATTTAGCATCGTTAGCATTACAAGATAAAAGGTAATAAAAAAGATTGGTTATATATGCATTATTTTGCATTCACAGAAATAATGATGCATAACAAATGATATAACAAATGAGCGCACGTGTGCATTTTTTTTTCTTTATTTATTCGTTACGCTTATTTCATATATATGATAAATTCTGCCTCATTAGTCATTCATTACAAAGTAATTATAAATATTTTTACAAAATTCAAGAAATCACTAAATAATATTCCATATTTTTTAAACATCGAAGTAATTTTTTAATTTAACGAAAATTAATCGAGATAAATTAACATTTCTTTTTAGGGGAGTAACAATAATATATTTTTTCATGTAGGGGAAAAGTGAGGTTATGATTTTTGTAAATTTCGAATTTCAATCTACTGTTTTTCATGAAATGTAATGCGTAATAATAAATAAAGCAATGACGCAGATTAAAATTCAAAAATATGTTGCAAAATTCAATACTCTATACATTAAATTATCCTCTCGCGAGAAATATGATACTTGTATTATTGACTTCGAAGTTAAATAATTTTAATAACTCCTTCGAAGTTTCAATTACTTGCAAAACGTATAATTTTCTATTTTATTAATTTTATTAAATAAAATATTAAATAGTTTCTGTTAGAAATATTGTACCATTCATCAGACACGTGGCATAATTAAGTTTTAAATGTATAATCAAAATTTAAATATTCAACTTCTCGTTCTCGTTTGTTTATAACAGAAACAAAAAATAAACAATTGCTCACCTCTAATTGGAAATGGTTTTGTCTGGATTGTATCCGATGTCGGTGGTGTATACTGCATATCGATTGTTTTACTCGTCATAATGTATATGCTTGGAAGATTTCTCTTTGAATAAAAACAGTAATATATTTTCGGAGTAGGTCAAAAATAGTTTTTTCCACTTGGAATATTCAAATGAAGACTTGGTGATTTTTCTTTTAATTGTTGTCAATTCGCATAAATATTATTGACAGCAGATAGCTCACTGTTGATTTTTTAAAATTTTTTAAAAAATGTACACTTTTTTCTTGTATCACTTATCGAGAGAAAACGAGAAAAAATAGGAGATTATTTTCTAGTCACAGATTCGTGAATGTCATATTTGAAGACATTTAAAACCATTCGTTTAAAAAACGAATGTTTGCCAGCAGAGACAAAACACGTAATTTGGCAATTTGAAGAAGACAAAAAAAATTGCGACAAGTTCGCACTTGCAACTAAAAGTCAACTAAAGTCCAAAGTTTAATTTAAACCTTGAACGAATATTGTAAATCAAGAACAAGTAGGGGGAAAACGATGAAAGCTTTCCACCCAATTCAGAAGCTTCATCGATGATCACGCGACCCTTTGTGTTTTCAGTCATGTATACACTATTTTCATTTTATTAGCCCACTAATTTTGGAATTTTATTTATCACAGAAATTCTATTTTGATTGACTTGAACTAAATGGCAATTTTCGAAAAATTCTTCCTTCTGTTTATCGAAAAGAAAATTAATTCGATAAACAATTAAAGACCGTTTATTTACATCTGTTTCAATTGTTTTCACTTGACCATTTAAAAATGGCCCCTGGGCGCTGATTGGACTAGGTACGAGTTTGCAATCAGCTGATAAATTGGCGGGTAATTACACATTATTTGAATTCAATCTTTTTTCTCTATAAGTTTTCTATGATAATAAATTCGAAAATAATATAAGAAAATGAATAAATACTCCTAAAAAGTAAAAAAGGTGAAAAATAGATAAAACTAGAACGAAAAGAGATAAATTCTTAAAAACAGAAGTCAGATACGATATCTAAATATATAGAAAAGTCCTCAAAGTGATAGTTACGAAATTTCTTTTAAATATTTTCGATATTTAAATTTAATCTTATCTCTTGATAAAATACGGGTTTTTATAACTCTCTTTATTCTCTCATTTTTAGTCTAAGGAAATTTCTTGATTTATGCGTAAATTCAAGTAACGACAATTTTAAACACTTGTTGCACCGGCGCCCGACTAGAGGGCTAAAAGTCAGGTGGATAAAGTGGATTTAGCATTTTTCCAAGAAACTTCGCAAAAATCAGAAAAGCGATCAAATGATCTAATATTTTAATAAAAGAAGAATTATTTCTGTGTTTATAGATGTAAATAAAAAGAGTGGAAAATATGGCTAAACGTTTGAGAGAACTCAGAATTGCGTCAACCGAGAGTAAGTTATTATAAATCTCATTAACATAAAAGCTAACCTCAATTATCGATTTTTCACCTGTTCTAAACTCGTTTCTTTCTCATGAATTTTATGAAAGGGGTATTAATTCTTCAAAAGAATACTTAATACATTAATATCTACTTATAAATTAATTAATATTAACTAATTGAAAATATTTTTGAAAATAATTTTAATATTTGTCTCTAAATTTATATTGTATATTTGAATAGTTTCACTGTTTCAGTTTACGTAAATTCGTAAGTGAATAAAAATATTATTTTGGTAATTAGATTTAATTTATTACTACAGGGTTGCCTCGGATCAGGGAAATTAGGGAAAAGTCAGGGATTTTTATTAAAAGTATTGGAAAAAATTAATTGTTTAGAATTTATAAGAAAATTCTGAATTTTTTTGTCCTTTTCTTTGCCTATTAAACTATGAAATTACCACAAATTTTAATACAACGCCTTCAATTTTTTCTATTTCATTTAAAGAAACATTTCAATTATCTTTATAAATAGCAAAATTCTTCGCTGAAATTCAATTATATTCAGAAATTTTAATTAAATTCTCATTGCAAAATTCAAAGAATTTCATAAATAACAATATTCATCACAAGAATTAAATTATTTTCAAAATTAATAAAATTCTTCCCAGAAAATCAATTATTTTCGGAAAATCTAAAAAAATTTGTCGCCAACATTTCAATTATCTTTATAAATAAATAGCAAAATTCTTCGACTAAATTCAATTATTTCCATGAATTTTAATACAATTCATTACAAAATTCAATTATTTTCATAAATATAATAGTATTCATCACAAGAATTAAATTATTTTCAAAATTAATTTTCAAAATTAATAAAATTCATGGCATAATTTCAAACATTTTCCAAAATTTTTCTCAATATTCAATGATTTTCAATATTCTACTATTTTAATAAAATTTCCCAAAAGAATTTAATTATTAAACAAAAATTTTGATAAAACTCTATACGAATATTCAATTATTTTCCAAAAAATAAAAATTTCACATGAATTCAATTATTTAAAATAGAATTCTTCCCAGTAATTCAATTATTTTCATTAATTTTAAAATTCGTTTCAGGGATTTAATTATTTTCATAAATTATAATAAAATCATTCAGAGGAAGCCAATTATTTTCATAAATAACAATATTCATCACAAGAATTCAATTATTTTCAAAAATTTTTCTTAATTCAGTAATTAGTATATATCAATTATTTTAATAAAATTTTCCAAAAGAATTCAAATATTTAAAAACAATGTTGACAAAATTCTACACGAATATTCAATTGTTTTCTAAAATAATGAAAATTTCACAGTAATTCAATTATTAAAAATAGAATTTGCATCAATTTTTTTCGAAAAGTCAATTGTTTGAAATTTTTTTTATAAAGTTCATCGAAATAATTCAATTATTTTCATAAATAATAAAACTCATTGCAGAATTTCAATTATTTTTAATACAATTTTAATCAAATTCCTTGAAAGATGTAATTATTCTTTAAAATATTATTAAAATTCGCTGAAAGAATTCAATTATTTAAAAACCATTTTTACAAAATTCTACACGAATATTCAATTATTTTCTAAAATAATAAAAATTTCACTGCAATTCAATTATTAAAAATAGAATTTGAATAAATTTTTTTTTAAAAAAGTCAATTGTTTGAAACTTTTTTTAAAATAAATTAATAAAATTCTTCGCAATAATTCTATTATTTTCACAAAAATAATAAAACTCAATGCAGAATTTCAATTATTTTTAATACAATTTTAATCGAATTCCTCGAAAAATGTAATTATTCTTAAAAATTTGTTGATAAAATTGCGTATAAGAATTCAATTTTAGGAAACATTCAATTATTCAGTTAAAGTTTTTTGATAATAATTGAATTTTGGAGAAGTTATTAATAATATTGCAATTTTTAGAAGTATGTAATTAAATTTTGTAAAGGTTTCAAATTAAAATCTTTGAAAATTCGCCTTTTTCATACTTTTTATTAAAAATTCTATGGAACTAATTTTTTTCAAAAAGCTTAATCGAAATTTTTGAAAATTATTCCAAGTTTAATTGAAAAATTTCCGAATAATTGAAATTTCGTAAAATTGAATTGTAAAAAAAATGAATTTGTAAATTCTCAAAAGAAAAACAAAAATCATTAAAAATAATTGATTTAAAGAATTTTATTTAAAAATTGTAGAATATAATCATTAAATTGAAATGATTTTTAGCGAAGAATTTCATTAATTGTGAAAAGTAATTGAATTCTTGCAAAAGTTATCCAATATTTCTTGCAAATTTTTCAAGATTTTTCGAGAAATTCATTTAAAATTGTATAAAAAATAATAAATTGAAATCCTGTAAAAAGTTGAATATTAATGAAAATAATTGAAATCTTTCGAACAAATTTATTTTAACTTTTTTAAATAATTGAATTTATGTAAAAAACTCGGAATGTTCGCTTTCTTCATGTTTTATAATAATATTCTTATAAGATTTCGAATAATTTTCCAATTAAACAAATTCGTAAATAAGTAATAAAAATTTCTTTTGATTATCTAATCATTTTTAGAGTGAATCTGAATATTCTTTATTGTCAGGGAAAAATTTAAAATTTTGTCCGGAAATCAGGGAAAAATAAATGTTTTTGGCAACCCTGGAGTAGATCTTTTTTTTTCTCCACGTATTTTGTAATTTTTACTTATTTCTTTCTATTTTTGATTTTTTATATTTTTATTGTCTTTACAGGCGATTCTGATCACTCGACATTGAACAAAGCATTCCAGAATTCAACAAATAGCAGTATTAGTTATATGGATAATACATGTTTCAAAAGTGCAGAGGCAACGTACGGAACGTCTGTTGATGAAAATAATCTTCGACGATTAATTGAAAATGATACATTTTTAAGAAACATCTCTAAAAATGATTCATTCCCAATAAATTACAGAGCACCGTCACTTATTCTCGCATCAGGAAATTCACAAGGATCGGCAAAAACAAAATTAATAGAATCAATGGATTCAGAAATTGAAGAAGGTGCAATGGATTCAGATCTATCATTTTATTCACCGAACCAAACAACGAGACACATTAATAACACCGGACCATCAATTTTAAATAAAAGACTTCCATCTGACGATGAAGAATTTATTGATTGCGAAACTAGTTTCAATATTCCAACACCACAAACACATCCATTAATGACAGATTCAATATTAAGTACAAAATATAAAGAATTACCCAATTATCTATCGCCGAGGAAACGTTTAGAAAATAATAATACAATTTTTAAACCAATTGCCTCGAATAATCATCATCCCGATGAAGATTCCTACGATGATTTTCCATCTGAAATTCAACAATTAACGACAATTTTAGAAGAATCATATCAAACAGTAAATAAAAATCAATCATCAAGAATATCGGGTGTTAAATTACTTTCAATTGTCGATGATTTAAAGAAAGGACCACTATCAAATTTACCGGAGAATAAAAAATTCAACGATACCGTTAAACATTTTGCTGATATTTTAAATAGAAATTCAAAGGAAATAACTGTCGATCAATTAACTTATATTATTCATTATTCATTGAAGACTATTTATAATTATTCGGATCGTGCGAGCGATGGTGAGAGTCTTCATAGTTCTGGCGATATATCGAAAACACATGAATTAAATTGTGATAATAGTGGCACGGAATTGGATTCAATTATCAATGAATTGAGACACATGTATCCAAAGGAGAAACAAATAGAAAATGAATCACCGCCCGAGTGGCCAATGTCAGAAAAATCCCTAGCTCCTTCAACAGTGGAAAAATCGATTTTATTCACAAAAACAAAACAAGCGAGTGGTAGAAAAAAGGAATATTTCCCCTCAACAACATCTTTGGGAAATAAGGAAAATTTCAATTCAATGAAATCTAGTCATGAAATGGGGAATAATTCACCTTCGAAGAAGCGCGTTTGTTTCGCCACAAAAGAGCAGACGTCGAAAATAAATCGTTATTCGTCAAATAAGGGAGGAAAGAAGAAGTTTGTGACAACGCCGCATTCTAAAAAAAATAAACTTTCAGAAACTGAAGATGAAGAAGAGAAATTTAGTTCAACCACTGCGAGTGAGAATTCGTTTAATGTTTTAGAACGAATGTTGAATAATCTTGAGGACGCCGACAATAGACGATTGAGATTAAGAAGAAGTATATCGCTGACTAATATTACAACAGTAAAATTGGCAGCTTGTGAAAATGGTGCAACTATTTCTAAGGATAACCGTCGTAAGGATTGTCAGGGAAATGAGAGAGCTTCAAGGCATAATAGTGTAAGATTTCAAATACAGGAGCCGGTGAAGAAATACAGGAAACGTAGAAGCAAATCATTGGAACGTTCTCCGGATTATTCTGTCCACGTCAATAATTTTGTTTCAAGAGATGATAATTTACCGTCGACATCGGGTGTAAGAAAAAAATTGACATTTAACAAAACGGTGGATGAAGTTCCAAAAATTGTCATTACTTCCGAGAGTGGTGCCGTTTTTAGATCGCCAATTGTCAAAAGAAATCCATTAAAAACTGTTACTTCAAATTGTTTACCGCACACATCGCCTCGAAATCGTCGAAAATCATCGGGAATTGATAATAGTCACATTCCCGCTGTTTCGAAGTTGAGGCAGATTTTTTCACCCGCAAAAGGAAAAGGTGAGAACACTGGGTTCGACTTATTAATATTATTTAAATTATACAATTTTTTTTCTTTAATAACGTCAATAATAATCTTTGAATAATTTTCGATTAAAAAATTAAAGAAATTTTACTATATTTATTTTCAAAAAATGATAGTAAAATTCATTGAGAACCAAATTATTTTCCAAAAATTTAAAATAATTTAATTATTTTTATAAAGAACAAAATTCTTCACAGGAATTCAAATATTTTGAATATAATTTTAATAAAAATTCTTGAAAGAATTTAATTATTTTTAAACATTTTCATAAAATTTTTCGCAGAAATTTAATTATTTTCATAAAGAACAAAATTCTTCGCCGAAATTCAAATATTTTGAATATAATTTTAATTACAATCCTCAAAAGAATTCAAGTATTTTTAAAAATAGTAAAATTTTTCTCAGGAATTCAATTATTTTCAAAAATAATAAAATTCTTCAACAGGAATTCAATTGTTTTTAATATAATTTTAATTCTCTCGAAAAAATTCAATTATTATTTTAATATAAAATTCTGCCCGGGAATTGAATTATTTCTAATACAACTTTTATTCTCTTAAAAGAATTCAATTATTTTCATAAATATTAAAATAATTTTCAAGAATTCAATTATTTTAAATACAATTTTAATTTTTTCAAAAGAATTAAATTTTTTAAAATAAATTTAATAAAATTTTGAGAAAATTCAATTTCTTTAAAAAAATTTTATAAAATTCTTCTAAAGAATTTATTTATTATCATAAATAAGAAAATTATTTCCAGAAATTAAATTATTTTTAATAGAATTTTAATTTTCTCATAAGAATTCAATTATTATTAAAAATTTCAATAAATTTCTGCAAAAAATTCTATTTTTTCCATAAATAGTGAAATTTTTCTTAAAGATTGAATTACAGTCAATTTAATTTTTATTTCTTAGAAAAAATTCAATTATTTTCAAAAATTTTAATAAAATTCTATTATTTTTTATCATAAATAATAAAATTCTTCACATTAATTCAATTATTTTTAATTCTCTCGAAAGAATTCAATTATTTTTCTAAATTTCACTGAAATTCGTCGTAGGAATTCAATTATTTTTAAAAATTCTAATAAAATTTTTTACAAGAATATAATTATTTGCAAAAATAAAAATTCTATTTGACGAATGAAATTTTTTTTATATTATAATTTTAATTTTCTCTCAAGAATTCAATTATTATTAAAAATTTAGTTAAAATTCTGCAAAAAAAAATTGAATTAGTTTCATGAATAGAGAAATTCTTTTAGAATTTTACAAAAATTATAACATTTTTACAACAGAGATTTAATTTATTTAATTTATTAATAGCTAATTTAATTTTTTTTTAATTCATGAATGAGTATAATTTACTTATTTAATTTTCTCGAACTAATAAATTGATAACGTTACAGTGTCGACAGTCTCATCGAAAATACATCGAACACCATTGCAGAGAAAGACTCCAGAAAAGAGTATAAATGAATCAAGAACTCAGTCATCGGCAAATTGTTATAGACTTTTGTCGAATTCACAAAATTCGTCCCAAAGGAAACCATGGAAGCCATGAAATAACGTGAGAGGGGTGAGAGAGATCTAATTGGTTAAAATTTGTTTTTCTAAAAATATATATATATTTAATGAAATATTCTAAAGTTTATATGTAAATTAATTATACAAATTTAAGGAGTTAAAAGAGACTTTTTTAAAGAAAGGAAAAAATTAATTTTTATATAAACACAGAGGGCAACTAACATTTTTATATTAGACATTGTGTAATATTAAAATAGCTTAAAATTTTGTTATTGCACTTTAAAAAAAAAATATTACAAGAGTTTAAAGTGCAAGTTTTTACTGCTGTTTTTTTTTTAAAAAAAGAAAACTATGTCGATACTAGAGTGTAAGATAAAAGTATAAAAAAAAACGTTTGTATCAACATTCCGTCAAGTATTTTTATATTATAGATTTCTACTTTGTTGTAAAAAAAAATATTTAACTGTAAAATGTCATATTTTTAGGGCCAAATGATTTTGACTCTGGAATTAATTTTTATAAATCAAAATACATCTTTTATTTAAAAAAGTAATTATTTTTCGTTCTAAATATTTTCCACATTCTATTGTTATTAAGTCTTATTATGTAAATTACAAGAAATTTTTTATTTTTAACTATCAACTTCCATTTTTTAATAAATTTTGCAGCAATTCAATTCAATTCTTTGTCAGAATTGAAATATTTTTTATAAATAGAAAACTTCTTATAAGAAAAATAATTATTTTTAAATACAATTTAAAATTCTTTTACAGTTTTCAATTATTTTCATGAATAGTGAAAGTCTTCTTGGAATTACTTTTAATTTAATTTTTATTTTATCTAAGAAAGAATTTAATTATTTTCATAAATAAGAAAATTATTTCCAGAAATTGAATTATTTTCAATACAATTTTAATTTTCTTATAAGAATTCAATTATTATTAAAAATTTCAATAAATTCCTGCACAAAATTTTATTATTTCCAATAAATATAGTGAAAGTTTTCTTAAGAACTAAATTACAATCAATTTAATTTTTATTTCTTATAGAAAAAATTAAATTATTTTCAAAAATTTTAATAAAATTCTATTATTTTTTTTCATAAACAATAAAATTCTACACAGGAATTCAATTATGTTTAATTCTCTCGAAAGAATTCAATTGTTTTTCATAATTTCATTAAAATTCGTCGTAGGAATTCAATTATTTTTAATACAATTTTAATAAAATTTTTTGAAAGAATTTAAATATTTTTAAACATTTTCATAATATTTTTAGCAGAAATTTAATTATTTTCATAAAGGACAAAACTCAAGTTTTTTTTAAAATAATAAAATTCTTCTCAGAAATACAATTATTTTCAAAAATAATAATTTTCAAGAATTAAATTATTTTTAGTACAATTTTAATTTTCTCAAAAGAATTAAATTTCAATTATATTTTTATTTATAAATAGTAAAATTCTTTGCAAAAATTCAATTGTATTCTTAATAATTTCACGAAAGAATTCAATTTTTAATTGAATTTTTAATTATTTTCATAAATAAAAAAAATTAATTGTAGGAGTTCAATTATTTTTAATACAATTTTAATAAGATTTCTCAAAAGAAATATTTGTTAAAATTTTAATATAATTCTTCGATTGAGTTTAATTATTTTCAAGAAAATTAATATTACTTATGATATGAATTTTCTAAAAATTCCTTTTCTAATTCTACATAGTCTTAATTATTAAATTTTTGCAGGATTTTTTTGTTTCATTCTTTAAATTTCGTGAGATGCTAAAAATGATTTTACAATTTCAGCCACACTTTTTACATTCGTTAAATGCAAATGATGAGTTCCCGGCATGGAAATAAGAGAAAATTCTCTGCAATTCTTTTTCATTATTTCTACAATATTCGGTGAAAATTCACCATCGTCAAATGTTGAAGAACTTCGTAAAACCAAATAAGGACATTTAATTAGTCTCGCAATATTTTCTAAATGATCCTCTGTATAAATCGCACGAAATGGTAAATTTAATTTCACCCTTGGATCACGACTGAAAAAAAAATTACCATCCTCCATTCTTTTTGCTCCACGTCTCATCATTATTCTCACGGCAATTTCATTCAATGAACAATTACTACCCGTTATCCATTTTTTGACAAATTCCCCTTCCTCGTAACTCACACGATTTGTCACTGAGTATTTCTCCTCTAAATCGAGAAATTTATCAATATTTTTCGCATACTCGCGACAATATTCGTCGACATTAATTATTGGCCTATATTGTAAACTGTCTAAAGCAATAACAAATTCCGTATCATTTGGATAGAGTGAAGCGTAAATAAAACTCACAAGCGCTCCCGCTGAATGTCCGAGAAATTTTATTTTTCCCCAATTAAAGTGTCGTTTTAATTTTCGAATGAGAAGAATTGTTGTCGTATCGTCGTAGGCAATGCCCTGTGGTAACCAACTCGATAATCCATGACCAGGATTGTCTATCGCTAATATTGAATGATTTTTTAATAAAGGTGCTAGTAAATCGAACGATCCGGCATTATCCTGCCAGCCGTGAAGAGCCAAAATTGGCTGTCGATCCTCTGAAGAATTCCACAATTTGCCTGGAAAATTAATCTCATTTTGTGAAAAAATATTTTCTGTATTTGAACAGGATTGCCACGCAATCTGGAAACATGGAAGACTTGGAAATGTCAGGGAATTTTCTAAACTTTGAAAAAACCTGAAAAAGACAGGGAATTTTGATCGGAATCCTGGAAAATTGTTGTTTTCTAAAGTTATTGAAATTATTCTTGAAATCTAATTAATGTTTAGAATTCATCAGAAAATTTTGATTTTTGGTGTTTTTTTTTGTTAAAGGTCATATGTTGTAAATAAATAAATAAATAAATAAAGCTATGAAATTACCACGAATTCTAATACAAAACCTTCCATTTTTTTTTCAATTCTGACAATAATTTATTTTAAACAATTTAATTATCTTTAACAACTGTCATAAAGTTATTATTCATAAATTATTTAATGAATAATTTTACTTAAATATTTAAAAATTAATTCAATTTTAGAAGAATAAATTGAATAAAAGAATTAAAATTTTTTTAAATTTACTGACTCGGAATGATTGTTAAATTCAATGTTTTATTAAACAATTTGAAAAGAGTTGCGTTTATAACTTTCATAAATAGATGAATTTCTAAAAGTTTTAGTATGAAATTTTATAAAAATTTCAATTTTTAATGAATTTAATTAGTAATTTTAAAGAATTTAGTTTTTTGAAAAATAAAAAAATCTCAACGCAAAATTACAATTATTTTTAATACAATTTTAATTTAATTCAATAAATTATTATAAATAAAAATAAATGAATAAAAAATAAATTTAAATATGAATTTTAGTTAAAGACTAAAAATTTTTTTTAGAAAAGTGAAAAATGATAGCAGAAATTCAATTATTTTTAAAAATAATAAAATTCTTCGCAAAAATTCAATTATGTTCAAAAATTAAAAAATATTCTCTTCAAAATTTCAAATATCTTTAAAAATAATAAAATTCTTCTCTAAAATTAAAATATTTTCAAAAATTTTAATGAAATTCTTTGCAAAAATTCAATTATTTTAAAAAATTTTCCTCAATTTAATGATTTTCAATATCAATTATTTTAATAAAATTTTTCAAAAGAATAATTAAATGTTTGCGTGGAATTTTGTTAAAATTTTGTTAAAATAATTATTTTAAAAAATTGTTAAGAGAATTCCACGCAAATATTCAATTATTTTCATAAATATAAAAAAAATTTCACTGGAATTCAATCATTTACCAATTTTTTTTTATAAATTTCTTCGCAATAATATAATTATTTTCATAAATATAAAAATTATTTTTAGGAATTCAATTATTTTCCTATTAATATGAATAAAACTCATCGCAGAATTTCAATTATTATATATAAAAAAATTCCACTGGAATTCAATTATTTACCAATTTTTTAAATAAATTTCTTCGCAATAATTCAATTATTTTTATAAATAATAAAATTCTTTTTAGGAATTCAATTATTTTCCTATTAATATGAATAAAAATATGTTAACATTAAATTATATTGAATAAATTATTTATTTTTCTATTTAAATAATTAAATTCTCGTTGAATTTTCTAATAAAAATTGATTTAAAAATGACTTTCAATTAGAATTTTAAATATTAATTAATATAAATTTTTCAAAAAAGGCAATTCTTTATAATTTTATTACAAATTCTTCTAAAGAATTTAATTATTTTCAAAAATGTTAATAAAATTCTAGTCAAATATTCAATTATCTTCATAAATAATAAAATTCTTTTTAGGAAATTAATTATTTTCATAAATAAAACTCTTCACTGAATTCTAATTACTTTTTAAATACAATTTTAATACAATTTCTTCGAAAAATGTAAATATTCTTAAAAATGTTATATGATTTCTTCAAAAGAATTTAATTATTTAAAAATTTGTTGATCAAATTTTTTATGTGAATTTAGTTTTAAGAAACATTCAATTATTTATTTTTGTATTTAAATAATTGAATTTTCGTAGAATTTTCAAAATATAATTTTTGAAAATCTGAATTTTTCATACTTTTAACTAACAATTGTTTAGAATTATTTTTTTTTTTTTGAAAAAGTTTAATAGATTTCTTTTGAAATTATTTGAAGTTTCTATATTATAATTTATATTTAATTGAAGAATTTCCTAATAATTCATAAAATATTCTTTTAAATTATTGAATTTCAAAAGTTTTTTAATGTGAAATTTTTGAAAAATTTAATTCTTATGGAAAAATAATAATTGATGATTTCGATTAATTTTACAATTGAATCGTGAAATCGTGAATTTCGAAAAGGGCTCAAAAACCGTAAGTGTCTTTTTTATATAACAACAAAAGACAGTGAAAGTGACTCTTACGATTTGCAGAGATGATCCCTTTTCGAAATTCACGATTTAATTACAGAAATTTTTAAATAAATGTAATAGATTTAATTTGGTAAATTAGTATAGTTTTAAAAACCTGGAAAACCTGGAAAAATCAGGGAATTTCAAATGAGCAAATGCGTGACAACCCTGCAAATTGAAACATTTCCCATTTTTTTTTGTTTGAAAAAAACATTGGTTTTTTGAGGAAAAATAATATTTCCAAGAGAAAAAGAATAGTATTAAATATTAAAATTTATTACACATTATATTTATAAATTACATACTGATTAATAGGTCAGTAGTTAATACTTATCGAATCGGCGAAATTGTTAAAATTTCAAAACCGATTTTTGAAATCCATCTAGGATTTTTTCTTTTCTAATAATTTACAAAAAAATAACTCGATATGAAAATAAATATAAGTGTTTATAATATTTAATTTAATTTATTAATTTAGAATTTTTTTTTCTATAATTAAAATAAAAATAATTAATTTTTATTATTTCTGTCTAGAAAGGGATTTATAACATCGGCGGTTCCTTGAGGATTTCCCATGTGTAAATGGTGCGTTCCCGGCACCATGTGAACGGAAAATTCCTTACAAGAATTTTGCATTACGTCCATAATGTCCTGTGAGAAAATTGCTTTCAATTTGGACTCGGTCCCTCTGAGGAGAATATAAGGACAATTGATGATTTTTGCCACCTCCTTCAAGTGATCGAGAGTGTAACCGATATTCGAAGCATTCAGTCTAATATTTGGATCACGATTAAAATAATAAGTACCGTCCTCCTTTCGAGTTGCTCCTCGAATCATTAAAGTTCTGGCTGCTACTTCATTCAAAGAACCGTGCGTTGCCTTCATCCATCTTTCAATTGCCATTTGTTCCGTATGACATGGAGCTGGTGAATTTTTCTCCTCGTAGATGAGAAATTTATCGATGTCACTGGCAACGTCCTTATTGCTTTGTGGAAATCTCGTAGGAGTCAGAGGCGTAAATTGAAGCGCATCAATGGCAACGACAAATTCCGTCTCTTCGGGGTAGAATGAAGCGTATCGAAAACTAGCGATAGCACCACCTGAATGTCCCATTAATTTCACCTTTTCCCAGCCGAAATATCGTTTTATTCTTCGAATTACGTGAATTATTACTGAATCGTGATAGGGAATTCCTTTCGGTAGCCAGGTCGATATACCATGACCTGGTGCATCTATCGCTAGAATTGATCTATTTTTAAGAAGTGGAGCTAGCATATCGAAGGAACCAGCATTATCCTGCCATCCATGCAGGGCAAGTATCGGTTGTTTACATCCATAATTCCAAAATTTACCTAAAAGCAGCTTTTTTCTTAGTAAACAGAATAATTTCGTAAATTATAATTTAATATTAAATTTACAAGGTTGCCACAAAAATTTAATTTTTGTGATTAAAACAAAAGACCCTTAAGACCCTAAAGAATGTTCTGACTCACTATAAAAATTATTAGATACCTAAACTCAAAAAAATTTTCTATTATAATTATTTACAACATTTTTTTAATAGTAAAATTATTCAAAAAACATCAATAACTTCTTTTTTAAATAAATATTTAATCATTATTATTTTTTCATAGTAATAAAGAATTTCAAAAATTTCAAATCCAAACCTTTTAAAATTAACAACTTATAAAAATGTTTATTATAAAACATGAAGACATCGATCACTCCGAGTCTTCGACTCGGAATAATCGCTTTCTTCATGTTTTATAATAATTTCAATTTCCATAAAATTTTTCAAAAAAAATTGAATTATTTATAAAAAATTTAATAAATTATAGCCCGTGTATTTTGAATAAATAAAATAAATAAAATCCTTTCACAAGAATTCAATTATTTTTACAAGAAATAAAATTTTTCACATAAATTCAATTATTTAAAAAAATTTAAATAAATTTCTTTGAAAGATTTCAATTATTTTCATTAATAATAATATTTTTAACAGGATATCAATTATTTTTTATACAATTTTACATGAATTTCTCGAAAAATCTTGAAAAATTTTCAAGAAGTATTGTAAAACTTTTGCAAGAATTCAATTACTTTTCAAAGATAATTAAATTCTTCGCTGAAAATCATTTCAGTTCAATGATTATTTTCTAGAATATTTAAATAAAATTCTTCTTTAAATCAATTATTATTAATAATTTTTGATAAAGTTCTTTTGAGAATTTTCAAATGAATTTTTTTACAATTCAATTTTACGAAATTTCGATTATTCGGAAATTTTTCAATTAAATATACATTAGAAAATAAAAATTTAAAATAATTTTAAAAAATTTTGATTAAGCTTTTTGAAAAAAATTAGTTCCATAGAATTTTTAATAAAAAGTATGAAAAATTCGTATTTTCAAAGATTTTAATTTGAAACCTTTACAAAATTCAATTAGTTCTAAAAGTTGCAATTATTAATAACTTCTCCAAAATTCAATTATTATCAAAAACTTTAATTGAATAATTGCATGTTTCTTAAAATTAAATTCTTATACATACATAATTTTATCAACAAAGTTTTAAATAATTGAATTCGAATTCAATTATTTAAATAATAAAAATTTTAAGAATAATTACATTTTTCGAAGAATTTGATTAGAATTGTATTAAAAATAATTGAAATTCTACAATTTGTTTTATTATATATGAAAATAATTGAATTATTGCGAAGAATTTTATAAAAAATTTTCAAACAATTGACTTTTTCCAAAAAAATGTATGAAAATTCTATTTTTAATAATTGAATTTCTGTGAAATATTTATTATTTTAGAAAATAATTGAATACTCGTGTAGAATTTTCTCAGAACGGTTTTTAAATAATTGAATGCTTTTGGGAAATTTTATTAAAATAGTAGAATATTGAAAATAATTGATTTAAGAAAAATTTTAGAAAATAATTGAAATTTTGCCATGAATTTTATTAAAATTTTTAAAAATATTTAAATTTTATTACTTTTGAAAATAATTAAATTCTTGTGATGAATACTATTATTTATGAAAATAGTTGAATTTTGCAATGAATTTTATTAAAATTCCTGAAAATAATTGAATTTTGTCGAAGAATTTTGCTATTCATTTATAAAGGTAATTGAAATGTTGACAATTTTTTTTAGATTCAATTATTTAAAAAAAATTTAAATAAATTTCTTCGAAAGATTTCAATTATTTTCATAAATAATAAAATTCTTCACAGGATTTTACACAGGATTTCAATTAATTAAAAAAAATGTAACAATATTTCGTTGTAAGAATTCAATTATTTTCATAAATAATAAAAATTTTTCTCAGGATTTCAATTATTTTTAATAAAATTTAAAATAAATTCCTTGAAAAATGTAATTATTTTCAAAAAGTTTTCGATTAAAATTGTATTAAAAATAATTAAAATCCTGCGAAGAGTTTTATTATTTATGAAAATAATTAAATTACTGAGAACAGTTTTATTATTTATAAAAGTAATTGAATTATTGCGAAGAAATAAATAAAAAATTTGTAAATAATTAAATTCCTGTGAATTTTTATTATTTATGAAAATAATTAAATGTTTGCGTAGAATTTTATTAAAACTTTATTCAAATAATCGAAGTTTTTTAAAAAATTTTATTAAAATAATAGATATTGAAAATAATTGAATTGAGGAAAATTTTTTGAAAATACTTAATTGAAATTTTATCAAGAATTTTTTTGAAATTTTGGATATTTGCCTTTTTTCTAAATTTCCTAACCTGTGATGGCAACCCTGATTTAATCAAACAAATAATTACTAATGTTTTTTTCAAAAAAATGGAAAATGTTCCTTGTCAATTATCATAAAAATATATTCAATTTATCATTATTAATTCAAAAGATTTGAATAATATCATGACTCAACAAAATTTACCTGCAATAGTTCCCCAGGGAACTTTGATCTGAACTTCCGTAACTTCTGGTTTTATAAACTCTGTCTTATTTTGTTGTAAATCTCTATTAAAAACGACACTCGCATTTTTAATTCTCTTACTAAGAATTCTCGAACAAATCATCTCGGTAATTTTCGTTTATACTATTTATTCTATTTATTAATTATTAAGCAAGTTTTGCAGGTTATGTCACATGTAACAGATGACCGCATGATGAACTCAAAAAAATATTATCGTCGATGATGCAATAACCTACATTTCTTTCTCTGACAGTATCGACAGTATGCATCATTGCTTGTTTATTTTCTATTTAAATTACAAATTTAAGTTACACTATACTCTAATTTAGTAATGCAAAATAAATGACAAATTCCGGAATAAATTAGAATATTTGACAATCAATTGAAGTCGTCTGCAACTGCATAAGACTCAATAATAAAATGAATAAAGTAAATAAAGTTCTTTTCTTAAAAAAGATTAATAGAAAACAAAATTTCTTTTTCAAATTATTCGGAAATTTTTAGTTTTATTAACTTTTTCTTTTAAATAAAAAAAGAAACTTTTTATCAATTTGAATTTTAGTACGCGTGTCACGTGGTGTTTTCTATTTCTAATCTAATGCCAACTTCACACGCTATTTTTTCTATTCTAAAGAAAAAAATAAAGAAACAATTGGAAAGAAAATCTAAATTCGAAACTAATTAAAATACTAACGAATAGAATGAATAGAATGATTAACCAAAAATGATATTCCAAATAAAAAAAATAAGAAAATATCTATTTTTTGAATTTGTATTCTAACGAATTCCTAACCTAACGTGAGAAAAATCTCGATATCTCGATTAGATGAAGAAGCAGCTATGTTCAGTGTAAAACGAGTGGATTAATTGATAAGGTCGTGTATACCGTTACACAAAAATGAAATAAATGATTCTTCATTAAATAAATCAAAATAGAATTATTTGTGGCGAACATTTAGAAAATGCATCGTCTAGTTTTAGTGAAACAATGAAAGAAGAATGGAAAGTTTGAAAATAAGGGAAATATTCAATGAAAAGAAAATATTGTGGTTGGCCGCGCGTTGTATCGCATAGGAGGCATGGTATCCCCATTCAAGGTCCAGCATCCGGAGCGAAAACAGCGGGAAATTAATACCAAGAAAATAAGCAGAAATTCTCGTATGTTATAACATTATTAAACAATTTTTATATAAAACCATTTACGCAATCGCCTTTCTCCCTCTCTCTCTCTTTCTATTAATAATAGTCATTCACACAAACTTCCTTTATAGACAGTTATCGCATGTACTTTCTAAATTATAATAATAAACATAAACTCATTATCAAACTTTACATATACATTCACATTAAAATATATTGACAATCGTGAAAATAATAAACTTTTATTTGACCTAAAGGTTTGTGGAGCTAAAAATTCTTTGTTATATATGTATTTATTTCAAAATGATAATGATTTTTTTTTAATTCGACGATATTTTCTTTTTATTTACAGTCACACAATCGCCTAAGATTCCTACGCCAAAGTTATTGGAAAAAAAGTGTTTTTACTTGGATATTAAGAATTATGCTGTTTCAGCCAAATTAGAGGCTAGAATTAAAGAATTTGGCGGGGTGAGTAGAAGACTTTATTTGTTTTTATTATTAATTTTTTTGTTTTTATTTAGTCAAACTGCTTTTCAGCTTTTTAGTAGTTTTCAATTATTCGTAATTGTTAGTCTATATTTATTACATAAATAAATAGAAAATAATTATTAATTAGAAAACAATTGCTAATTTTTTTTCTAAATGTTAAAAAAAAGAGTAGATTTAAAAAGTGACAATTGGTTTGATTGGAAAGACGAGAAATTTTTTGTTTTGAAAACAAGATTACTTTACAAAGTGTCATTAATTATTTCTAATTTCTTCGAAGAAAAATAATAAATGTCATTATCGAAAAAGGGCTAATTATTCCCGTGTTAATGATCGGAATAGTAAAATAATTGAAGTATACACTGAATTCAAATGTTTTTTGTATTTAGATTTTCGAAAATTTGTCAAGTCAAAACAAGCGATGGAAAAAAGAAACAAAGTTCAGGGGGTTCAGGGTGAATGTCCATCTTGTTTATCTCGATGTATATCCCGCTAAATTTAATCGCAACTATATGGTCGAAAGAAGGCGAATGGACTATAGATTTGTGCCCAGACTCGCTGTTGCTACGCTGCGGGGGCTCCGCCCTAAATTCCAAAGTCACGCGTACTTCCATCGTATATGTGATGTGAAAACGTTCGATACAATTGCTTTGAAAATCACCCCGGAAAACTGGAGTGGCTGTCATGTCAATACGTTTTCCCTGAATGGCTCTCGACGAAATTTAAGATTATCAAGTAAATATCCAGTGCCACCTTGTGAATGGTGAGCGAAGCTCGAGTAAACTGGATCATAACAATTTTTTCTCTTTAGAAACAAAAAGTATTTTTCAAAATACTGAATTTACTTTTCGAGCCTTTTTTCCACTTTCTCTAAATTTGAAATTATGTTCGTTTATTTTGTAGGATATTTTCTTTCATTTATCTTTTATTCATATTTCATTTATTTTTTATTAATCTAAGGAAAGCTCGAAAAAATAATGCTGAAATTCGTGGAAATTTTCGTTTTTTTTTTTTTGATAATTTCAAGCACGTGGGAATATTTCCAAAAATTACTGTTGACAAACAAAATCAACAGACACTTAAGCGCCACCTTGTTGAAATTTTGCCAACTTCATGGTGTTTGTTTTAACCGGCGTTTTTTTCGAAAAAGGAAAATATTTCTATTTTCTGAAAAATTGGTCAAAAAAAGAGGATTAATCCTAGGGAAAATAATTTTCCCGCCTACTGAATTTCAATATTTGTGTCTGTGTGTCTGTGTTTAATATCATATATAGAGAAAAGCGGCGAATTCCGAGCGCCGCCTCTAGGCTCGTGAAGCAAGCTGTTAACGGCGAATGGCCATTTTGTATGTGACAGTTTTGCGAGTTCCGTGCGTCTCACTCTAATCCTCGTGGATTTCTTAGACAAAAAAATATGTTCACCAGGTCACAAGTGTCTTTTACAAATAACACATATAATAAAAGGACAATGTGTATTTTAAATGTAATGAAAATAAAGTGAACCAGGGAATAAATTAAAAGCTGGTGTTGTGTAAAAGGTTTCAAGTTTCGGGAGAGCGCTTGACAGTAGCCTACCATTAAAGAGTCTCTTCCCCAGCCTCGAAGTGTAAGTTGATGTCGACAACGCCCGCTTTTTTCATTATTTTCATCATTATTTCGATTATACATTAAATTACAATTGTTTCCCAACAATTATCAAAAGCACGTGTTTTTTTTCGACAAAGTTTACGAACAACATTTCGGAGCATCTTCAAAGCGGGGACATGTGTGTGCAAGTATAATTAGAACGCAGGGACAACAATGCGACGACCATTGTTGTGCGGCTCACAAGCAAACATCGCCGCCCCGACAACTTTCAAAAGGATAAATATTCTTTAGAAAAAAAAGGAAACTTGTTTTTTTTTCCAAAAAATGGTTGTATTCAAATTTTGTTTCTTCAATTCAGTTATACGAATGCAACATTCTCAGTGTCAACGTTATTTAACCTAAATTTTTCAACTCCCTTTACCCGCCTGTCTCTTGATGTTGGCGTTTGGATCTCAGGTCTTGATGTAGGAGAGAAAGGGATAAATATTGTTTCTTTTTTATATTCGCAAAATTTTCTTTCGAATACTCACCCCTTTTTTTCCTCAATTTTTCCTTTGTTGATTTTTTCATCAATTGATTACTAAATCGCATAGAAACATATACACAAGCACCTATTCTAAATGTATCAGTGAACTACTTTCGCCTCGGCAGTTGTTGCACTCATTTCAACTCAAAATATGCAACGTATTTCATTTTTCGATTTATATTGAGCAATTGACATCAAGAAATATCAGTTCTCGCTCAATTCTTTTACTTCGAAAGACAGTCATTATTTCGCTCAAGTTGTATTTACATTTGTCTTTTTTTTACAGTGAAACGATTTTAATATTTTTTCGTTTGTAAAACAATAAATAAAATGTGAAGATCTGTGACAATTGATAGTGAGTAAAATCGATTGTTGTAAATGAAGTCGAAAAATTTTAATAAGAATTCGTTATTCTTTTCATTTTATACACGGGAAAAGTTTCATATTTCTGATGAAATGCATTCTTTGAAAAAGCTTTTAATAATTATTTTTCTGATTCTATTTTCGCTGATTCTGTTTTTAGCGAAAAAGATGATTTTATTCAAAAACAATTGTTTGTTATGAAAAAGGTTAGAGGTATTTGAAAGTTGGTTTTTAGTGAATTTTAACGGATCCGTTAGTTTTATGTTCTAAATTACGAAAATTAAATTTTTGAAGAAATTTATTTGTATTGCACGAATTTTTATGGAGAGAGAGCATTAAAATTAAAATTAATTTTAGTTCATAAATATTTTAAACAAGAATGAAATTTTTAAAAGAAATTCAAAAGCTTTAGGTTCTTAAAGTTTTGAACGTTCAAATGAACATTTTTTTTCTTTTAATTTGAATTTTTTTATAAATAAAATTATTCTGTTCAAAAAAAATTATTTCTTTTAAGATAATGATTAATAATTATTTTTTTCCAAAAAATTTGTCTGATTGTCTTCGATTTTCTTTCTTATTATTAAAACCACTTGGACGTTATTAAAGATTTTCTATAATTTTTTTTTCCAGTTATTTTGAAAAAATATTTAAAAAGAAAAAAGTTTCGTTGATTTAAACGTTCGAAACTTTAGGAAAATAAAGATTTTCGAATACATTTTGAATGCCAAAGTGAATTAAATTTTTAATTGTACAAAATCCTCACTATATTAAAACAATCTTGATTGTATAAATTTTCGCATTGTCTCAGCAAAACTTTATTTTATTATTTCACTTTTTATTCTCTTTACTTCGTCTGAAAATTTAGTCACATTTGCAATAATTCTCCATAACTGAAGATTAATATTTCACTTAATATTTAATTTACTTTCAGTTTAAAGAATCATTTTAATTTTTAACGAATCTTTATTAGTTATTTTTTAATTCATATCCATATTTTTAATTATGAATAACCTGAATATTGAAGAATTGAGAATTAATTATCTACGAATGATTTGAAATTAATGGTTTTAATATTTAGATTTTGCAATTGGATTAAATTAAATTAAATTAGGAAGATTAATAAAATAATAATTGAAAATTAAAAATTCCAGGTTACTTTCTACTTTCGTGATTAATGAATAATTTTGAAATCGTTTTTAATTAAATTTAAAGAGAATAATTTTTATTTGTTACAGACGATTGAAGTATTTTTAGTGAGAAACGTCGATATTGTGATTAGTGACCGTGTTGATAAGACAGGACAGACAAATTCAGATAAACGCAAATGGGGTTACGCCAGTGGAGGGAGCGGGGGGCCCCCCTCGCTGAGGAGTATAGAGGCCCCAACACCAACTCCAACACCCCCCACACCATATTTAAATGCTGATGGTCCCCTTTCAAATTCGACAAATTTACGGGTCCAAACTACCCAAAGAACAGTGAGTAGTCAATTTTTCCCCCTTTTTTTTGTAAAATTAAAACTGATTTTTCTTATTTTTTTTTATTCTTTTCTCATTTAATTTTCTAAATTAGAAATGAAAAAAATTGGGAATTATTTCTATCATTTAATTTTATTTGTTTATTTTGTGGTAATTAATTAATTTTTGAATTTTTTTTTCTCTGCAGAAATCGCGAGCGGATGCAATGTTGGAGCGTGCTCTGACACAGCCACTGCAGTGTTCCGTGGACCCACTTAAAAACGCTCAAACCTGGAATATTCCCATTTGGGCACCTGAGAAACTTCAAGCGTGGCTCGATAAAATCTACACGTCTTATAAAGATACACACATCCAGCAAAAAAATCAATCAGTTTCGTCGAAAAATTTGAATATCAAACAATTGAAAGCACCTTACATCAAGTTCGAGTCCTATCACAGGTAAATTGGCTTTTAAAAAATATTTTTATTTATTTAATCCTGGAAAACTATGGATTATATTCAGAAATGTTTAAAAATTCTCGTCAAAATTTCCATTATGTTTATGGAAATAATTAAATTCTTTTCCAGAATTCAATTATTTTCATCCAAAATTTTAATACAATTCTTGGCAAAATTTCAATTATTTTCAAAAATTTCCCACAATTCAATGATTTTTAATAGCAATTATTTTAATCAAATTTTCCAAAAGAATTCAAGTCTTTGAAAATTTTTTTTATAAAATTCCACGCAAACCTTCAATTATTTTCATAAAATAATAAAAATTTCACAGAAATTCAATTATTTACAAACTTTTTGTAAATTTCTTTGCAATCTTTCAATTATTTTCATAAATAATTGAATTTTTTTCAATATCTACTATTTTAAGAAAATTTCTCAAAAGTATTCAATTATTTTAAACAAATTTTAAGACAATTTTTTGCGACAGTTCATTTATTTTCATAAATAATAGAATTCTTCGCAAGAATGCAATTATTTTCATAAATATAAAAATTCTTCCTAGAAAATTTATTATTTCTAGTAAAATTTTTAATTTTTTCGAAGGAATTCAAATATTTTTAAAAGTTTAATCAAATTTTTTGCAAGAATTCAATTATTTTCATAAATAAAAAAAAAATTCTTCGCTGGAATTCAATTATTTTTAAAAATTTAAATAAAATTCTTCTTCTTCAAGAATTCAATTATTTTCACAAATAATAACATTTTTCACAGAAATTGAATGATTTAAAAATTTATATTAAAATTTTTTGCAAAAATTCAAATAATTTCATTAATAATAAAATTTATTCCAGTAATTAAATTATTGTTAATATAATTTCAATTTCTTGAAGGAATTTAATTATTTTTACAATTAACAAATTTTTCACAAAAATTGAATTCTTTAAAAAAGTTTATATTAAAATTCTTTGAAAGAATTCAAATACTTTCATAAATTGTAATAAAATTCCACGTAAACCTTCAATTATTTTTATAAAATAATAAAAATTTCACAGAAATTCAATTATTTACAAACTTTTTATAAATTTCTTCGCAAGCTTTCAATTATTTTCATAAATAATAAAATTTTTACAGGGATTTAATTATTTTCGTAAATAATAAAATTCTTTTTAGGAATTGAATTATATTCACAAATAATAAAACTCATAGCAGAATTTAAATTATTTTTAATACAATTTTAATTGAATTTCTCGAAAAATGTAATTATTATTCTTAAAAATTTTATTAGAATTCGTCGAAAGAATTCAATTATTTAAAAATTTGTTGATAAAATTCTTTATAGGAATTGAATTTTAAGAAACATGCAATTATTCACTAAATTATTTTTCTTGTATTTAAATAATTGAATTCTAGTAGAATTTTCTAATAAAAATTGATTTTAAAATTGATTTCAGTTAGAATTTTTGATTGTAATTGAATATTAAAAGTATTAGAGTGTGAATTTTTTGAAATAATTGAATTTTGAAAAGGTTTCAAATTTAATTAAAGAATTTGTAAAATTGAATTGTAAACAAATGAATTAAAAAATTCTCAAAGATCTTTTTCCAAAATTTATAGAAGAGAATAATAATAATATAATAATAGAATAATAGAATTATATTATATTTATAGAAGAATTTTAGTTAAAAACACGAAAATTTACAAATTATTGCAGAAATTCAATTATTTTCAAAAGTAATAATATTCTTCTCGAAAATTAAGTATTGTTTTAAAAATAACAAAAATTTAATTTATAGTTTTAAGTAAAATGTCCTCTTATTTGACTCCGTAATTTCATTTTTGGTCCGTAAAGTCCGTATTTTTAAATACTTTCATTGGTTTGACCCCTGTTGTCATGAAATTTTTTTTTGTGCCAGGAAAACTCCAAAAAAAAAGTCAAGGAATTTTATTAATTTGGACTGTTATAAAATTTTTGTTTTTGTCAGAAAACCACCGAAAAGATGTAAAAAATATTGTCAAGAAAAGAATTATGTTTATAATTACAAGAGAAATAATAATTATTTTTTTTCTTCAAAGGGAAACGAAACCCGTGTTTCTGGAATTACAATCTTGGCCGACGATCAATTTTGACGGTGAACGTGGTTCATGTCCGTTTGTATTCAAGCGGCGTTCAAAGAAAGAGGCATCTGAAAGCAAAGAAACCAAGGAAAACTGGGAGGCTGCAAACGTAAATAAGGAAAAGGGCAAAGAAATGACACGTAGGCCTCGTGCCACAACTCGTGCTCGCAGGGCAGAACAACTTGTTTCTGGATACTGCGAAATCTGCCGCTCCGAGTATCGAGATCTAACAAAACATTTGCAAACCGAAAAGCATTTGAGTTTCGTACAAAATGAAGATAATTTCTTGTCTCTTGATAGACTTATCAGTACTGGCGCTAGCGTCGAGGCATTTTTGAAACTTAACTCGTCAAACGATGTCAGGTACTTATTTATTTATTTATTAACTTTTTATTTTCTTACTTTCCAAAGACTCACATTATTTTCCTTTAATTAATGTTTTCATCATTAAAAACAAAATTGCATTCTCATTATAATTCAAACTGTAAACAAAAAAAAAAACAATCATTTCACAATATTTACTTTCGAGTTAAATTCCAAGAGTGGGAGAAAATTCACCATACGAAAAGGTGATTCACAAGTTTTTAACGTTCTAATGAAAGAAACAGTTTTTATTAAAAGTATTTTCATAAATTACTGATTGCGATAAAAATTAAAAACTGAAATTATATGTTTTGAAATTTTATAATTAATTTTCTCTCTTATTTTTTCAATAGAGACAGAAGATTATAGTAATAAAAACTTAAATTGCAGGCTTTGCACTCATCTACTAAAACCTATTATTTACTAAAATTTTTTACGACTTGCTACTATTTGGATACTTTTTTAGATTTGTGACACTTACAAGCTACTTTTTTCTTTCCATTGAGAATTTTTATTACTTTAAATCCGCTAATAGTTTAAATAAAAAAATTATTTTTAGGAAATTTAAGAAAATTCTTAGAAACGATTCAAAAATTTTAAGAATATTTTTCAGAAAAATTCAATTATTTTCATAAATAATGAAATTCTTCGCTGAAATTAAATTTTTTTCAATACCTAATATCTTAAGAAAATTTCTCAAAAGGATTCAATTATTTTAAACAAATTTTTAAGTTCATTTATTTTCATAAATAATCGAATTCTTCACCAGAATGCAATTATTTTCATAAATATAAAAATTCTTCCTAGAAAATTTATTATTTCTAGCAACAATTTTAATTTTTTCGAAGGAATTTAAATATTTTTAAATGTTTAATAAAATTTTTTGCAAGAATTCAATTATTTTCACAAATAATAAAATTTTTCACAGAAATTGAATTCTTTAAAAAAGTTTATATTAAAATTCTTTGAAAGAATTCAAATACTTTCATAAATTGTAATAAAATTTTTCCCTGTAATTAAATTATTTTCAATACAATTTCAATTTTTTGAAAGAATTAAATTATTTATATAAATAAAAAATTGTCTCCAAAGAATTCAATTATTTTTAAAAAAATTATTAAACTTCTTCGAAAGAAATCAATTATTTTCAAAATTTTTGATAAAATTCTTCGAAAGAAATCAATTATTTTTAATAATTTCGATAAAATTCTTTATAACAATTCGATTTTAAGAAATAATCAATTATTCTGTCAATTATTTATTTTTGCGTTCAAATAATTGAATTCTCGTAGAACTTTCTAATTAGAATTGGTTTAAAAATTAATTTTAGTCAATATTTGAGATAATAATAAAATATTAAAATCATTATGGTCTGAATTTTTAGAAATAAATTAATTTCAATAGATTCTTGAATTAAAATCTTTGAAAATTTTAATCACTGTAAATCTGTAATAATATTTAAATATTAATTTTAAGAAATTATTAATTTAATATTTCCCTGAACAGTTAATAAAGTTTTGAATAATTTTATTTAAAAGTTTAAAAAAATAATAATAATTGAATTTTGAATGAATTGAGATTGTAATTTTTAAGAATAATTAAATTTCAAAAAGCTTTTACATTAAAATTATTAAAAATTAGGATTCCTATTAGAAAATAAATATGAATAAGTATTTAAATATTTATTTGACAAAAATTATTCAAGTTTTGAATATTTTAATTTAGAAAATATGAAAAAATTAGTCTTTTAAAACATTGCAATTAAAATTTGTTAAAGATAGATAAATTCTTCCAAAAATTAGAAAAAAATGAGTAAATTTGCAATTAATTGAAAATGTTGTCAAATTTAATTAAAATTTTATATTTTAAAGAGTTTAATTTTTTTTTTTTTGACTTTTCAAAATTAATTTTTAAATATAATCGTATTTTTGAAGAAATATAACTAAAAACTTGAAAAATAATTGAATTTTAGAAAGATGTAGAATTGAAGTTATTAGCAGGATAAGAAGAAAAAGTGAATATTTTTTTTGTTAATCAGGAAAAAGTCTGGAAAATACAGAATCAAGTTTTTGTGATTTTTGTGAATCGACTAAAACGAGTTTTTTTTTATCGTCGAATTTAATTTTTCAATAGCCTTTTTAACAACTTCTTTTTTTAAATCTACTTTTTGCAATTTTTTAAAGAATTAATTATCGAGTGCGAAGCCTGAATTTGCAAATGAAATAAATAAATTTCCATTTAAACGTTTAGAACTTTAGGAACTTTAAACAATTTAAACAATTACAATAATTTCATTATAACACTTATTTTCTAATTCATCTCATTTAAAATTACTCATTTTTACAATCATAACACTTTATTTCATAACACTAACAATTTTCCCCAAAAAAACTTGTTTTTTTCAAGTTTTAATTTCTCTTTTCAGAAAGGACTGTAAACTGTTTCCGAACGGTGATTCGAGTCTTCATGACAACACAGTGTTGTCAGAGCAAGGGAACAAATCACCAACGGAGAATCTTGACAATTTTAGTGTTGACGAGATTAAAATGGTTCAGTGTAATGGTACGCGAAGGAATCTTAATTTAAAATTAGGTTCTTCCCATAATTTACGAACACGTGCCAAACATGAGAGTGGACATTTATTAAGATCAAAGGGCCGATCGTGGAACGATGATGATAAGGGCAATGATAAGAACTATAATGATAAATTCGAGGGTTTTACGATCAAAAAAAGAGCAAAGGGAACAATTTGGATTGAGGAAGACGATCCAAATGATGAGAAATCCGAGAATGAAAGTATAAAAGATGATGATAACAACGAAGAGTGTAATGAAAAAGTTCTTATTAATCACGAGGAGGACTTTAAGGTAACACTTCGTAAAAGTAATGGTCACAGTGAAACGAATAATTATAATGGAAGGGAGGTGAAGACAAGAAGTGATAATAATCATCATCTCTCCGATATCAATGGTAAACGGAAAAAAGATTCAAGTCCAAGGTTATTAAATGGTCACGAGGCAAATGAAAATGAATCGCAGAACGTGAAGAAGGAGGTGAGTAAAAAGGAATCTTCAGTTAAAAATTCATCGATTAAAGAAATGAATGGGGAAATTGGTAAGGAGGAGAATATTGACGTTCCTTGTAATATTGATGACGAGGAGGAGAAGGAATGTCGTGGTTTTAAGGCCCAAGATGAGAAGGACGATAAGGCGAGGGGTATAAAATTTAGTCGTCGTGGCGGAAGGAGTTACAAGGGTCGTCAGAGATTGTCGGTTGAGGAGCGATTAATTGAGGATAATCGTGCCTATTACAAGGTCGAGGTACTTGGTAGTAAATTAAGATCGAGCGTTATTCCACCACCGTTGCCGCCTGTTGTTGTTGTTGCCGCCACCGCCGCTGTCGAGAAAGAGGTTTGCGAGGAGGAGAAAAAAGATGAGGGACCGTCGAGTGAAAAAACCGTTGTTGTGCGTTTCAAACGTGTTCGAAAATCGGAACTTTCCTTACTCAGCGATGAGGCGGAATCATTTATGTTCGGTGAGACTAGGCGTGACGATTCAAGTGAAGCTAGTGAAAATGAACAATCTAGTGTTTTACCAAAAGACAGTGAAAGTGAACGTGAAAATACATTGAATTCGATAAATCTCAGTTCGTCGGACAATGAGCAAGTGAAACAGGAAGGTGGCGATGATTCTCAAGATTCGAATGCAAAAAATTGCAAGAAAAAGAGGCGTACACAAGCTGAGGCATTAATAATGGATAATGTCGATTATTATAAATTCGAAACACCAGGCAGTCGATTGAGATATCAAGCACCAATTACAGGAATTGAACTTACGAAAAATGAAAATTTAGACGAAACAAATTGTAAGGAGGATGATCGAACGGTCGATAGATTATTACCATCAAAACCATCGCCTGAAATTGAGAGAATGCAATTTTCCTTCGAGGCAATACCAAAATCGGAACCATGGTATCAAACTTATCAACGACAGGATGAGGGCGAGGAATTTTGGCATTATTTCAGTGAATCAAATGAGCCAAAACCATTTTTATTACCTTATGAGATTGAGAATTTTCATGAGACACTTTTGAAGAGGTTACACAAGATGGATGGGAGGAGAAAAAGTCGAGGTCGTGGTACGTATGTTGGAAGATCGCCAAGAAAAAGTCCAAGGTGCCATGCTTCCACATTGGCGATTATGTCGACAATTATCAGAAAACGTGAACAGCAACAGCAACACACTCCAAATTTAACGATTATCGATGAGGAGAGTGTTGGAAAATTAGAAACGAGTTTTAAAGTTGAGGTTAAAGTAAAGTCTGATGTTGATGAAGATCTCAAGGAAATTGCGAAGAATATTGACGAGATGTTGTCTTCGAATGACATGCAGGTGAGCATAAAAAGATTATTCTTTCACTTTTTTTACAAAGACTATTTTATTAGACGTTTCTTAAGAAGAAGAAATCAGTTTCTTTCATTTAACTTTCGAACTTTGGTGAAGTTCACGTTTATCATCAACATTTTAAAAGAGAAACTTTCTAATCTAATTATAATAAATTTTTTATGTTTCTTCATCCACCAGTTCTAAAAGAAATTTTTAAACAAACTGGTGATTTTCTTTTTGTAAAATATTTTTTAATCGTTGATTATAAACTTTGTGAACTTCAACGATGGACATTTTATATTTGATAGAAATGAAATTGATAAAAATGAAACTGACATTACTAATGTTTCTGTTAACGCAAAAGGAGAATTTTTTTTAAGGCCAGGTTACTCTAAAAAACGTGATTTTTTTAAATACATTTTATTTATAATACAAAAAATGTTAAGTAATAAATTTTTTTTACATATAATAGTACATACATGAAATTACTTTAAAAAAAAATTTTTTTTTTTTTCAAAATGGCGGTCTTGAAAATGGCTGCTGAAAGTTATCTACATTCGTAGATGGATGACACTCTCATTTCAAAACTATTGCACTTATCGATATGAACCAAACGGCATTTTACTCTTTAGATGTCTGGCTATGGCCTCAAGCAGAATTAAAAATTTTCAATGAAAAAGAACAAAATGGCTGACTTTTGAATTTTTTCAACCTTTTTTTAAAACTTTTAATTGTTTATAACTTTTTTAAATAATAATGAATATTTCTGGTTCTGTTTGAGGCCATAGCCAGACATCTAAAGAGTAAAATGCCGTTTGGTTCATATCGATAAGTGCAATAGTTTTGAAATGAGAGTGTCATCCATCTACGAATGTAGATAACTTTCAGCAGCCATTTTCAAGACCGCCATTTTGAAAAAAAAAATTTTTTTTTAAAGTAATTTCATGTTTGTACTATCATATGTAAAAAAATTTATTACTTGAAGGGTGGCATGACAAAAGGGTCAAGCAACAATTTTTCGAAATTGAGATTTTTTCATAAAAAAATCAAGTAAATTCATTTACACAGTTCTGTAAAAGTATTTTTTTTGTAAATTGTTTTTTAAACTCGTTTTTAATAAAAATAAGAATAAAAAATAGCCTAAATTTTTACTTACAATGCAATTCGGTTAAAAACAAAAGAAATGAATATTATTATGAATAGGTTAATATGGTTAAAAATATTGCTTTCTTTTTTATATAATTTAATATATATTAAATTTCGCTGAATTTTTTTTGTCTATTTAGAAATAGTTTTATTCTTTACCTAATTTTCAATAATTTAAATATTATTCTTTTGTTAATTTTTAAATATTCCTGTTTGTAGTTTGTTTTTGAAAATTTATGTACTGTTTACTTTCAAAAGTTAACATTTAATTAACAATTTTCTTGAAAACAAACAGTTTTTTTTGAAGCAAACTTTTTTGCATTCAATTCGTTAATTCAATATTAAAAAACTAATTTTTCAGTTTTTCTTTAAACTGTATATTTTTTTAACAATTAATTTTATAAGAAAATATGCACATTTGACGTAACCCCAAAATGGTCCACTTTTACATATTTTTCTCTCTAATATGTAGGTTTATCTTCATAAATTGTATTTCTACTGGTAAAGCGAAATAATATCTCTAAACTGTTTTTTTAGATTTTCTTTAATGATCAGAAAAATTTTTAAATGTGTTATTTTCGATTCCTGTAAAAACATGAAATTGTTGCTTGACCCTTTTGTCATGCCACCCTTCACTTAACATTTTTTGTATTATAAATAAAATGTATTGAAAAAAAATCACGTTTTTTAGAGTAACCTGGCCTTAAGACTAAGAAGCAAATAATTTTTGATAAAAAGAACTTAAATATTTCTTCCAATTTACTGTTTTTGTTAACACAAAAGAATAATTTTTTTTTAAGACTAAGAAGAAAATAATTTTTTATAAAAAGACCTTAAAATATTATTTCTAATTACTAACGATTTTGTTAACGCAAAAGACTTTTTTTTCAAGTCTAATACGTAAATAATTTTTTTATAAAAAGAACTTCATTATTATTCTCATTGCATCTAAAACAGATTTTCAATTCAATTGAGGCGGGAAAGACAAAAGTTTTAACTTCTTTATTTAATTTCGTCTTCGTAAACTTTGGTAACTTCAGTTTCATTAGTCGAATTCAAATAAATCGTGAAAATTAAATACAAGAATAATTCGTTCTTTAAAAATAATTTTAAACCCAAATTTTAGAATTCAGTTGAAATGAATTAACGCATTTAATTAAATATTACTTTTATAATAATTCGTATCAGAATTTTTTAATAATTCAGTGTTCTAAGTTAATCAAAATTAATAAATAATTAAATTGCGGAATTATTTTAATTAAATTTCTCTCTAAAGAAATTCAAATTTGATTATTTGCTTATTTTTAACAAAAATAATTGTTTAAAGTTTTCAAAAAGGGAAAATAAAGTACACTTTATACTAATTTACTTAAAGATTGAATAAAAAAATTGTTTTACAAACAATTTTAAATTTGCAATTAAAAACAAAAATAATATAATATATTTTAAAAGTTTTTCTAATTTTTTCCTTTTTAATTAAAATGTATTATTTTTTTATTGTCAGTAATATTTTAGTTTTGTTTAAAATTCAATTGGACAATTATAAGAAAAAATTTGTATGCTTTGTAGAAAAATAATTTATTTAACGTTTTACATTTTTTTTTCAAGTTTAATAAACGGTTGTAATTTTTTATTCACTTTTCACAAATATAGAAACATTTGAAAATTGGTTGAGAATATTAGAGAAATTCCAGGGAATTATCTCAAAAGTATTTGATTAATATCACATTTTTAGAACTACTGAAAAAATTATGATTTTTTAGTGTCGAAAACATTTTTGAAAAATGTTTTCTTTCATTTTCTCGTTGATTTTTGTTCACTTTAAAAAAATGTAATTCATAATGAATTTGATAACAATAACTTAATTCTTTTTATTCTTCTGTAAATTATTAAATTTATTTTACATAATCAAATTGTAGAATAAATTTCAGAAATTTATGTGTAATTGTAATTAACTTAAAGTAAAAAAGATTTTAGTTAAAAGAAAGTTGCAATTTTCAGAAATAATTCAATTCCAGAAGGTTTTAAACTAAAATTTTCGAAAATTTCAATTTCTGTGAAGAAATTAATAATAAATATTTATTTTAAAAATTCTGTAACTTTTGAATAATTTGAATTTAAAATTGTAAAAAAATTAAATAAGTGATAAATTTTTAATCAATTGTTTAAAAATACTTGAATTGTTAAAAACATGTTATTAAAAAATTATTCAAACTATGTAATTGAATTTTTGTGAAGTTGAATTGAAAATAATCAAATTTGTTAAAGAATTTTATTAAAATTTTAAATTAATCTTAATTTCAAAGAATTTTTATTAAATAATTGAATTTTCAAAAAATCACAATAGAATGTATTCATTAATTAAATTACATAAAAATTGAATCTAAAACAATTTCTTATCGAAAAAGATACAACTAAACTTTTAAATAGTTTCAAAAAATTTTCTTTAAAATTCTGAAAAATTAGGTTTTTAAAATATTTCTGTTCAATTTTTAAAGATAAATTAAAATTTCATAAATAAGTAATTGAAAAGTTCTGAAATAATTGAAATTTCCTAAATTTTTATTAAAAATAATTGAATTTTAAAAGAATTTTCTTGAAATTTTTGTGAATAATCGAAGGAAGTTCGTCACAGTAAATAATTTTATTTAAACAAAATTCTAAGTAAAATAAATTTTTTGCTTGTAAAAATTATCTTTTTTTTTAATAATTGTACTCGAAATTTTTTATTTTATTTATTTTGTAATCAATCCGAATTTTTTCTAAATCGGGATCAAGAAAATTTTTGCTTCTGGAAAGTAGGGAAAAGTCAAGGAAAATAAAAATAAACAGAAATAAAATTTGTCTGGCAACCCTGATAAATATTGTTCATATTCAACAAACAAAACTCTAGAATAGTTTTTGAAAATTGAAATAAACTAGTATTGCTTGTGAAAATTAAATAAAAATGAACAATTTTTTAATAAACTTTGAGAAAAAGACACATTTTTTTCTTCTATAACCGAATTTTTAAAAATTTTTGTGAAATTGATTTGAATTATTTATCTATTTTATTTATTTTTTGAAGGTATTTTTTGAGAATGAATTAATAAACAATTTAAATTTTCTACAGGACGAGATCAATCCGTTCGAGGAGGATTTTCTCTCAAACGCCGAGGAGACAGCTGTGGAGGAAACGCAATTACCAAAAGGTGCGCCGGTGAATTTATTGGAATTACTGGAAAATTGTCACGATCTCGTCCCTTGCCTCGAAAATTCATCATGTGCAAGTTCCGATTGTGGCGATGGTAATGGCGAATCACCACTAAAACGTCGTAAACGTAGGAAAAATCGTACAGGCTGGCCGGGAAATAAATTACGACGGAAATTGCATAACAAACAATTGTCAGCATTCGAAGCTGAGAAGAAATTAGAAACTGCCGAACTTCCATCTCTAAAAGAAGATGTTTGCGAAAGACTTGAATCACCAATCGAAAATGAATGCACTGATAATAATTCCAAAACATGTTCACATGAAAATAACGAGGAAAAACGAACGAGATCACAAAACACTCCCGACAGAAGAAGTCAACATTCTGATGAATCAAAAGATCCTGAAGCATGTAAACGGGTTCAAAATTCAGATGATTCAAAAGTAGGAAAGTCTTCCAAAGTGAAAGAATCTTCGGAAACGGAAGTGTCTACGAAAAGTAAGGAGGATTCAGAGAATTTAGCAAAGGAGAAAGAAATATCGTGCGATGAGGAATTGAATAGTAAAGAAACGGAAGATGAGGATGAGACTTCGCGTTTGGGTAAGAGGGAGAGGAGTTTACTTTCGGAAAAGGAGGAAAGAAGTTCACAATCAAAGAAGAAGGATTCTAGCTCTGATACTGTGAAACAACCAACTGAATCATCTTCTTCTCAACTCTCGGAAAATTCTTTGGCTAACGATGAGAATTCGAAGATGGGAAATAGAAAACGTCAACACCACTCGGCAACATCATCGGAGAGGGAAACACTCGCCAAGAGATTAATGAGAAATAACGTTGTCTCATCACCGAGAAAGCGTAATATGAAAAAATCGATAATTCTCAATCGTAAATGTCGTCGTTCAACGGGTGGCTCATCAGAGACGCGAAGTGGTGTTATTAATTTTAAGAAACAGTGTAAAGCAAGACGAAGGCCAATGCAATCGAGTAGTAGTCGTTCATCGGGCGGCATAAGAATGTCCACAACGTCGTCGTCAATAATTGACGATGAAAATTGTAAACAAAAAAGTACATTTGTAAATATTTCATCGAGAACGCGATTAAGGAGAGTGAGAGATGGCCTCTCATCAGAAAATGGTGATCTCGATTGTCCACTCTCGGAACGGGTCAACTCGCCGGTCGCGACGCCAACCGATTTACAAAATAGACGTTCGAGCATCGAGTTTCAACCTGTTGTTAGAGTGATGAAGATCGAGGATCAAGTCGATCGTGATCATAGTATTCTATCAGTGGCCGTGGCAAGTAATCGTCGTTTAAGAAGTTCCGGCTCATCGAAATCGAGTAGTCAACCGCCGAAGAAACGTTTTAAAAGTGGCCGGGGACATTTTAGTCGATGGTTGAAAAGTAGTTGAGGATTTCATAAAAAACAAAGTGTACCTCGGTACGATCACGGAAACAAATAAATAATCAATTCTCCTCGTACCCCCCTCGCTGAAAAAGGAAATCTCCCCCTTAACAGACTGACTCTTATAAAATATTTGTTCCGGATCGTCCGCACGTGTACATTCTGTACAAATGGTATTTGTGTATCTTTAGTATTTAATACCGCTGACACCATAGTTTAGTGTATACTATTATAATTATACAGTGAGAGCATTTTCAAAACGAAATATTTTTCTTTTCACTTTAACAAAATCGGTGATATTTGAGATATTACTATTAATTATAATATTGGCAGTTGAAAATTTTCATTAGAAAAAACTAGTTTTTTATTGTAAGAAAATATGAATTAATTTTCGTATATTGACAACAGTTTTCTACCAGTCAAGATTTTTTTTAATAATACTTGTTCTTTTTTTTATTTCAAAAAAAATTATGAAAAAGATTCTATTCAAATTCCAATTTTTAAAATATTTATCTTTTTCTTATTTTCGATTTTGTCGATAATTCAGTTTTAATATTAAAACGAAAAGTAAATAAATTTTAACAAACATCAACGGATAGAATTTTGTAAATAGTCATTCAGTGAAGAAAATAAAATGAAATTTATTAAAATCTGATTGAGTATACGAGAATTAAAATTTACGGGAAATAATAATTTTTGATTGAGACGATTAATTAAAATTAATTCATATTTATTTTTCAATAAAATTTTAAATTATGTTTAGTATTAAAGATTTTAAATATTTTTTCAAATTAATATCAGTAGATAGATAGATAGATTTATTTCTTTAATACTACATATGATTTATATTTTACAAAATTAATATCAATAGTTGAATAATTAATAATAGTAATTAATATTAGTGATTAATATTAGTAACTAATATTAGTAAAATAATATTAAAAATTAACATTAATTACTAATAATCGCAATTATTATTGAAAATTGATAATAATCATTAATATTGAATATTAATATTTGTAATTAATATTAGAAATTAATATTTAAATTTAATATTAGTAATTGATATTGAAACTTAATATTAGTAATTAATATTGAAAATTAATGTTAATATTTAATATGGAAAATTAATGTTAAAATTACTATTAGTAATTAATATTGAAATTCAATATTAGTTAATAAATATTGAATTTTATTGTTAGTATCAAATATTAAGAATTAGGTAATATTAATATTTTATATTGAAAACAAATGTTAATTTTTAATATTGAAAATTAATATTAATATTGAATATTTATATTAATATTTAATGTTGCAAGTTAATATTAATAATTAATATATTTGCTTTTTGTTAAAACAGTTTTTGTTATTATTTTGTAATGAAAAAGCCTGGATATTTATTTAGACTTTTTTATTACAAAATAATTAAAAATTTGTGTTTATATTTAATGTGGAAAATTAATGTTAATAATGAATATTGAAGATTAATATTAATCATTAATAATGGTAATTAATATTGAAATTTAATGTTAATAATTAATATTGAAAATTAATGTTAGTAATTAATATTGAAGATTAATATTAATAATTAATAATGGTAATTAATATTGAAATTTAATGTTAATAATTAATATTGAAAATTAATGTTAGTAATTAATACTGAAAATAAATTTTAATATTCAGTATGGAAAATTAATATTAATGTTCAGTATGGAAAATTAATATTAATGTTCAGTATGGAAAATTTATGTTAATATTCAATACGGAAAATTAATGTTAATGTTCCGTATGGAAAATTAATGTTAATATTAAGTAAATATTGCAAATAAATATTTCCAATGATTAAAAACATATTATAATAAACGAAGTAAATATTTTTATATTAATAATTTAAATTATCAGCATTAATGAATAAAATTAACTGCTAATATTATTTTTTCAAAATGAAGAAAACGTAAGAAAAATGAGAAAAAAAGTGTTTAAAAACTATTAATATTATCGACAATTAAAATTTTGTTTATATAATTAACTATCAGTGATGGTATTAATAATTGAAATTAATTGTCAAAGGCATAAATTTTAAAAGTTTTATTAATCCAGTTATTCGTACAGGAGCAAAACATAATTAATTAAAATTATTACAGTCCCAAATGTAGAGAAAATTATTTATTTTGTAAGCATACACTTAATTTATTTGTCAAACTGATTCTTTTTTTCTTTAAATTAATGTGAAAATGTTTAATGGAAAAAACACGCATGCAATTGATTTGCGAAAATATAGTTTTTCGAATTTCTTTTCTAACAATAGTGAATTAATTAAAATAATCACATTAGTTAAATTCATTAAAATAATTACATTAATTAAATTCATTAAAACAATTACATTAATTAAATAAATTACAATAATTACATTAATTACATTAATTGAAATAATTACAATAATTACATTAATTGGAATAATTACATTAATTATAATAGTTACATTAATTTATAATTAATTAAAAAGCTGGTAAATATTACAATAACTGGTTTATATTGCTTTGAAATGTTTACAATTATGTAATGTTACTTATTAATAGTTAATTGGTGCAATTATAGAAAAAATTAATTATATATTAATTGTTAATATTACCGGGTGATAAATTGACATTAATTGGTTTATATTATCATTGATATGGTTAATTAGAAAAAAAATTAATTTTGAGATAATATTTTTAGATAAACAATAATTCCAAAACTATTGATTTTGCTCTCTTTTTGTATAATTGCAATTGATTATAATTATAGATCCCCGAGGGCGGTGTAGATAAAAATCGCCAAACTGTACATTCTTTAGATGCGGTCTTCGCGTTCTTTCAACTCTCTTTTGTTTATTCTTGTTTTTTTTCTCTTTGTCGTCTTATCCTGTCATAATGACGATATCTGGGTATTCACGTGACCAATTGTTTATAATTAATCTACTTCTTTTTGTAATTATTTATAGAAATTCTATCTATATTAACTTTCTTTTTTTTTGTTTTTGAAAAATTGGAAGAATATATTATAAATAAGCCTTTTCATAAATAATAATTAGTGACGTGAGAACCTGTGTAAAAAAAATAATTTAAGTCTTTTTGTTTAATGTGTAGTACATGGATTTTAAAGTAGATGGTCTTTGGCGTTCGAGATTATTTTTAGGTTTTTTTTTGTTTTATTTCTAAACGACAAGTTTTTTTTTTTTTGTTGGAAAGATTTTTTTTTAGATACGCAAGACTGCATTCAGCTTTACGATAAATATATTATTTTTTTCGTTTTAGTACACATAATGTATTTGTATGTAATATTCTATTTTAAATCCATGTAAGGAATCACCTGACTATCTTATTTGAAACAAAAGAAGCTGTAAGTCTCATGAGTTTGAAAGAGATATTATTATTAAAAAGAATACGAATTTTCCATAAATATTATTGTTTTTAATGTTTAGTGTCCTTTTTCTGGTTTGGCGCATTTTTTCATTAATTAGAAAATATTGAACTTATTTTAATTTAAATCGTTTATTATTTAAATTATTTTAGTTTTACTAAATTTTATTTCCAGATAAAATTCTTAATAATTGAAAAATTGTTCATAAAATTTTTAAATCAACTTTTAAATTGGTTTAATTATTTAAAAATTGTAAACTTGAAATTCGAGTTTCATAATTTTTATTTTATTATTATTATTATTTATATACATATTAAAAATTTAATTTTCACTTTAAGTCAATCCTTCGCGTTCTTTGAAATTCTTCTTCAATTCTGCCCATTTCTTTTGTTTTCTCTTTCGTGACAATATCACATCCTTCATTAAAACATTTGTTTGATTTTCAATAGATTCTTCTTTGTTGAAAAATTTATCCAATCTTTGTATCATAATTTCACGAGCTAATTTTTGATTTTGAAGTAAACTTCTTGTTTCTTGATTTTTAACGACAATACCAGTTGGTTTGTGTTTTAATACAACACAACTCGCCGTTCTGTTTATACATTGTCCTCCTGGACCACTTCCCAGAACAAATTGTTCTTCGAGATCTTTTTCATCAAGCACTGGTACTTTCGAATAGTCCAATAATTTTTTAAAAGACTTGAAACGAAATTGCATCGAATTCACATTTTTTTCTTGTACTAAAAATTCCCTCGATAATATTAAATTACGTGGTATAATCTGTACTAGATTCAGTAATTTTAGAAGCATTTTTCTTACACTACTTTTTTGTTTCTCAAAAAAGCTTGTCCTTTCTGAAAGAATCGCAAAAGAAAATATTTTTAGAATAGATAAATAATTGGAATTTATAATACTGAGAGATAAATTAAGAAATCAAATTAATATTCTGAATTTAAAGCTTAATTTCCTCAATTTTAACGATTTTAATGTTAACAAAATGTTCAAGAGAGTAAAACTAAAATCACTTGCTATTTGAGGTTAGAATTATTTTTACTAAAACTTTTTAGGAAAGGAATTTTAATTATTTACCTGAATTTGAAAGTCGACTAACTTGCTATTACCCAGACTTTGATTTTGCCGAAAAATCTGTTTAATTCGAGATGTAAAATAATCTTTATCGGTATATTTCAAGTTTTGTCTGTATCGGAGTAAATTTTTATACAGTCTTAAAACTTCACTACTCATTTTTTCTTTCGTTTAGTAAAATTAATACAGCAAATAAAAATTCTCTTTAATCATGTATAGTTGTAACAGTTTGAGAAAAATAACAAAGTTTTTTAATAATGGAACATTTTTCACAACAAAAGACAAAAATGTGCACTATTTACAAAATTCCCTTGGTGCCGAATTTCTAACCTAATCTGACAAATTCGACCAATGGGATTCATTCTTCATCTTTGTCCAACAAACACTATAGCAAAATTCCAGTAGGTTCCATATTTTGCACTTATTTTCTTCTTTTGCTGTGAAAAAAGACTCAAATAAAGATAAATTTACTGCTTAATATTATTAATTACTTGCAAAAATTGTTTAGTAAGTATTTTAATTTATATTTCTCTAGTTTATTCCTTAAAAACAGTTTTATCTTCGCAAAAGAGTATAAATGAGAAAATTTTGAGGTTAAATATGTTCGTATTTAAAAGATTATTTATTTTCAAGGAATAAAAAAGTGTTAAATAAATTAATAAACAATTGTTAAATTTAATTCATAAAATTCTTTATTTAATTCTTTCAAATTTTTTATATTTTTGTATTGAAAATTCGTAAATTGACGCCTTTTCTAGAAAAATCGAAACGGCGGCCATTTTGTATTTATCGATTTTTGTTGTTTGTTTGCAGCTGACTTCAGACAACAGGAGGGCTGGCAGCAGTCGCGTTTCTCCCCTTTTGTCGTGCAGCAAGAACAGCCGATTGTCCGTGTTCACCTCTTGTTTCCTCCCTGTTCGAACAAAATTTGTTCGTTTTCCAGTGTCGAATTTATCAGTGAGTGCGTGTTAATTCAATTATAAACAGGAGCCACTTTTATTTGGTGAGTCAAATATCCACATATTTACATGATTTCAATGACCATTTTTTAAAAAAAAAGTCTATAGAGAGACAAGTCAATATTCATGCGCTGTGTGTATAATTTCCCACTTTCCTGAAAACGACATTTCACAAGGGTTTTCGAGAGGTTTCTCCTTCGTGCCAGGTCAAAATGAAAACCCAAAATTGAGCGTCATTGTGCGTTTTCAGTAAAATTTGAATTGTCGTTTTTCTGATTTGTATATATATATCTTTATAGACTTTCTATCATTGCACATGAAAAAAAGAGTTATATACACGTCATTTTGCAATGATAAAATCCATATCGCTGGCATTGTTCTCGTATATATAAACGGGTTTAGATTATTTCAATTATCTTTATGTATACCTGTCTGTTTTTACCTGCTTATTTATTGAAATTGTCGAAAGACGACTTTTTCGATGGTCAGACAGCTGACGAATAAACAAAAATATTTAATTTGTATAGTACTGGGGAATATTTTGAAAAATTTAACGAAATCCTAAACAAGTGTCAAACGTAACCTTAATTTTTTTCTACTAACAAAACTTTAATTTTAAATAACGAATTCGTTTAAATAATTGTACGAGTAAGCGAAAAATTAATATTTTAAAGAATTAAAGAATTTCAGGTATGTGCAATTTTTCTTCTCCGCTTTTTATATAATTCTTGATTGTTCTAGTATATAATTGTCTGACAAGAGGAATTTTTTGATGAAATACGCGAAAAAGACAATAAATGAGAAAAATTCCCTTGCACAATTGTTATTATTATTATCATTATTGCGAAAAAGAAAATCCCGAGGTTGATAGCATTAACTGTAAAATATAATGTCGTTTGTCGTTGTAGATATATAAATTTTTGCACCATTAATAGTGAATCATTGATGACAATTGATTTTCATAGTTCCCCGTTTTTCGCGTTCTTATATAGTTGACTAACAGTTTTAGTAGCTAAAGACACTTGGCGATGATTTATACAGAAATTATTTTCACCTTTAATTAAGACTCTCTGCCAAAGTTGAGAAATACAAAATTCATGATTTTGAAATTATAACAGTTAACAATATTTTAACAGTGACTTTAATATATTTGTTAACATTTTGGAAAAGTCTGATGAAAAATATTTGTTTACAATTATTTGTTTTCTGTTTCTACTATATTTAAATGTTTTTTTTTTGTTCCTTCGTTTGTTTTCGAAAATTTCTTCTTTGACAAAACCGGGTTTCTTTTCTTCAAAGCAGTAAAAAATGTCAATGAATTAAAATAAAATTAAAAAAAAGTAAACAAGCTATAAATTTTTTTCAATGACATTTATTGATATTTTCAATTTAATATTTTTGCGCGAGTTATTGACAGTTTGTTAATTAACCGATTGGTCTTGAATTTATTATTGAGTCTTGAATTTAATATTGCGCGTACAGTCATTGATTGTATAAAAGACCAGAATGACTAAATTGCCTGAATAGTTTAGAACCAGCTGCAGTGCATTTGCTTTAACTAAAACAATGTCAATCAAGTGAAAGTTTGTTGCACTGTGTGTATATAGGAAACGAGTATTGATAAATATTCTATTTATTATGCCACTTAAAATATAATACTCAAAATTAAATTCTTTTTTTTCTAACTCGTTGATTATTAAAATTTTTTCTTTTTTCAAAATAAAAAAGAAAGAAAAAAAATTTGAATAACGAAACAAGGAAAATACGCATTTGCAAAATTAAATTATCAATATTTGCGCGTTTTTAATTCCTTCTGGCCTGTTAGCTCACAGATTTCCTGTTTAAGAAAGTTTCATAATTTTATAAAGGTGTGTGTTATTTATAATATGGGATAAAATTTTAAACTGTAAAATTTTACATAAATTTTCTTTTAAAAACCGAAGGAAAATAATTACAAAAGATAATTATTTACACAACGTTTACGATATTAATTATTTTGGAAGAAAAAATATTTTACACTCGGAAAATAAAAATATATGCTAGCAAATTTTTCTTTTTAAATAACTTAATTCTTGAAGAAATATCATAAAATTATTACTTATAAATTATTTAATGAATAATTTTACTTAAATATTTCAAAATTAATTGAATTTTAAAAGAGTTGCGTTTACAAATTTTCATAAATAGATGAACCATAAAAGGTTTTAATTGTTTTCAAAAGTAATAAAATTTTTCGCAAAAATTCAATTATGTTCAAAAATTTAGAAATATTCTCCTCAAAATTTCAATTATCTTTATAAATAATAGAATTTTTCTCCAAAATCCAATCATTTTCAAAAAATTTCTTCAATTCAATGATTTTCAAAATCTACTATTTCAATACAATTTTACAAAAAAATTCAATTATTTAAAAAAAAATTTCATGAATAATAAAAATTTCAAAGGAATTCAATTATTTACGAATTTTTTTTATAAACTTCTTCGCAATAATTCAAATATTTTCATAAATATTAAATTTGTTTACAGGAAGTCAATTATTTATTAATTAATTATTTATTATAAATAATAAAATTCTTTTTAGGAATTCAATTATTTCCATAAACAATTAAACTCATCGCAGAATTACAATTATTTTTAATACAATTATTCTAATCAAATTCCTCGAAAAATGGAATTATTCATTAGAAATTTTATTAAAATTTGTTTAAGGGCATTTGAACCTTGATGACGTCACACATGCTTTGCACAATCTGTAACGTCATCAAGGTTCAAATGCCCTTAATTGTTTAATTCAATTTTAATATATTATTATTTTTGAAAATAATTTAATTTTTTTGAAAAATTTTATGGAAATTTAAATTATTGTAAAACATGAAAAAATCAATCATTCAGAGTCGAAGACTCGGAGTGATCGATGCCTTCATGCTTTATAATAATATTTTTATAAGTTGATGAATTTCAAAAAGGTTTGAATTGTTTTGAAGAATTTTAATTCCTACGGAAAAATAATAATGATTAAATATTTATTTAAAAATAAAGTTATTGATGTTTTCGAATAATTTTACAATTAAAAGCAATTTGTAAATAAATGTAATAGAACATTTCTTTGAGTTTCTAATAATTTTTAGAGTTAATCAGAATATTCTTTAGGGCCAGGGAAAAAGTGTCAAAAGTTTGTCTGGAAAGTAGGGAAAAGTCAGCGATAAACAAAATTGAATTTTGTGGCAAACCTGTATTAAAAATTTGCTTTGAAAAATTTTTATAGTAATTTTCTGAGAGGAATTTTTTTTCCTTCTAAGAAATGTTGATAATAAACTTGTGAACTTAACAAAAGTTGCAATAAATATTATCAAAGCAGTGAAAAAAATTCGTTTCTTCCAATTATTTCCGATTTTCTCTTTTATTAATTTTTTAGGTGTATAATTATTTTAGGGAATAAAAAAATTATTAACAATATATTCCTGACTAGAGGATTTGCCGTTTGTACACTAACAAATTGTATCCATTTTGCGCTTGCCAGTGTCCTTCAACTGATCAGATGGTCGTGTAATGGGATTCTATTCTTTAATTTTCTTTCTCTTGTTGTATGTAGAGTTTGCACACACCATGTGCTACGCTATAAATAGTTACTTGATCTTGAGCCCCACACACGGACATACACACATTTTACACACTTATTGCTTTATCTTTTTTGAATTAAAAAAATAAAATGCAAGAATAAATGAAAAAAAAGGATATGAGATGAGAAAAGAAAAAAAAGTGCGTAAAGAACATCCTGAAAGTTAATATATGTTTGATTTTTCACCGCAAGGTCATTTCTAAAAGCACAATTTGTCGTCTTGATGTGATAAGATTATCATATAAACACGTATAAATATATGTGAAACGGCTTAATCGCGACTAAAGTAAAAAGCCATTAATCTAGACATTAATCAGATCGTTTCCTCTTTCAACGGAAGTGTTACATTTGGTGTAATACATTTTTAATTGATGATTCGATGTTGTATAGATAGTGCACATTTCTCGCACTTTTTTCTTGTTATTTGTTTTAATTTACGAATTTTATTGTTCTTTAGGGAGCGTTCAAAAATTACGTAACATTATAAAGGGGAGGGGGGGGTCTAGCTATTTGTTATGTACAGCAGAAAAAATGGCACTAATGTATGTAACAGTGTATTACATGGGGGGAGGGGGGGTCAAAATTTTCAAAAATTAGCGTTACGTAATTTGTGAACGCTCCCTTAAGATGATGAAAAAAATCGATCACTCCGAGTCAGGATTATTATTATTTTATTGTTCTTTATTTTTTTTTATTATTTCTATTACTTATTACTTTTATTTTTATTATTTATTGTTTTTATTATTTTTAGAACCTTTGTTGCTTTTATTAATAATTATAGTTAAACTTTTACAATGAACAAAAATTTCTGATATATTAATAAAGTTAAACTAAATTTTTTTTTGATTTTTAATTTTGCAAAAAAACATTTTTTGCCCATAACTTTAAAAAATGTTAGGACACCTATAAATGTTTTTTCATAATTTTGTAGAGTTTTTTAGACGCATCTTTTGAGCCCTAATTGAACATTTTTCGTCTACATTAACCGGAGTTATTAAACTTTTAAAAATCAAAAATTTTGGAAAATAAGACTTTTTTTGAAAATTTTGTTGAAAAACGTAGAATTAACTTTAAAATTATATTATCGTTAGGGGCCGTCCATATACCACGTGGACAAATTTTAAGCACTTTTTGACCCCCCCTCCCCCCCTCGTGGACAATCGTGGATTTTTATCTAACCCCCCCCCCCCTCCCCTATTTTTGTCCACGTGGACTTTTTTATTGAAAATTTTTTTTTCTTATTAAAAATGATATCTATAGAGATTTTTTAAAATGGTAAATAAATAGAAGTTTAATAGTATTTAGAAACATTTTATCTTTTTTTTATTAGCTATGAATACCATCTTTGGTTTACGGTATGAAGATATCTTTGGCAGCAATATCTTAAATTATTAAAATATGAAAATAATTAAATTATTAAAAACTATAAATGTTTTTAACAGAACTTAAAAAATCTAATAATCATCATTAGTAATTTCATTTGCATCTTTGATGGTCCATGGTTGTGTTAACCAATCTGCAATGTTATCAATTGGAACATAATCTATTTCGCTCTCCACCTCGACACAGGACACTTCTAAAAGCTCCGTTTCTTCATTTTCTTTATTCTCTATTTGTTTTTTACGCCCCTGTGAATGAAGGGCTTTAATGTGATCAGTTACATGAGATTTTGCAGCAAAATAAACTCCGCAATATTTGCAAATGCGTTCTAAAATTTAAAAAATAGTTTGTTAGTTAATAAAAATATTTCAAACGAATAGTAGTTTTTAAGGGGATACGTACCTTTCAGTACAGGCAGTACTGTAGGGCAGTACAAATCATAAGGGAGATTTTGAGGTAAATCCTTCCCTTGAGGTTTCAAATTAATCGCTTGCCTGACATACAAAGGAGGAAATTCATCTTTGTTTTCTACTTCCGAAGTATCAGGAATTTTTAAACCATCTTCAGTCCGTCGAAGTGGAAAAGGTGGAGGAAAAAAACCTTCTGGCAATATTTGCTTTATGTCACTGCGCGTCGAACTACAGCAAGCAATTTCATCACATTTGACGATCTAAGAGAAAGAGGACAGTATAATTTTAAAAAATTTCATAAATAGATATATAATAATAGCTTTAAGAAGATACTTCTACCTGTAAAAAATACTGGCTTTCACGAACATGAATGGCGAACCATTCTGCTGACGGCATTTCAGGAAGTGGCAGTTTGCTGTCAGTGTCGGCAAATTCAGCTATCACTGAATGACCATCAATTTCCAACGAACTCCATATTTCGGCAAGGACTTCGCCAGCTTTCTTAAAATTTTTTTCTTCTAGTTCCGAATCTATGGTCTTGCCAGCAGAATTCAAATGACTCCCGAAATGATCGTGGGGGAGTATGACACCGGACAGTTCTTTACTCAAGGGCGCCATTCTTCGCTCAACGCGGTTAAACGCACTGCGCCCTGGAGCGTTAGTAAATACAAAGAGTGCATCCAGGTCATACTCCCTGAAATTCTGCACTGCGTATCTGATCACCTTTGGATACCGGGGGTTCTCGTCAGGACCCCCATCCACAGACAAGGCGAGCACAGGCTTCACGATGCCATTAACTGAAAATTTAATCATTATTTTAAACTGCCCTGTTTAATACTTTATATTACCTAATTACCTTTTAATAAATCATCGAATTCTTGCAAAGCCATTAGTTTTCGGAGATCGAAAGCATGACTGGAAGCTGATGTTGACGAATGTTTCCCGCTTCGAATTGCTACATATGTTGGTCCAGAGTATGAAACATTTGATGGTGAACCATCAAGTTTGGCTTCGCGGATGACAATGCCCGCATACACGCTTGGAATCAGCTTGTGACGTTCGGCAACTACCCAATCATGATCTGGAAGTGTGATCTTATATTCTACATGCATGAGTAGTGGTCCTTGTTTTTGGACAGCCGTAACGCCAATTGGAACGCGAGCCTTGTCATCCTGCGAAATCAATGCCGCTTGTTTTGGTCCAAGAAGTGACAAAAGCGATTCAACAGATCTAGAAATAAATTTAAAAAATTAATATAAGACTAAAATTATCTTGAAAAATAAGTATCGTAAACTTCAATTTTTATTAAATGATTAGAGTAATCAAATAAATATCATAAGCACAGTTATTATGAACATAAAGAAATTCAAAATATTAGGAAGAACTGAATCATTTACCTAATGCTCGCAACGCAAAACTTTCCATCTGGATGATCTTTATGGTGATTTGTATCCGCACGACATAATTTCACCGGCACAGTAACAACGTGCCGTTTTCCTTCGCTCGTTCGAGAATCTCGTGGTATGAGACGTAAATAAGTAGCACTGCGCGATAAAAGATAGCCCATTATGATCATCTCCTCCTGAAGCTGAGTCAAAGTTTTAATCGAACGTATTTTTTCAGTTCTTCGGCGTTCATCTGCTGAGCTGCCGATTAATGCAATGTCCATAATAGTCTTTAGCAACTCATGTTGGTCCTCTTCCAAACGTGGACGTCCTATTTTCTCTCGCACCTAAAGTATTTAATGAAAATAATTGTAATTTTCAGTAGAATGTTCATAATTTTCACATTTTCTTCATTTTATTATTATTTATTTTTAATTAATTTTTCATACCGACGTTGAACAATTAAGAGAAATTAATTAATAATTATTTATCATGTCAAATCTTATTTATCTTTACTATATTTATAATATTTTAGTTTATATATAATATTAATCTAAAATCATCAACAAAAATCAAAGATACCTTCAATTGTTGAGATAAAGTTGGATCATTTGCAATCAATTTTTTAATTGCCGTCTTTTTTTGAAGTCTATATTTTTTTTCGAGTTTTGCTTTTGTCTTTTTTCTCGACAGAAGATTTTTCGTTGTTCTTAATTTTTCTTCCAATGCAGTGATTTTTTTATTCGTGTCTTCTTTATAAAAACCTGCATCTCTTGCTCGTTTAGCGTTGTTGATTTCATGTTCAAGTAGGAATATTTCCTTCGTTAGATTTTCTTGTGCAGGACATGTCCTTTTTTGAAGTTGCAGGACGCTTTCTGGATTATCGACTTCATTTTCTTCGTCACTGCTATTAATTGGAATAGCACGCCCTTTCTGCCGAGCTACATTAAATAAAAAATAAAAGTAATTATAAACAATTTAAAATTATTACAAGATTCTTAATATATATTATAAAAATTAGAACAAAGTACTTTGAACAGATAGTTTTAGAAGAATTATATAATTAATTAATTATTAAATAAATTACTTTTGATTGGACTGTCTTCATCTATGCATAAAATTTCTGCATTTTCACTACAAGGAGTAGGAAAGTTCACATTGCTATTATTAGTTTCATCATGTGAATCCAAAGTCTTTAAGCTTGTAGAAGGTAAAGAACTGGAAAGAGGGGCAGGAGAGCTTTTTAAACTCTCATCAGTCTATGAAAGCAGAAAATTTTTATTATTATTTATATCTTCATTGCAAATAACAAATATCAATTTACAAATTGTTTTCAAATTAACAGTAAGTCTAGCAAAATTTTATTTTTATATATTTATTTAGTTATTTATTTAATATTATTTATTTATTAAGACAAAATTTTTATTTTCATGTACAAATATTAAATGGATTTTTAAAAGTGAAATAATTGTTTAGATATAAAAATAATTATTAATTTTTTGAAAATAAATATTGCTAGCGTAATAAATTAAAATATTAATTATGTCGCAGAGGGACATAAAAGTTAAATTCTCCGAATAAATGTTTATTAAAAAAAATTTCTTTTTTAATAGTGGCTTAATTATGTGCGGTTAAATTATAATAAATTATGTGCGGACTTTCTGAGATAAACATAATTTGAAACAGTTTTATCACATAATTACTTGAAATGTATATAGAAGTAAATAAAAAAATGGTTTTTGATATTTTAACGTTGCATAAGAAACTTACCTTGAGGAAGAAATTTAAAAATGCACTTTTTTTCCGTGTAGATTCAATTTGAAAATTTTCTATTAATTTTCTAATCTCAGCATTAAATTCACTATCACTTTTACTAAATTTTGATTTAGCTTCTTGCCACAACACATTGCTTTCTTTTTGACATAAAGCAGCACTTTTAAATGGATGTTTGCTTTTATAAGCTAAATATAATTGATGATATAAATCACCATTTTTCGAAGACATTTTTCCATCGACACGGGTTTGTTATGATTCTACACGTGTAGACCTGCCGGCCGGCCGTTGTATTTATTCATTCGGAATTCAGTCGATAAATGTCAAACGAAATCGATAAATATATCGAATGATCTACGCAGCGCTGTATAATATACAGTGGCGCGAAATTTAAAAGTGGAATAAATAACATAAAGGTTAAAATTAAATTTTTATTATGTCCACGTGGACATTTACTTCGACCCCCCCTCCCCCCCTCGTGGAAAATCGTGGACTTTTGACGAACCCCCCCTCCCCCCCAAAACTGTCCACGTGGTATATGGACGGCCCCTTATAAACTTGTAGATCATTAAAAAACGCTTCGATTGACCTATTTTTGAACCTAATTCGATAATAAATTTCGAAATTATTGGTATTTTAAAAACCAAAAATTGGGAAAAATGACATTTTCTCAACTTTTTTGTTTGAAAATTTTTATTTAACTATTAAAATATTGTAACTATCTTGTAGGGTATTTAAAAATACACATTGATTGACTCAAAATTCAATCACTTTTACCATATTTATAAAAAGTTATTCATATATTTCTATTATTTTTATCTCCATGAGGAAGTAAAGTGTTTATGAAATGAGCACCAAAATTATAAAAAAAAATACAACTTGGCAGCGGTTTTTATTTATTTATTTATTTAGATTTAGATTTAGAAATAAATATTTACTTGAATCAAATAATTTTTATTTGAATCAATTAAATGATATTTGAAACAATTATTTCAGTATTTGAAGCAAATACCATTTAATTTATTTAAATAACATTTTTTTAATTCAAGGTAAATATTTAATTGATAATAGTCAATTAATCGGTTATTTGAATCAAATAAATCTTTTTTTCTGTGTTGTTCGAAACGTTGGATTAACCAGATTAAAATTATTATTGCCTGAATATTTTCGTTTTATTTACATTGCTTTTATTATTATTATTTTCCTTTTTATTTCTTTTTCATTATTTCGATTTTATTTTTAATGCTTGGAAAAAATGTACGAAATATAAGTCAGACAATAATTAAATTTTAGCAATAACTAATTGAATATTAAATTGAAATAATTGAGGGCTTAATTAAAGTGGCTTTATAATCGCATTAATTAAACGGTGAATCAAAAGAATATGTATTAATTAAGCTGTAATTAATTACACTGTAAGTCCCATTATTTCGTTCAAAAATATTAGTTACTTGATTGTTATCAAATTTTTTTTGCTGTTTCTTAATCAAATTAAATTGTTAATTAATATATTTATTGGAAAAAATGTAGTTTTTATTTACTAAACTGCATTTAAACTGCGATAATCTCTTTTTTTGTTGAAGAAAATACAAATTAATTGACTTGAGTAACGATTATAAAAATATTTTTATATTTTTATTACTTAATTAGAAAAATATTTTTATATTTTTATTACTTATAAAAATATTTTAATATTTTTATTACTCATAAAAATATTTTATTTTTGCTAGTCAAAAGAATGAAATAAATTGTGTTTCAGTTTCAGTGTATCAGCAGAATTGATTCATGCGTGTACTTTATAATTTTATGTTTAAATGTTTAATATTCTTATTCAATGTTTAGTAATTTTATTCAATGTTTGATATTTTTATTTAAAATTTGATATTAAATATTTTCATATATTAAGAAAAATATTTTCTTTCAGATTTTTTTGTTGTTGAAAAATAAATTAAATTTCAAAAATAAGTAATATAGAAATTTATATAAAATATTTTGTTTGTTGTTTATGCTATACGATTTTTAAATTTATTTATTATTAAAATTTTATTATAAAATATTTCATTTAAATATTATTTATTAATAAAATTTATTTATTTTTTCGTTTTCATAATAAAAATTTTGATTTTAATTTCTAATTTATTAATCATTAAAATTCTAACAAAAATAGTTTGCCTCAATCAAATATACTTTTAACAAAATTTTTTTTCTTTGCAGTTTCAATTTTTTTTTTTTGCAATATAATGTTAATTAGTATACTGCAAGAAAAAAAATGGAAATTGCAAAGAAAAATACTTTATAATAATAATAATATTAATAATAAAAATAATAATAATAACAATAATAATATAATAATAGTAATAAAATGAGAATATTAGTAAAAGTCAACTGAAATTATTATAGTTTAGTGTATGTCAACTAAAGATAATTATTAATTAACTTCAGCTAATTAATTTAAATGGAAAAATTGAATTATATTTAAGTGGATGATGGTTATAATTAATTAAAGTGGAGTTAACGGTGAATTTTTTCAATTAGTTTATTTGACTCTTGTATATATAGTTTCTCTATAACTGTATAACGATAAAATTACTATTATTATAAATGTTTTGATTGAAGAAGTATAATTTGTAATTATTTTTCTCATTGAGAAAATGAAATCTAAAATCTAGAGTGTGATAAAATGTGTAGTTCATTTTGATTTCATTCGTTGGTTTAAAAGTCGCAGTTAATTGAATCAATTATCTCAATTTATAGGGTGAAGCTTTTCTAAACTTTATTCTATCACAACTCTTCACTCTGTACTCTTCTAGGTTATTAAATTTCTTTTACAATAATTATTTATAATATACAGTATATTTCTAGTTTATTTTAAAATTGTCTTGTAAAATTATCCTCATAGGTGTATTTTCTATTCTTGTCAGAAATTGAGACGATATTTTATTTTTATTATTATATGAAGAATAATTATTTTATTCTATGTGTATATATTAAAATAATTGTTTATAATATGTATATAAAATAATAGATGTACACATGTATATATATAATAATTAAGAAATCATTACGCGTAAAAATAGTGTGCGACATAAATTAATATATCGTGTGTTGTATAGTAGTTCAAAGGTTGTTAACGTGGAAAATAATAATGGCATTATCGCTTGCATCGTCACAATTTATTCATGACTGTTCATCAGTGCGTCCTAAAAATAATCACTTGGGAAAATTTTCTCTTTTGTCTTTTTTTTCCATATAACATTGGACATGGAATTGTCTTCTCTTTTTTTCCACTACTGTGACTGAACAAATGACATGTTTATTGCGTTTTCTTTTTTATCTCAACTTTCAAAAAAAAATAATTCAGCATAGGGAAATATTTTAGCTATATAAGAATATTGTTTATTAACATTTCTTTTTTAATTATAAATGCCTTTAATTTGGGTAATGGACGAAGAAATAAAAAAGGCTTATTTATACTGTCTGGAACTTTTCTGTGAATTTCTATTTTGCAACTTTTACTATTTTCGAAAAGTAAATTTTACTAATTACTGACGGCAATAGAAAGCAAATACGTAAATGAAACATTTATTAGAGTTTTCTTTTTAAACAGATGACGCAATATAATTATAATTGAAATAATAATTATACTAATCAAATTAGGATCCTAAAGAAAAAATAATTTAATTTCGTCCATTTAAATCTTCAGAATGCACATTTCTGTCGATTTTTACTATTTTTTGAGTAAATTTTACTTTTTCGGAGGTAAATTTTGGTAAATCTTTGTCACATGCACTTTTGAAAGAAGCAAAATTCTTTCTACAAACAGTTTTTAAATAGTAAAAGTTACTCTTTATTTTTAAAAGTTGCAATGCAGAAAAACCTGGAAAACTTGGAAAGGGGCCGTCCATAAACTACGTCACGCCTTAGAGGGGGGGGGGGTGGAATTCATTTTTTGTGACGTTCTGTAGAAAAAATGTCGCTAAAGCATGTAAAGTTTGTGACGTGGGTAGGGGGGGAAGGGTGGAAAAATTATGCAAAATAGTGTGACGTAGTTTATGAACGGCCCCAAATGTCAGGGAATTTTATAAACCTTGTAAAAACCTGCACTGAAAAAAAAATTTAATTGATTCAATTAACCGATTAATTGACTATTATCCGTTAAATATTTAATTGAATCAAATAATATTTATTGAAGTCAATTAAATGGTATTTGATTCAAATACTGAAATTATTGGTTCAAATACCATTTAATTGACTCCAATAAATATTATTTGATTCAAGTAAATATTTAATTGAATCAAACAATATTTATTGGAGCCAATTAAATGGTTAAGTTCATATTTGCTTCAAATACTGAAATTATTGATTCAAAAACCATTTAATTGACTCGAATAAATATTATTTGATTCAAGTAAATATTTAATTGATACTAGTCAATTAAATGGATATTTGAATCAATTAAATTTTTTTTCAGTGTGTTAAAGTCAGGGAATTTTGATTGAAATCCTGGAAAATTGGTTTTCTAAAGTTATTGTGTTTATTCTTGAAATCTAATTTTACTTAAATATTTCAAAATTAATTCAATTTTAAAAGAATTGTGTTTACAATTTTCATAAGTAGATGAACTTCAAAAGATTTTGATTTAAACTTTTGTAAAATTTCAATTTTAACTAAATTTAATTAGAAATATAAAATAACTTAGATTTAAAAAAATGTTTAAACTAAAATTCTTCTGAAGTTAGTTAAATTTTTTAATATTATATTTAATTGATTATTAAAAATAATGGATTTATAGAAGAATTTCAGTTAAAAACAAATTGAAAATGATTACAGAAATTCAATTATTTTCAAAAATTTTAATAAAATTCTTGGCAAAATTTTAATTATTTTCAAAAACTTTCCTCAATTCAATGATTTTTAATATCTACAACTTTAATAAAAATTCTTAAAAGAATTCAATTAGTTTAAAAATTTTTTAATAAAATTCTACGCAAACATTTAATTATTATTTTCATAAATAATGAAAATTTCACAGGAATTCAATTATTTACAAAGTATTTTCATATGTTATTCAATTATTTTCATAAATAATAAAACTCAATGATGAATTTCAATTATTTTTAATGCAATTTGAATGAAATTCCTTGAAAAAAGTTAAATAATTGAATTCTCGTAGAATTTTCTAGTAAATATTGATTTAAAAATGAATTTCAAATTAAAATCTTTGAATATATTTTAATTTTTCATACTTTCAATTAAAAATTCTTTAGAGTTAATTTTTCTCAATAAGTTTAATGAATTTTTGGATAACCCGAATTTTTTTTTAATTATTTTAAGTTTTTAATTTCTAATATATTTAATTGTGGAATGTCAGAATAATCGAAATTTCGTAAAATTAAATTGTAAACAAAAGATGACTTAAAAAAGAATTTGAGTGTGAAAATTCTAGAAATGAATAATCGTAATGATGAAAACATTTTCTTTAAATAATTGAATTATTTTGAAAAATTTTATTATATAGTAGTAGATTTTAAAAATATTTTAATTTCAGCAAATAATTTCATTATTTGTGAAAAGTAATTGAAGAAAGCGATCATTCCGAGTCGAAGACTCGGAGTGATTGTTATCTTCATGTTTTATAATAATATTCTGTTATTGAATTTCAAATTTTTGAATATCTTAATTTCTATAAAAAAATAATGATTAAATATTTATTTAAAAATGAAGTTATTGATGTTTTCGAATAATTTTCGTTTTAAAAACCTGGAAAAATTCCGTTTTTAACCTGGAAAACCTGGAAAAGTTGGGGAATTTGAAAAGAGCAAAAGCGTGGCAATCCTTGAGAAATATACTCAGATGTTTCTGACAGTTTGGGTTTTCGTTTGTAGATAGTAAAAGTTACCTTTTTCCGTGATTTAATTATTCTAATTGACAAAAATCAGAAGCATACTTAAATTCTCTTGAGTGATGCATAAGATTTTTATATTTACTTTTACAACGACGAAATAAGACTTTAGTGTCTTTGGTTGCTCAAAGAATTTTTAAATAATTAAAGAAAATTAAGCACATGCACATGTTATATTCTTTCAAACCAACAATAGATTTTTAAAAGTATTTCATCAGCAACCGAACGATGTTATCTGTAATTTGCAATAAGTATTTGCAACATCCTTATATTAATGCCGAACAAACTTGATAGCGAAGATAAACTACAATATTTTTGAATATTATGTTTTTAAGTAGAAACTAAACATATTTGTTAGAAAAAATGCTTGCGTAACAATTGAGTAACTTTTTCTATTCTCAGGGAAAACTTACGAAAATCCTTTTCACCTGCAATATAAGAATGATAAAGCTAAAAAGATTTTCTTAGGTTTCTCTTTTTTCTCTTACTCTTTTCTTTTTCTCTTATTATAGATACATCATCTGTAGACCCAATGTCTGGGCTTTCACTATACATTTTCCAGACGAGTGTGCTTGTTTCAGTAATCATTTTTTTAATGTGCATTTTACACTTTTTACGATTCATTTTATTGCACACACAGGTTCTTTTTACATTTATACATTATAATGTAGTGCAAAGGGCATTTAACCCTGAGCTGCTGATGAAATGAATTTATTGCCCTCTCTGTATTCTTCCATATATATATGTTACTAGCTCGAAATGAATCAGCGTTGTCCTGAGTGTATATGGTCGATCTCATAATCCGAAATAATCTCAGTGTGTATATTAAAATTCCTTTTTATTCTGTGCATTAACAACAATCATTAATTCCTATGAGTTTCAAACAGTTGTGTAATAGCCCACGCACACTCATTCTCCATTTTTTTTTTTCTTTTTTATTTGCTCTTTCTTTCCTTTTTTCTGCTCCTTATTTCTTGACATTAATCCCATATATACGCACGACTGATATAATTCAAATTAGTTTTTATAGAATTTGAACTTCTTTTGTTTATCTAGATTTTATCGTAGCACCATTGTTAGTCAGAGTGTATAGAGTTGTTAATTAACTTTCGAACTTTATGGTCGTTGTTATTACTCATTCTTTTAGTAACAAACACCTGATTATTATAGAAATGCTAATTACCGAAATTGTTAATTATTTAATGCCTTCTGAGAAAACAATGGTTTTGAAAATGTGAGATGTGTTCTGTTTGGAATATTCTGATTCATTCTTTTGATTTTGGTCTCTAAATTTGAAAATTTTTAATTACTATTTGAATGAACAAACAGTTCAGCTTCTGCTTTGGATGTTCAATGTAAATAAACTTATTCAATTAGAATAAATAAACATTTAAAATATATTGCCACTAAAGAATATTCTGATTCACTCTAAAAATAATTAGATACTCAAAAAAATGTTCTATTACATTTATTTATGAATTTCTTTAATTGTAAAATTATTCGAAATCATCAATAACATCTTTTTTAAATAAATATTTAATGATTATTTTTTGGCAAGAATTAAAATTCTTCAAAACATTAAAATTCAACAAACCTTTTTGAAATTCAACATGTTAGGTGAATATTATTATTTATTATAAAACATGAAGAAATCGATCACTTCGAGTCGAAGACTCGGAGTAATTATAACGATTTCTTCATGTTTTAAAATAATTAAAGATGACCGAGTAATAAAATCATTATTTTATATTATAAAAATTCAGATTTTCAAAGATTTTAATTTGAAACCTTTACCAAATTCAATTATTCCTATAAAAATTCGATTTATTATAGTAACATCTTCAAAATTCAACTTATTATTATCTAAAACTTTAACTGAAATTAATTTTTAAATCAATATTTATTAGAAAATTCTACAAGAATTCAATTATTTAATTATGAAAATAAATATTTTATTAACTGATTGAATGTTTCGTAAAATTGAATTTTCATAAAGAATTTTATGAACAAATTTTTAAATACTTAATTGAATTCTCTTGACAAATTTTAATAAAAATTTTAAGAATAATTGTATTTTTCGAGAAAATTGATGAAAATTGTATTAAAAATAATTGAAATTCTGCCTAGAATTTTTTTTTTTATTAAAAGTTTTGAAAATAATTGAATTTAGGAGAAAAATGTTATTATTTATAAAGATAATTGAAATTTTGACAAGAATTTTTGTAAATTTTTAAACATAATTGCATTTCTGCGAAGAATTTTATTAAAATTATTTTGAATTCTTTTAACAAATTTTAATAAAATTTTTAAGAATATAATTATACATTTTTCGAGAAATTCGATTAAAATTGTATTAAAAGTAATTGAAATTCTGCAATGAGTTTTATTATTTATGAGAATAATTGAATTATTTCGAAGAATTTTATAAAAAAAAGTTGAAAACAATTGATTTTTTTAGGAAAAATTTATGCTAATTCTATTTTTATATTTGAATTCCGGCGAAATTTTCATTATTTTAGAGAATAATTAAATATTCGTGGTTGGAGAATTTTGTCAAAAATGTTTTTAAATAATTGAATTTCTTTGGGGAAATTTTATTAAAATAATTTATATACAAATTATTGCATTAGGAGAAATTTTTGAAAATAATTGCAATTTTGCAATGAATTTTATTAAAATTTTTGAAAATAATTGAATTTTATTACTTTTGAAAATATAATTGAATTCATCTGATGAATATTGTTATTTATGAAAATAATTCACTTCCTCCGAATGATTTTATTATTTATGAAAATAATTAAATCCCTGAATGAAAGGAATTTTAACATTTTTGACAATAATTCAATTACTGCGAAGAATTCAATGCCAAATTTTAAAGCATTTGATTTTTTCGAAAAAATTTCTACAAATACCATTTTAAATAATTAATTGTTCGTGTAGAATTTTATCGAAATTTTTTTCTAATAATTGAATTCTTGTGAGAAATTTTATTTAATAATAGTAAAATATTGAAAATTATTGAATTAAGAAAAGATTTTGAAAATAATTGAATTTTGCAATGAGTTTTATTAAAATACTTAAAAATAATTGAATTCTGTCGAAGAATTTTGCTATTTATTTATCAAAATAATTGCAATGTTGACGATTTTCTTAGATTTTTTGTAAATAATTGAATTTTTTCAAAAAATTTTATTAATTTTGAAAATAATTGAATTCTTGTGATGAATATTGTTATTTATGAAAATAATTGAATTTTGCAATGAATTTTATTAAAATTCCTTGTGAATAATAGAATTTCGGTGAAGAATTTTGCTATTAACAAAGATAATTGAAATGTTGACGACAATTTTTTTTTAGATTTTTTGAAAATAATTGAATTTCTGCGAAGAATGTTATTAATTTTTTTGGAAATAATTGAATTCTTGTGATGAATATTATTTTATTAAAATTCCTGAAATTGAAAATTAAAAAACTAATAAAATTCATGGTAATTTCATTGTTTACGAGGCAAACAAAAAGACACAAACATTGAGAATTTTCTTATAAATTTTAAACATTTAATTTTTTCTATAATAAAAATCCCTGATTTCCCTGACTTTTTCCTGAATTCTCTTATTTCTCTGACCTGTGGCATCCCTGATTTCGAACAAATAGACATCCAAACTTCTGATAATTTTAACAAATGAACTTTTAATTAATTTAATTTAATTAATTTTTAATTAAATGAACAAATTAATTTTTGACAATTTGAAAGAAGAAACATTCGAGTTTTTGGAATTCGAAGAGTTATTCAAATTTTTTAAATGCGATTCTGATTATAATACAAGAATCTTGACGAATGTTTTTGTATTTTTAAATCATCTGCTTTATTTTTGCCTAATAAATTAATAATTGTTGTGTTAATAGAACGTTAGTCATGTGAAAGAGACTTGATTTATTGTCGGATAAACAAACTCTTAAGAATTATATTTCTATTATAAATGAAAATTATTAATAATCTAAATCATAAGGATATTTTAGTTCTGACAGATTGTTTATATAAACTTCGCATACAAATGGGGAAAGAAGGAAAATATTTGAGTTTTTGAATGTTTGTCATTTGGTCGTAGTCGTAATTTTGGTATTTGTCGTTAACATAGTTCAGAAGATGTTCCAGTTTTTTTATTCTGGGAAACAAATATTAACTTTATATCTAGAAACGTCTTATTTATTGAGATGCTATCTCTTTGGAAATCATAGTGATGCACGTCGAGCAAATAGATATGTCTTTTGTTTTTCGTTTCCTTTCATAAAAGAAGTTTGATAATAAAATTCAATCTTGTTTTGTTATTTTGAACACAGAAATGCTCGATATGCAGAACTTGAAAATACGAAAATGTAGGTACATGTCTGAAATTCTTTGAATATATTTTTAGCCAAGAATGGTTTCAAAATAATGCTAGAGTTTCTTACAGCTTTAATAGCTATGAATCATGGCAATTATATTTTTATTGTTTTTAAATTTTCCCGACTTCATATAATTGATATTGCTGTAGGTCGGATACATTATATATCTCTCTCGCTGAGACATGAAAAGGGTTATAAAGAATGGTAGTTATTTGAAAGACAAAGAAGAAACTTTTTTTAAAATCAAAACAGGATTTAGCTTTATAGGAGATTTATTAAGAACTGCTTATTTATTTTTCTTTTAATATTATATTTCTTGCTTCTTTTTTCTCTTGTAAATGATAAAAATCTTCATTTGACTCGAGATTATCTTTTGCTTCTTCTTCTTCTTCATTTTTTTATTTTTTTTTTTAAGTAGTGATGATGTAGCTTTCTTGTTTTGGAAAGCGGAATAGGTGCGATCTCCTCACGTACTCACCTGCTTTTGCCATAACGAGCAATGCTATTGGGCGGAAGCTTTCAAATTGACCGAAGGTCGACCTCCAAGTCGATCTTCGATCGTCGAGATCGATAGAATTATTGTGGTCAGTTTACTGTCGCGAATCTACTTGTCGTCAGCCCGTTTTCAAGTTGTAAAACTTGAAATCATGCACTGATTAAGAAAATAAAATGAAGTTTTAAAAATTCATTGCAATTGAGAATTTTTTCGTTTTTCTTTTATATAACCAAGTATAAAATGGCGAATATTTTATAATAGTGGTGTATAATTTTAAAGTGCAAGGGTATAATTGAGGAATCGCGGGTTTTTTTTTCTTCTTTTCAAATGTGAAGTGTTTAGGTCTTGTTTTATTTTGTGTACTATTATTTTTATTGGTTATTTTTCACTGAAAGTTAAATGTTTTCTTCGTTGCAAAAAACACCTGTTTGTGTATTAATTTTAGAGTAAAGAATAATACCATTGGGTGAGTGGTGTCAGAATGTGCTCTTTTTTTCGTATACATGTTTGTTGGTCGCAGGAATAGTGAATCAAGTTTTATATTGTTGTTTTTATGACTTTTCATGAGCTATAACAGACGCTCATGAGATATTGATTTATGGTGAAAGGTTTTCAGAAATTATCTTTCCTTGACTTTTACCTAACGCGACTTTTTTTTGCTGTTTTTATTTGCTGAAAATATTTGTTGAAAAAACTGTACTTTGTTCCACATTTTTGTTCGCATATCATGTATTTATTTTTTTTTGCATTGCTATTTTTATTATTTATAATTATTATTATTAATATTATTATTGTTTATTTTTCATTTGTTGCTTATTGGTTTGCAACTATCTTTAATCTCAATTTTTGTTCTTGTTTCTATTTATTTGTTTGCTTATTTGTTTTTTTTTAAATTCGAGAATTCGTGTGACAAATTGCATTATCGGTTTGACGGAAGGTTTAATGAACCATTATTACTTCTACTAATTCATTTTTTTAAATACATTTTCATGTCGCGTGTGTCTTATCTCTCTCAGAATTTAAAAATTGAAAATCCAAAGAGCACCGATAACTTTAAAAATGATAACGATTTTCTTTTATTATTTGTACTTCTAAAAACTAACAATAATTTAAATGTCAGTATTATTTAGTTGTTATCTTGTTTCAACACAGGAGGACGTGAAAAATTCATTTAGAAATTTGATAAATAGAAAACTTGTTTGAACTAACAAATTCATTGAGAAAACTAACAAAATATAATTGAGATTAAACAAAATATAAACATAGTTTCTTGATTGTCTGTTTTAAAACAATTTAAACTAATTCCGAATTTTATCTGCAAGTATATATTTGGAAGTAAATTTTTGATTAACTTTAAACAATTATAAAAAAAACTAAAAGAAAACCCAAATGATTAGTTATAGTTCAATTAGTAAAAATTTAAGGAGTAATTACGTAATTACTCCTTAAATTTTTACTAATTGAACTATAGTGTACACTATCTTAATTTTAAAACTTTCCTCGAAACAATAAATTAAAAACTACAACATATCGTATTTGCAAACAAAATAAGCTTTCTTTTTTGCAATAAATTTTAAATCGTCCCACGCATTTAATTCAATAACGTGATAAATAAATTGTCATATATATATTTTCATTCGGAATAATTTATGGGCCAATGAATAGACCACAATTTAAAGAAAAGTTTACAACATTTGTTTGAAAAATTCAAAACGAATAAAATTTGAAATCAATATCGATGTTTAAAAATCATCTTTGACTGTTTCTTTATAATTCTTTTCTGGGAATTTTTTTTTACTAAGTGCAATAAAAAATTGATATAAAAGTGTTGCAATCTTTTTTTTCAATTTGAAAATAACTCTTTAATGACTATATGAAACGAATTGATTTTGAAAAATCATTTGGGTCCTTGACGCATAGACTCATTGCGGAAGTATATAATAGTGCTGCGTGTGCCGAAAAGAATTGATTTTCAGTAATAAGAAATCCCGAATTTTAGAATGAGAATGCATAATGAGATGTTTTTTCTTTTAATTATATACATATAGATATAATAGTGTCGTCTCTGTCGTTTCATGAGTCAGAAGTTTCAGAGATGAATCAAGAATTTCGAGTTAGCGGTTTTTTGTTCATACTTTTTTTGGGGAAATAAAAAGAAAAAGAAAGAGAGAGAGAGATGAAGACCTGACCAGAGAGCATGTTGCTTTGGTTAAGTAACTTTTGGTTTATTCTTCGAGAGCAAAACATTCCCTCGCGCAACATTTCTTTCATCTTTTTGACTCCATTTTTTTCTTGCTTCTTTTTTTTTATTTTATTGGCATTTTATTGAGTTTCGCACAATGTATTCAACATGAAATCCTTTGGTTGGGATACCTTCTGCTGGCCAAATATGTAAACCTGACGTCACACACTGACTCTCGTTGAGGACGCCCACCTTGTCTCTGTCTCGCTTACCTTTCTGTCTTTCAAACTATCTTCAAGTTCATATCGAGCAATTTTTCTCTTTTTCTTTATTTCTTATCGATCAATCCATTTTTCCAGATGAATGAAAGTGAAATCGTAGTGTTCTTCCTCATTTTGCAATACAGTGTGGATGAAACGTTATAATTTTCTTCTTTAATGAATGGAAATTATCTCTTCTAACTATTCGTGTTTTTCAATTACGAAAATCGGTTTATTGTAATGGAATGATTGCAGCATTGAAGGTGCTAAAAATATCTGTAAATATTTATGCAATTTTTTTTATTGATGTCATGTTTGCTGTGATTTATGGTGATTGGATTGGTTCTTTAAAAGAATGTGAAACGAATGGTATTATTTTGTGTAAGATATGGAAATATACAAAAATTCGTAGTTTTATTTTGAAAATTTCTGAAAATTTGATCGATGTCAATTTAGAAATCGGTCGAAAGTTTCGACTCGAAAAAATTATTCACCCTTTTTTATTGCTCATCTCAGAGACGCGTATTATAAACGAAATATTCGTTTGTGTGGTTTACGAGGGATGACAAAGAGAACTCTGTCTGGTATTTTTCCGAGTATTGTTGTGATGGGATATGTAAATCATCGTAATTTTAGACCGTGGGAATTGTCCCGAAATTAGTTGCTTCTTTTATTATCCTGAAACGATGTAGTTGCTACGAATTGTGAATTTGAATTCAGATAATGCCTTCTTCATATGTTTATGGATATTTTACCAAATAATCGACATTGACTTTCGTGAAACTTTGTTAAAAAGGTCAGGGACATTTGTGTACTTGCGAAAAATATACGGTCTTCCTTAAAAAGTATTGTCGGTCGCGATATGAAATGTGCTAGTTTGATTTGTCATTTAGGTCAAGGTTGTGCAAATCAGAGGACACTCCTCTCAAAAGATTGTAGAATTTTTAATTTTAAGAAATTATTCTCAGATTAGATAAAAATGTTTGTATTGATTTGTAGCTATGTATCGAAAGTTGGTATAATATTTTGCAGAAAGAAATTTTTTATTGATCATATATAATGGAGACAGAGAGACGAAAGACGCATCCCTGATCTGGGTGACCCATTGCCTCCAGGTGGAAATGATCAGCTCACAAGTAGACTTATAAGTTTCTTGGGAAAATTTAATTAGAGGTCAATCACTTCTTTTGAGGGAAGGTTTATTCGCTCCAAATTGAGAACACGTACGACTTGATGCAAAAGTGTGCCCTTTGTCCTAAAAGTTTGCTTTTCTAGAATTAATTGAATTATATCTTATCTGAAATAGTATTCGATTTTCTGATTTTGCACGGAAAAAAAATTTTTACTGTTGGATACAGCTAATTTTGAAAATAAATAATATAAAGAATCTATGCAACTAATTCAGTGAATGATTTCCAATGCAGTAGTCAAACTGTTTCTCTGATATAGAGAAAATGAATTTCACTGGTCAGCCATATTGGAAATATTTGACAGTTTACCATTCTCATAGAAATTTCTCTAAAATCACAAATGTCAAATTCACATTTCTTATCTCTAAATACGTATTAATTTACTAATTTTATATTTTTATTAGTTATAACATAAAAAATATAATTAATAGAATTTGAATATACGCTTTGAACATTATTTAAAAATAATTAAAAAATGTTTTCATTTTAAGTGTTATTTTGAGGTTGCGTTGTTTTCAAAAGGTAACGCAAGGAATATCATTTTCGCTAGATCAGCGAAAATGGATTATCGATGGAGCCAAATCAGTGAAACTTATAGCTATTATAGTGAATGCTATCTCTACTTTAGTAGAACTTTTTTTAGCGTGTGGTACTTTAAGGATGATCGATTAATACTGAATAACTATTAAACATAATATAATTCAAGGCAGTTATCAGTTTAGAGAATTTAGTCTTTACTAATACGGAGATGTTCTCATTAGCATGATCGAGTGATCGAAACAAATTTCAAGATATATTTTGTGATAAAAATTGTATGATATAGAGAATAAGCACTGAAAAATCATTTCAACATTGAAAATTATTGAATTCAATTAGTAGCATTTTTTAAAAATATGCAATGCGACAGTTTTTCTTTCTGTTCTATATATTGTATTTAATTTTATACACTACACATGTTTCTAAAGGATATAAAGTAACAAACAGTAAAGCTTGTAATTTATAATCCGGATTAAGATCCGCGTTTTTCTGAAATTCGCGAATGATGTCATATTTAAGTTAAAGTCGTGTAGTTTCTGATAAAAGAAAACAAGCACTGAGAGAACTGGTTTAAATACAATCTGAAAATAATATCTATTAATATTTTTATTTTACTTCTGGTGTGACTTGAAATAAATTGCATGCAGTATTTTACTTTCTCATTATTAAGTGCCTTTAATTAATTGAATAATTTATTGTGGGTAAATAGAAGTCGTATTCCTTTATCAATGTTCGGAATAATTAAAGATTTATATTTTGTCTTCCATATGCGGGATTTTTGATTTGAAACATGAATTTCTTTGATTTAAAATCTTTAAAGTACATATAGTAGAAATCAGTTCGATCGAGTGTGGTAGTTTTTTGAGTTTGAATTTATAAATAAATGTGACAATTAAGTATTAAGTATTGCCGTAAGGGTAAAATAAAATCGATTTCTTGAGAAGAAAAGTTTTTTTTTAATATAATTTGTATAGAATACTGAAATCTTCTCAGGTGCCGTGGTTGGAAAGTCGCCCACGACAACCCACGTTCACAGAATATGATAGACCAAATCCAAATCCAAAATTGAGATGACTCAGAATAATAGCGAGACTTTTGGCTTTGGCCTCTTTTATTATAATTTTCAAGCCAGACCTTAGAATTACGGAATAGATGCGTGAAAGAAACACACGTCAACCTATAACAAATATACACATATATACACGTTTTTCATATTTCATTCAATAATTTCTACAACCTTGTCTTACTATAATTTTTATATATACATTTAAACTCTTCTTGTATTTATCTTCTTGTCATAATGACAATTTTTTTCTTTACTTTATTAATTATTTATTAAGGAGGCGGATATTTTTTTTTTAACTTCGCAGTTCTTGAAATGGAGATAAGTATAAAGCTCTGTTGTAGCATTTTTAATAACAGGGAAAAAAATTTCTTTTTGAAAAAAGAAAGTTCCTCTTGGTTTTTTTTCTCATTAGTACTGTTTTTTTTCTTGGGTAAAGATTTTGAAATATTTACGCTTTCACCGTTTCTAATCACTGTGTTTATTCTTGTATTATTTCATATTATTTCTTGTATGAAATGAATCGTATCTAGTGGAAATTTATAGTGAATGTTGGTATGTTTGGTATGGTAGATTGGTTTTGTTTGTTCTTTGCAATTAAGTTCTGTACTTTTTTCTGGTTCGCTATCTCTCTCCCTCTCTCTGTGTATAATGGACGTTGGAGTTTGAAAACTTATTCTTGACATACACGTGACCTGTCGGATAATTATCCGCATAGTGTTACAAATAAAAATAGCTGATTCAGGTGGCATAGGAGTACAGATATCCTGTACAGATTCGTTTTGAACGTTGTTTTTACCGTTATTACTTTATACTTTATACTACTTGGTTTGTCATGCTGAACGTAAAAAATAGCCTCTATAGATTTTCTCTCTATTGCTATACCAGTCGAATTAAATTAAAGTCCGTAGGAAATTTCTATATCCTTTAAACATAGATGTTAACTATTAGCATTTTAATCAAAATCTCAAAAAAAGATCAGATTATAATCATTTTTCCAACAAGGGAAAAGTGGAAAAAAAATAATGCATATAAATGAGACAAAATTTAATATTGAGACTAAAAATATAATGTAATTGATGTTTGTTTGGAGAAAATGAATGATATGTTCATAGAACCATAAAGATTGATTATTATTTGAAGAATGGTGAATCATTGGGAATAGATTTGAATATACAGAGAGCAAAAATGAAAAGTTTGCTCGCGCGCTAATAAAGTTTAGTATCTTTTTTCTTTTTGAGTGAAGGGAATAATATTGAAGGAGCATTAAGATGATTATATGAATTTTAAGTTTCAAATGACAGTTTTAATACACTTATGCAACTGGTTTCCGTTGACCGTAGGTCTATTAAAAATAGGTGGGATAGAATTTACATATAGTTCTCAATGTTCGTAAGGTCACTGCAAAATACATTTCAATGGAATGAGAACTTTTCTTTAATAAATTGCTTTGGCTTTTGTTGTTTAGAATTGAAAAGCGCATCCACTGTTATTACACAAACTGAATAAATATTATGTCCCTGAAGTTAGTGTCGAAAACTATTGTTTCGAGTTTTCAGATCTGTTGCTAATTTCCATTCTTTCATTCACCTCTAGAGTGTTGAAAAAATGTTCAGGACCTGAAACAATTGTTCGAATCTTTTCGATTTCGCGAAAAAGACTTTTTGATGCTCAGTGTCGACGCTGACTTCAGGGATCTTAAATATTCAGGAACTGTTTTTTCGAACTATTAAGAACAGAACAGCATTTCTGAACTGTATTCACTTAATATTTGTGCGGATCATTTAGAAGCAAGTTAACAGTTCCTTTTTGGAAATTTTGTCATCTAGAAGATTCTGTAGAGCTAAGTACCTTTAGGGAACTGTTCTCCAGAGCATTGTTGCACGTTGAGCAATTTTCTATCGGTAAATTCTCAACAAAGTCAAGCATATCGTCAAAATAACAGTTAAAGCAACTGAAATTGCTGCTTCATTTCACTTTTATGAAAGGAGGTGAAAAAACAAATGATATTTGCTCGACATGCATCACTAATAGAAAATCGTAAGATTGCTTTCGATATTAGAAAGAGATTAGAAAGAGATTAAAAGAGGTTAGAAGGATATAAAGTGAATCTCAATTCTCAAGATGCAAAATAACAATTTCGATGCTAATTCCCTCTCCTATTCTTGTCCTCCCTCCTCTGTGCTTGGGTGATAAATTTTCATCTCTTCGACTATAGGTCCTTCTCTCCCTCAGTTGGCTGTCAAAGCGGGTGGCAATAAGTGTTGCTTTCTTATGTGTGTATATTGAGAGAGTGGAGGATAACGGAGTGACCTCCACCTCCGCGTTTCGTTCTATTCTGGATACGAAGTGTATCTAACTTTAGATTATTTCGTTGGCCCAGTCTTTGACTCTCTTAATATTTCGCGCGCGCGCGAGTTTTCCGAAGATCAACGATATTCTTCTCTGACGTCAAAAAGGCAGGAAGCAATTTTCCGCCAATGTTGAATTTCGCGCATACGTTTCAATACACACATTTATAATACGTATGGTGGGCAAACAAGTAGTATAACCTGATTTTTTATTCATTCTTTTTTTTCTTGTTAAAATGCCAGAGTATTGTTCGATTATTATTGTTGTGCGATTATGTGGTAGATGAGCAGAGGAGATTCGCTCTTTAATTATGTTGGATACAGTGAAGGGAAAAAAGAGAAGAGAAGAGAAGATTTTTGAATAGAATTTTGATTTTGGATCGTCTCCAATAGTGTTGCTTTAGAAGTTTATTAGAGGTTCCTCTTATTTTGTAAGTTTGTTGATGAGATTTTGGCGCATGTTTGCTTATAATTTTGTTCACTTTTGCGGCACGTTTTTTTTTTTTAAAACAGAAATTTAATTAGATTTTGTTTGTGAAGAGGCAAATGTTTTGGCTCGCAAGTGGTTTGTTTCTTGCTGTTGAAGAGTGATTTTTGAATGTAATTGCACACTTTCTGAATTGAAAATTAAATCTTAGTTTTTTTTCTGCAAATTAATTGTAGGTTCTAAATTTCGGTTTCTTGATTTATTTAGCAAAAAAAAGGGATTGTTGTATTAACAATTGTATTGTTTAAGAACTAAGAAATCTAGTTTGTTGGATGCAACGGATTTTTTGAAACTTTTGAAAATTTGGAATTAGATCCGTTTAAAAAACAAAACAAATTTGTTAATACAATAAACTTACAATCAGTTAACAATCAGCTTAATTTAAACAATTCGTTACGTTTATCATAATTTTTTTTTCTCCATGTGGTCTTAATAAGGTTAATTCAAAATTTTACTGATTAAGAAACGGACCAACAATTGTGGCATTATTTTTTCGTATATCTATGAAAGAAATAACAGAATTTAATTTTTATTTAATGAATCTTTTTAAAAGTCTTGTCTACTTATTCGTTTATATTATTTTCGTTATAAATTTAATTGTTTGAGCAAATTTTCATTCAGCAGAATTATTTTTTAAGGAAGAATTTCTGCTTAGGAAAATTTTTAAATATGCTAAAATTTACATTGTATTTTAATTTTTATTCAATATCACAAGTGAAAAATTCCACTAAATGTAAAGTAGACCCAGATATTTAAAATTTTTGATAAGTTAATAAAAATTCTGGGTAACGTACTGAAAAAAAATTTATTTGTTGATTGTAATAAAAATTGGACTATTATTATTTTATTAATTAAATTTGAAACACTTAAAAAGCATTTGCTTAAAAATACAGAAATTATTAGTTCGAATGGAGTTTGTATTTGATTTAAATAAGAATTATTTATTTCAAGTAAATATTTATTTGATAATAGTCAAGTAATCAAATAGTTTTCTTGAAAAACTGTTTGTTTCAGTATAGAAAAACTTTTAAAATAAACAAAATATTTTAAATACTTTACTCCTTCTTCAAAAAAATAAAAATTAATTGTTGATATTATTTACTTCAAGAAAATCGAAAAATACAAAAAAAAAAATAATCTACTTGAAGCGAGAGGGGAGAGAGTTGGCAAAATTATTACGTAAAATATAATTATCTGATTTTTCCTTTTTGTTTTTTTGCTTTGTCAGTTTGATTCACACGCTAAAAAAAGTTCTACTAAAGTAGAGATAGCATTTACTATAATAGCTATAAGTTTCACTGATTTGGCTCCATCGATAATCCATTTTCGCTGATCTAGCGAAAATGATATTCCTTGCGTTACCTTTTGAAAAACAACGCAACCTCAAAATAACACTTAAATGAAAACATTTTTAAATTAATGTTCAAAGCGTATATTCAAATTCTATTAATTATATTTTTTATGTTATAACTAATAAAATATAAAATTAGTAAAATTAATACGTATTTAGAGATAAGAAATGTGAATTTGACATTTGTGATTTTAGAGAAATTTCTATGAGAATGGTAAACTGTCAAATATTTCCAATATGGCTGACCAGTGAAATTCATTTTCTCTATATGAGAGAAACAGTTTGACTACTGCATTGGAAATCATTCACTGAATTAGTTGCATAGATTCTTTATATTATTATTTATTTTCAAAATTAGCTGTATCCAACAGTAAAAATTTTTTTCCGTGCAGAACACAAGAAACAAATGAGCACGTGTGTTAATATAGGAATTTGTTGGGTTGTTAGTTTCGTAATTTATGCGTGCAATCGTGCGTTGATTTAATCGTGATAGAAATAAGAATTTATGTATGAAATTTTATTATTCGAATTAGAATTTTCAATTGGGAGTTGTATTTTTTTTCAATTGTTGGTATACATTAGAAAAATTTTCAAGGAAAGTAATTTTGAAGATATAATTTTTTTATTTGTTCGCATATAAAAATTTTGTTCCACTTGTGTATATGTATAAAAATTAGTTGTGTATATATATTATTTATTTCTTATCGTAGTGTAAATGAGCAAATACTCGATTTCCTGTCTTGACGTAAAATTAACCTAAGAAACGATGAATAATTTAAGTGACTTTTACTACTATATATCTTGCACTTTCGTGTGTGTGTTCTTCATTTGAACATACATACACGTGTTAAGCATTTGTAAAATCTTTTCTATTTCATTATTATTTTTTTTAATATAAAAATTTTATATGTACTAATTGTAATTTTAAACATTGTTTTCTTTTCATTTTGTGTTAAGTAGTTTTTTATTTATATTCCATTAAATTATTCTTCAATTACTTTTCATCCTTTCATTAAATCATCGTTGAATTATTTTCCATTAAAATTTATCTTGTTAATTTTTTTTTACTTTTTCTCTATTTTAAAAATTGTCTAGGTTTCTATTAAATTATTTTTTTTTAATTTAAAAAATTGTTTTATTTAAATTGAAAACTTGCTTACTTTTAGATTAATTGTTGTAATTTCTGTTTGTTTTCTATTAAAAATTATTGTTTCTTTTGATTATAGATTCAGTTTTTTTATTTTAATATTCGTAAATTATTATTATTATTATTTATTACTTTTTGGAAACTGCGGGGAATGTTAAAAATAAATAAATAATAATATTATTGTTGTTTATGTTTATACCAGAAAAATTTATTTTTTTTATTTAAAAATTATAAGGAAAGAATGGAAAAATTTATAATGTTTGCATTTGACAACGGTACTAGGTTTCTATTTCTTTCTTTTTAAATTTGAAACTGTAAGTACAATAATTGGACACTGATTATTGATAACGGTTTAACCTCAATTTATTTCTTTTGTTTACTGTGGCCCTTTCACTCAAATGGAAAAATTTCCATTGCTTCAATATTTAAACAGAGATTGAAATATATTTTCGTTAATTAGCCTCAATTGTACAGTAATTAGGAAGTTTTTATCTACGTCAGAAACAGAGAGGGCCCATTATTAATTTTTTTATATTGCAAAACTTATAATCATTGCTATATAATATTATTACAAAACTTGGAATTATTACTATAATTATTACTTTATTACCGTAATAATAAATAATTATTACCTATTTTTTAATTATAATAATTATTTATTTATTATTTGTATCGAAGAATAAAAAGTAGTATTGAAATCGTTAAAATTAGAAAGTGCAATAAAATTCACAATTTGTCGATTAATAATATATTTCTTTCTCGTCATATCGTGAAAATTTAATTAATTAATAGTTTAATATAAATTTATCTGCATCAAATAATTTTTATTTAAAACAGTTAAATAGTGTTTGCATTAAAATACAAAATCTATTGGTTCGATTAGTAATAAAATTTAATAATCAAATTATTAAAATTATCATTATTTATTAAATGTAAAACAATTATTGTTTATTATTATTATTCTTATTATTTTAATTGTTTGCTTGAACTACAGAAATAATTGGTTCGTTTAGTAATAAAATTGAATGATTAAAATAAAAAATAATAACAATAAAATAAAAGTAAAATAATTCAAAAGAGAAATTCGTATTTTAAATTCGTAGTTCATTTGGAATTGCATTTGGGATTTTTTTGTTAACTTTTCACCCCTTTACTTCTAATTATATACTATTATATTTAAATTTAATGGATTTGAAAATTGGATAATTTAATGCTATCTAAAATTAATTTACGACTTTTTTAAAAAAAAAAAAACAAAGAAAATTCTCCCTGCTCGCGGATGTAGGACATAATTATATAATTATAATAATTTGTACCTGAATCGGTTCTTTTTTCTTTATTTTCAATTTTTTTTAGGTTATATTATTGGAAAAGTGGAATGAAATTACGTTGGGTGGTTCTTATCAGTATTATTACATTGCAACTTATTTGCTCACGTCCGTTTTTAATATAGTATTATTACGTCGTTAAATGCACCATTCGAACTTATGTGACCTCGGCTCTTAGCTTATAATTCAATGTGCTTGCGGGATGCTTGTATTTATTACGCGACTAATAACGGTAATGATAAAGAAAAATGGGAGAGAGAGAGATAGGGAAAATAATAATAATTATATATTTTAAACTTTTTTCCCTACATGTTTATTATTAGGATATTGACACTTTCAAATATTCCGCTGAAAAAAAATATAATGCAACTTTACGATAGTGAAGGTCACAATAACTTTTATGATCAACGATTGAGAGAAAAAAATATTTTCCACACGAAGAACAGTAAAATTTTCTGTTTACGAATTTTTATTGTTTTAAATTATTGATTATTGCAAAGGAAAATTTATTTGATTCAAATAACTGATTGCTTGTCTATTATATCAAATTAATATTTAATTGAAATAAATAATTTCTATAGTTAAAAAAATTGTGTTTGAATGAATAATTTCAGTATTTGAAGAAAATGGTATTCAAATGATATAAATAAAAATTAATTGATTCAAGTAAATATATTTAAATGTCAAAAACCTATAAACTTTCTGAAATTATTTGCAACTTTGTCTATTCTAGGAGTGTAAATTTTAAATCGTTTGAAGTAAATTTTTGTGACTTTTACTAAAATTCATTTCATTTCTTTTTTTATAAGTAATAAAAAAATTTTAAAGAGAATAAAGTTATAGAACAGTTTAGATTTTTTTATTAAAAATTATTTTCATTTATTTTTTTTTAGGTATAATTTAATTAACAATTTTATTGAAATAAAAATTTTTGATTTTTATTTTTTGGTTTAAATTTTTGAGAGCCACTTGTGAATTTCACTCGGACAAAATTTATATGGTACATTGCGAAGTAAACATCCTTATACTCATGACGGATTCTGGATTATAAAACACTTTTGAGATTAATCCACTTTAAAGTTTATGAAACTCGATTCGATTCCAAGAGAGGAATAATATAGTTGAATGAGTAAATTGAAGTCTTTGTTTGATAGGGTAAATGCGGGAGTTGCTTTTTGTTTAGTTGATTGGAGTTTTTTTTTGTGTTCTTAGTTAAGTAAATTGGAGTTTTTCGTTTGTTTGAATAGTTTAGAAGATTTTTTTTATTTTTAAAAGTAAATTAAAGTTTTTTAAAAGAATGAAATTGGGTCTTTAAAAAAATGAGGTATTTCAAAAAACTTAGTTTTTAGAAAAATTTAGGCCTTTTCAAATATTAGGTCTTTAAAAAAATTACATCTGTAAGAACATTAGTTCTTTAAAAATTAGGTTCTTAAAAATATTAGATCTTCAAAAATTAGGTCATTAGAAACATTAGTAAAATTGAAAACTTTTGAACTAAATTTTAATCATTTTTACTACAGTTTACTTTGGGGAAAAAATTTAGGTAAAATTTATTTCATACTTTGAAGTATTATTAAATAAATAAATAAAGATCGTTTAAATTAGAAACAAATATTAAAAATAATTTTAAATTCTAAGATGTTTGAATTTGTAATTTTTGATACAATTTATTAAAATTTATTTTTTGCAATAAATGCAGTACAACTTCTTTATAAGGAAAATATCGACTTTTTTCCATTACAGTAAAAATTTGTAAAAAAAATTCATTTTAATTTTTGGTAAATCATGACTTCCTTGAAACGATTTTGAAATTAATTTCCTTGAACTTTGATTTATAGAGTTTCGACTATTTTGGAGTATAATAAAATTTATTGTTTATTTATTTAAATAAAGTAAATTTATTTATTTATATATATTTCGCAGTAGACGTGAAATTTGATTCTTTTTGAATATTTTTTATTATCATGACACTAAAGTTTATAATGTTTTGTAAATAAAAAATTTTATTTAAGAAAAAAATGTAGGTATAATAAATAAAATATAAAATAAATGTGACAATATAAAAATATAAATTGCAATCTAAAAAGATTGCACTTTGAAAATATAAATTGTTGAAACAAGAATTACAACATGAAGATATAAATTGTTATTAAAATATTATGAAATAAATTATTATATTATAAAAAATATTACAACATAAAAATATAAACTATTATAAAAAACTTACGTTGCTGATGTTCAGAATACTTATAATCAACGATTTAGAAGAAAAATTATTTTTCTACTTAAATTTTTATATATTTTGCTATAAAAAATGTTTTGCATAATTTTTTTACCAATAATTTGGAAAAAAGAAAAATTCTTATATGTAATAAACAAAATATTTTATGGTTTTTGTCAAGAAAAATATTTTTTTTTTAATCGTCGATCAAAAACGTTGTTAACTTCAACAACATAAGATGTAGAAATAAATTTCATTCAATTTATGAATAAAATTTGAAAATTTAATTTATAAAATTGTTCAATATAATATTCTTTTCTATATATATGCGAAAATCGACTTTCGAAAATGCTAAAAGAAAAATTATTTGTAACAAAATTAATTAAAGATAAATTTTATTAAATTGTTATTTAATGTTTGCTACTTAATATTTACTGAAAAATAATTAATCAGACACTTATGAAAATTAATTTCTCAATTTATAAATAGGAAAAAATTTATTTGATTCAAATACCATTTAATTGCCTCAAAAATTATTTGATTCAAGTAAATATTTTTTATTTGAATTTTATTTTGAATTTTTATTTGAGTCAATTAAATGGTATTTGAATACAATAAATTTTTTTTTCAATGTACAAAACTCTAAAATACTGAGGAGATTTGAATTTAATTTTAATAATAATAATTTGAATTTCGATTTAAAGTAGTGAAAGTAGTAAATTTCTATTTTCGTCTCTCCTCTTTTTTTCTCTCAGTGTTCTTTTTTGTTTGTGAAGAATTTGAAAGATTCATATTTAGAATATGTGAGATGATAATCATTTTTTCGGGAGCATTTTCAATCGTTCGTTTTTCGCATATATCGGATCGTTGCCAATTGGCCACGAATGGATCGGTGTCGACTAATAGCGATAAATAAACGTTACGTTGCAATTGTTCCGACAGGTGGTTGCCTAAGACTTGACACTCAATTGAGAAGACAGGGATAATGGTTGACTACTACAGAACCCTCGATGTCTCGCGGACAGCTTCGAGCGGAGATATTAAGAAAGCGTAAGTACTGCTAATTTTCCATTTAATTGTTCCAATAAATTTATTATTGGAATTTATTTATTTATTTAAAGTCATTTTTTCTTTTAGTTATTTTCTAAATTTTCAGTCATTTTTTTAGTAATTTTTTTCTTTCAGCAATTTTTCATAATTTACGGTAATTTTTTTTCTTTTTGCAATTTTTAAAAATTTACAGTCATTTTTTATTTTTTAAAGCCATTAGGCCAAACAGAAGAATCAAAACATCTTTTATTTAAATAATTATTTAAAATTTACGTTTAAAGAAAAAAGTTTAATTTTCACATGGAGAACAATATTTTTTTTATTTATAATTTTTTTTAAAAATTATTTATTATATTAATATTTTAAATTTTATTTATTAATTTTAAATTATTTATTAATTTTTAATTAAATCTAAATTTTTAATTAAATTAAAATAAACAATAGTTTTTGAACGAACGGTTTTTTCTAATTAAAAGTTTTTCTCTCTGCAAGAAAAAAAGAATAAGTTGTGATAAAAATAATAATTGTATTTTTAATTAATTTGAATCAATGTTTAAAAAAAGATTTTACCTACGCCTTTTTTTCGAAAACATTAACTGGAGTTTCATAATTTCTTGTAAAAATATTCATTCATTCATATTCTTTTTCTTGAGTTCATGTCTATTCAAAATTTCAAAATTAGAACATTTATATTCATTCTTAAATATATTTACGATGAGAGTTTTGAAAAATACACAAAATAAATAAATAAATAATTGTAAAAATTAACCCTTATGAAAATAATTTTAAAACGCTCGATTTTATTTTATTTTAATAATTAATTTAACACTAATAATTAAAAAGAAATAATTTGATCTTGAAAATTAAAAATAAAGAAATTTAAAATTGAGTTATGAATTATTACATAAATTTTGAAATTCTTAATGCGCACCCTTAAAAATAATATTGTGCAATTTTTCGAAACACTCGAGATATTTTTAAGTTTCAAGATTAATTTAATTTTAATAATTAATACAAATAAATTTATCGTGGCAATTAAAAATATCGAAATAGTTTAAACTAAATTAAATTATTAAATTCTAAAAAAGCAAAAAAAAAAAAATTGCGCAATATTATTTAAGGGTGAAATTTATTTCACCCTTAAATAATATTGCGCAATTTTTTGAAACACTCGATATTTTAAATTTCCAAGATTAATTTAATTCCAATAAATAATATTATTATTACTATTAATTATTACAAATTCGAAGCACACGCAATTATTTTAAGCGATTATCTTGAAAAATCGATTGCTTTTGTAATATTCCAAATGAAAATGTAACTTTCTATATACGCGGATAGAATTGATTTTAATGGCATTAATTTAAAGATATATATTTTCTATTTGCGTGAAGTTTGAACTCAACCAATCAATCAACGTAAACGTTTGTAACAGTTTCTTTGCTTCTCGCATTCTCACTGGATCTCTCTCTACTCGTGAAAATTGATATAGAGTTCTGAAAGTACCACCGCAGTGATTAATGGCACGTGTGTAAAGACTTTTATTGGAGGAATCTTCCTTACTCGCACTATTATAAAACCTACATATATAATATATGTGTTCAATAGCTATTCTCGTAAAGTAAACTTTTTTTCTTCTTCTTCTTCTTCTTCTACTTCAATCTATATTTGGAGAGAAAATTATATCCATGAAATTTTATGTTACACTGAAAATACTATTTTTCCTAAAAATAATTATTCATAAGCAATTTTATTATTACAATATTTTATTATAAAAATTTTTTTTATAGAATTTTTATTATTTATTTATTATTATTTTTTTATTATCAAAAATATTATTATTATCCTTTACAAAGGCGCCATTTTTTTTTCTTCTCACGTTTTTTTATCTTTATAAATTAATGAAGTTACTTAAATATCTAAAATAATGGATATTCTCCCATTTCCCCTTTTATCATAAAAAAAAAAATTTCAAGGTTTTGAGCACTCAGGGAGTTTATCTTTCGAGGTTTTGAACATAAAAATGTTCAATACATCGAAATTTCATATGAAAATTAAAAAAATGTTGCCATAGCCGAGTTAAATAGAAATTGATTGTATCTATCTTAATAAAAATCAAAATTATTTCCAGAAATTCAATTATTTTAAAAAATTTGAAGAAAATTTCTCGTCAACATTTCAATTATCTTTGTAAATTTCAAAATTCTTCACCAAAATTCAATTATTCTGAGGAATTTTAATAAAATTCATTGCAAAATTCAATTACAGTGGAACCTCGATAACTCGAATCACCAAGGGAAGCAAAAAAAAATTCGAGATATCGAAAATTCGAGTTATCAAATATTTATCAAAATAATTTATTTTCAGAGAAAAATGTCTTATAAAATGTCGTAAAAACGTTTTATAATATGGATTATAATATAGTGAAACGTTTTTGTCAATTTAAGAAATCAGTCATTTTTTGTCTGTTTCTCTCGTCTAACATGTAAACAAAAATCATAAATTTTGCTAAGACTATAAAAAATCTCCTCTGGTACATTTTCATGTTCTTGAATGAACTTCTGTGCAACGTTTAGCCCCTCTACAGCTTCTTTAAATGTCGTTGGTTCTATGCGTTCTATGTCATCTTCATCTTCTTCTTCTTCTTCTTCTCTTTCGTCTTCTTTTGTGGCTTCGAACTTTTGTGAAGTTGATATGCACTAAAAAATGAAAAAAATATACCTTTATCTTCAAAATTCACAAATTTTTGTTTTTAGAAGCAGTTTAGAAAAAATAAACAAAACAAAAACTTACATTATCATAAAATATTTTTATTTAAAAAAATACAATTATTTTGAAAAATCTAAAAAAAGTCGTCAACATTTCAATTATCTTTAGAAATGAATAGCAAAATTCTTTGACAAAATTCAATTATTTTCAGGAATTTTAATAAAATTCATTGCAAAATTCAATTATTTTCAAAAATTTTTCTTCATTCAATGATTTTCAATATTTTACTATTTTAATAAAATTTCCCACAAGAATTCAATTATTAAACAAAAATTTTAACAAAATTCTACACGAATATTCAATTATTTTCTAAAATAATGAAAATTTCACCGGAATTCAATTATTAAAAATAGAATTTAAATAAATTTTATCGAAAAAAATCAATTGTTTGAAACTTTTTTATAGTCTTTGCAATTGATTGATTGATTGATTGATTTCTTCATGTTTTATAATAATATACTTATAAGTTATTGAATTTCAAAAGATATGAATTTGAAATTTTGAAAATCTTAATTCCTATGGAAAAATAATAATGATTAAATATTTCTTTAAAAAAAAAGTTGTTGACGTTTTCGAATAATTTTCCAAATAAAAGAAATTGTTATAATTCAAATTTTAACGACAATGTATAAAAAAAATTTCGTTTATTTCAACGTTCGTATCTTTAGAGACATATATGTAAAATAAATATTTTTAATGTTTAAAATAAAATTTTCTAAAACTTTTCCAGTCAGAATAATTATTAGAAATAATCAAAAAATTGAGTTGATCTTGAAATCTTAATTTTACCGTCATTGAAAGAAGACGACTTTTTGTTTAGTTTCCTCTTTTTTGCACAGGTGATAAAAAGTGATGCAATTTTTGGTCCTTTGACAATAATATCGAGAGTGACGGGAAGATTTTAAATGTGGTTCAGTGAACCCGGGAGGATTTTAAACTCTCTATTTTAAAAGAAACACGTGCTCGAGTTGAAAAGAGAGAAAAATCATCAAGCCTTTTATTATGTTAAATCCACCCTCTCTCTCTTTTTCTCTTTTTTTCTCTCTTTCTCTCTCCTTTTCCTTTTTTCCTCTCTCAATGTTCTCTCGTTGCATTAGTGGTACATCCGAGGTGCATTCGAGGTTATTCTCAAAGGTCTGTGACCTGTTTCACGGTCGTGGCACCGAACAGCCACTGACAGAGAGAAACCTCCTACCAAAATAAACTTTGTCATAACTGGTAGTCCACTGTCGTGATGAATTTTCAGAATTCATTGTCTAAAAAAGGGACAAAGCAATCTAATTTCGAATTTCCTGCTCTGCTTATTTTCTTCCTCCTCTTCTTCTTGGTTCGTGAAAGAAAAAAAGGAATGCGTCCTTCTTTGCATGATTTTGCTTTCGTTGAGAGAGTTCAAACTTTAGACACAATGATAAGTAGGCGAGGGAAAAATTTGAATGATTTTTTGGGACACTGATTAATTTTTTATTGAAAGTGAAAGAAGTTTCAGAGACTGATTTGGAAAAATAAGAATTTGACAAAAGTTTACAAAAATACAATTGAATCAATCGAAATTTTAGGAAAATAAAATTGAATTAGAATTTTAGATAAATAAAAATGAAACGAATTTTGGAAAATTAAAATTATAACATAAAAGAACAATATAATTCAAACGAATCTCAGGAAATAAAAATTACAACATAAATTTAGATCAATATTATTTAAATGAATTTTAGAAAATTAAAATAGAATTAGAATTTTAGAAAAAGAAAATAGAGAAATTTTAAAAAATCAAAATTGAAATTAATTTCAGAAAATTGAAATTAAAACATCAGTTTCGAAAAATAAAATTAAATCAAATTTTTGATAATCAAAATTGAACAAAAATTTTAGAAAAATAAAATTGAAACACATTTTACAAAATCAAAATTGAAACTAATTTTGGAAACATAAAAGTGAATCAAACTTTAAAAAATCAAAACTGAAACGAATTTTAGTAAAATAAAATCGAAAGAGTATTAGAATTAAAATATTTTTTACAAAATTAAAATTAAACCATATGTTTAGAAAAATAAAATAAAAAAATTTTTAGAAAATCAAAATTGAACAAAAATTTTAGAAAAATAGATAAAAAATTAGAATTAAATTAAAATTTCGCAGAAAAATAAAATTTATTTAGAATTTTAGAAAATTTATATTTAATCAGACTGAGTGAAAAATAAAATTGAAACAACTTTTGCAAAATCAATATTGAAACGAATTTTAGAAAAATAAAGCTGAACCAAATTTTGGAAAATCAATATTGAAATTAATTTTAGAAAAATTAAATTTGAAATAAATTGAAATAAATATAATTGGAAGAAATTAAAAATTAAATTGATGAAAATTATAAAAAGACATTTTTTTACGCTTTTACTAATAGTGGAATTTTTTCGCAGGTACAGAAAATTGGCCCTCAAATGGCATCCAGACAAAAATCCTGAAAATTTAGAAGAATCGACGAAAAGATTTAAAGAGATCTCAGAAGCCTATGAAGTTTTAATCGACGGTAAGATTTGCAAGAAATTGATAATTTCTCTTCTTTATTCTTTAAGCATTTTTCACTCATTTTGATATAAACATGGCAGAAGCTTTGCATTAGCTTTTCCATAGTCCTTCTTGCAGTTACTTTTTTTTATTGGGGATTTCTTAACGAATTTTCAACAGTTTACAGTAAAAATAAAAAATTAATCGAAACAAAATTTTATTTTCATTTATTCAATTAGTTGAAATTAAATTTAAATATTATTTAAAATTCTTTTTATAGAGAATTGAATTTTTTGAAATTATTTTTTGACAACAAAATATTTGCAGAAAATCTTTGAGATAGAATTTTTCGTTTTAATAAAAATGATCGGTCATATAAAATATCTATTTGGTTGATTCAAACAAAATTTTTGAAATTTTACTTGAGGAAGAAAAAAAATCTTTTTTCTCGTAATCGTAAAATATTTGGAAAAATAAAATTGAAATAGATTTGAGAAACTCAAAACTGAAACGAAATTTAGAAAATTGAAATGAACTAAAAATTTTAGAATAGTAAAATTAATAGAAAATCGAAATTGAAACTAATTTTAGAAAATTCGAATTGAATTAGAATTTTGGATAAATAATATTGAAATACATTTTCGAAAATCATAATTGAATCAAATTTTAGAAAATTACAGTTGAAAAATAAGTTTAGGAAAATTAAATTGAATCAGAATTTTAGAAAATTAAAATTGAAATGAAGTTTGGAAAAGAAAAATTCAAATGAATTTAAGAAATTAAAATTCAACCAAATTTTAGAAAATCAAAATTAAAACATAACTTTAGAAAAATGAAATTAAGACAAATTTTACGAATTTACAAATTTTTTTGATAACTTTTACTTTTAGTAAAAAATTTTTTTTTCAGAAATTTTAATCAAATATTTTGTTGTCGATATTTTATTTTTTGAAAAATATTTTTTTCGCATTAAATTGATTTCAAATAAAGAAATATATAAAATAAAAATTTTTGTTTAATCAAAATAAAAGGAAAATAAAAATAAATTTCGAAAAATTGGGATTGAATTCGCAAAGTAAAAGTACGAATTGAGTGAGTAATTTTAAAGTAGAGGCTTCGATGACAATAGACTAGAGGTAGATGTGTGATGCAAAAGGTGTGTCAATAATATTGTTGAGCGCTTAATAGTTATAATTGAATTAAAGCTTTAATCAGGTTCAACGTGATTAGAATTAAATTAGAGTGCTAGAAAATATCTTTTAAACACTTACAATGTGCGTTCGTTTTGGCAATCGTGCCGTGACGATTTCATTCTTTTTCTATTGCTTATAAATAAATCCATAACTATAAAACAATGCTCAAAACTATTTAAATACAATAATTCTATTATATTTATTAAATAGGTCACGAATTATATTTTTTTCGTTCTGAATCTGAAAAACGAACGTTTTGACTGTCGAATTATTTTTTTTTCTTTTTCGTTCTTGAATCGTAAAAATCGTTTAGATTTTTTTATTATATAAATTTAATATTAAAAATTCAATTAAAACTAAAATTCAAAATTGAATTAAATTAAAATTGTATATTATAAATTATAAAAACAAGTTTTGTGAAATATAATTAATTTATAAACGATTCGAAAAAGTGTTTCTAGATTCAAAAAGTCGTTTTTGAAAATATAAATTGAGAAACAAAAATATTTTTTTTTGGGGGGAAAATTAGAATAATTTTTGAAAACTGATTGAGTTGTTTGATTTTTTTTTCTGTAGGAAAGAAAATTTTTGGGGAAAACTGGAATAATTTAGGAAAACTGACAAAGTCGTTTGATTTTTACCTTTTTTCTTAGAGGAAAAAAATTTCGAATTGTTTTCAAATTCAAAAAATCGTTTTTAAAAAATATAAATTAAAAACAAAAATATTTTCTTTTTTGGGGAAAATTAAAATAATTTGGAAAGCTAATTGATTCGTTTGACTTTTCCATTTTTTCTTTAGGGCAAAAAATTAGTTGAAAACAATTTTTCAAATCGTATGTTTAGCCTTAGATTCAAAAAATCATTTTTAGAAAATAGAAATTCATATAAACAAAATTATTTTCCTTTTAGGAAAAATTTGAATATTTTAGGAAAACCGATTGGTTTACTTGATTTTTCTCTTTGCGAAAAAAAATTAGTTAAAAACGATTTTTCGAATCGTTTTTTAGAAAATAAAAATTCAGAATCAAAATTATTTTCTTTTTGTGAAGGATTGGAATAATTTAGAAAAACTTGGGTCGTTTGAACTTTAAACGATATTTTCCTTTTACCTCTTTCCTCTTTGGGAAAGAAAATTAGTTTGTAAAAGTGAGAATAATTCCTATCAATTTTAAATTTTAATAGTTTAGAGGGAAATTAAATAGTTTCTTTATCTTCATCGTAAATCGTCTTTTCGATTTTATTTATTTTTTTTTTTTTTGGTTTAATAACAGGAATTAAATTTTTTTTGACGAAAGCGCTAAGCGTGTATAATGACACTTTACAGTATAAAGTTTTTATTATCATTAAATGCTCCTGGCGTCGATAAAGACGTTTTAAAGTTGATTGATGTGCAACCCTGAACAAGGACATGCGCCCATGCAAACACAAATATCGATTGCAACCCTCTTTGCAAACAGCAAACTTCATCTAAAATCTAACTTGAATTTTCCATTGTCATTTCCGTATTTTTGTATTTTTTTTCTACTACTTTCTCTTTCACAGATAATACAAAGAATAATTAACTTGTTTCATTTTCTCTTCTATAAAAAACAAAAAATGCGAAATCGAGCTGATACATCATTGCTCATATTTTTCATCAGATTTGTAATATTATTTATTTATTTTTTAATTTAATTAATCAATTTTAATTTATGTTAATTAATTTACACTAAAGAGAAAAGAAAATAGCAGCAAATTTTTTTTTTGAAGATTTTAATAAGAAATTATTAGAGAAAAAATTGAAATGAATTCACTGCGAAAGGGAATTTTATTACTTGACGAGATAAAATGACAGGAATTGAAAGAAAGTTGACAGAAATTGAAAATAAATTGACAAATTAGAAATATACTGAGAAACATTGAAAAATATGTTGATTTTAATTGCAAATAAATTTAAAAATTGGTAATAAATTGACAAATCAAAAATAAACTGACAAAGATCAAAAAATAAATTGACAGGAATTGAAAGTAAATTAATAGAAGTTGATAAATAAATTGGAAATAAATTGACAGCATTTGAAAATAGACTGACAATAGAAATTGAAAAATATTGATAATAATAATTGCAAATAAGTTAAAAAATTCGAGAGTATGTAAACTGACAAAGATAAAAATTTATATTGACAGGAATTGAAAACAAATTGACAGAAATTAAAAATAAATTAGTAAATTAGAAATAAATTGACAAATTGAAAACAAATTATCAAATTCAAAATAATTTTACAGGTATTGAAAATAAATAGACAAAAATTGAAAGTAAAATAACAATTTGTAAGTAAATTGATAAAAAGCGAAAAATAAATTGAAAAATAATTGCAAATAAATTAACAAATTGTCAATAAATTCAAAAATTGAAAATAAACTGACAAAGATTGAAAAATAAATTGACTAAAATTGAAAGTGGATTGACAGAAATCAGAAATAAATTAACAAATTGAAAATGTCAAAAAAATTGACAAATTGACAAGAATTAAAAAATAAATTCATATAGTAAATAAAAAATTGAAACAGAAAAATTTTGAAGTATCAAATTGATAAAATAATGTTTCTAATTAAATTATAAGGATTCTGTGAATCAAATGAACAAAAAAAATCTGTTTGTTCCCGGATTGTCATGATGTATCTCGCGGTATCCAGATGCCAAAAGGAGAAGCTACGATCAACGATTGTATCAGAAGGCATCCTCGAGACCAGGCCGTGGATTCACCTATAGGAGTTTCTTTGATTCTCCTTTCCAGCGATATTTCGGTACACCGTCACAAAAGAACTTTAAGAGTGTCAAGCGGTGCTCTCGATAAACAAAAAAAAAAAAAAAAAAAAATGCGAAAAGTCTAAAAAAAATTTCCATTACAAACTATTCGCATTTTCACATTTTTTTTCATCGATTTTTTTTTCTCAAAGCCTTCATTTGAAAGCATTGTTTTAAACAATTCCTTTATCCTAACATCAACCTTTTCTTTAAACCTTTTTTGATTTTTTTAAAATTTTAGATTCTTTCTTTGAAATTTGGCTATTTTTTCTCGATTTTTAATTTTTTTTTTAATTTTTGGTTTTTATTTTTGCAATTAAAATGGAAATTTGATTTTTAATTTTGATTTTAGTTATTTGTTTGAAAATAATAATTTAATACTATTATACTTATTTATACTTATTTATTTTCGGAATTAATATTAAATAGTAGAAATAAAATTAATTGTCGTTGGAAAATTGACATAAAAAATTTGGAATTATGGTTAAATAATAATAGAAATAAAGTTCTTTGCAAAATTGAAATGAAAAATTAATAAGTTAAAGTTTAATTGAAAAGTTAAATTAATTAATAATAAACTGTATATAAATAGAACTAGTAATCGTTGGAAAATTGAAATAGAAAATTTTTTTTTGAATTAAATAATAAAAACAAAATTAATTTGCGTTGCAAAATTTAAATAAAAAATTATTTTTGAATAAAAGAAAATTATAGATCGAGATAAAATTGATTGCCGTTGGAAAATTGAAATAGAAATTTATTTTTGGAATTAATATTAAATAATGAAAATAAAATTAATTGTCTTTGGAAATTTGAAATAAAAAGTTTGGAATTATTATTAAATAATTGAAATAAGATTAATAGTCTTTGGAAAATTGAAGTAAAAAATTTGGAATTAATATTAAATAATATAAATAAAATCAATAAAATCAACCGTTGAAAAATTGAAATAAAATAATTATTTTTCGAAAACAAAATTAAAAATCGAGATGAAATAGAAAAAATTAGTCAAATTGAAAAAAAGTACAATTTTCTTAAACTATCATTGAGATTGCGGAAAAGATTAATTTACTTATGTAATTTTGCATCAAAACGTTTCATTGATTAAATTGACCTAAAGTAAAATAAAGTTAAATTGATTGAATTCGAGATTCTAAAGAATCTATACAATCATTCTCTACTATTTTTAAATAGAATTTCAATGACAATTTAATCTTTAAATAGTTTATAGAAAAAGGTTGATTTTTTTTTACTTTTGATCCTTTAATTTAATCCTTAAAAATCTTTCATAATTTTGTTTCTAATTCATATGGAAACAATTTTTTTTTTACCTTTTTAACATGAAAAGGGTAACAAAAATTTTTTTGCTCCTTTTTACATACCAAAAAGGGTTTTCATTTTGAAGGGGATATAATCATCAAAATATATCACAAGTGATATTAACAGAAATCCTCACTCTTAAAGCTTCTCTCACGATCGGTGTCAGAGACATTTAAAAATTACACAAAATATTTAATTTTTTTAATATACCATTTTTTTTTGGTTCGATTACCTTTATACCCGTAATAATAATTAAAATAGAAAAAAACTATGCTTTCTTTTGCCCTGCTATTCTCGTCTTTTATAACAAAACTTATTTAATTTTCCTAAAGGAGAGAAAATCTTTCGACTATTTTTTAATTGCAAATTAAATTTCGTAAGAATTAAAATAACTTTTTTGTCATTTGTTTTGATATTTTATTATTTGAGAGAATTTTCTTCTATGGCTTTAAGTATTTTTTTTTAGAAAAAATTTTCTTGAATAATAATAATTATATTTGAAAAAACTAAAGTAAATAGTAATTAAATCAAATTTGGAAAAATTGAAATCAGTTTTCTTCTGTAAAAAAATTTGTAAAGATGTTCTCTCTTGAATTTAGAGTGCTGCAGTGGACTTCCAAGGATATTTTTTCTGACCTTTTTTCCGTGAACTAACTAGCCTGCAATAATATTGCTTTATAAATGAAAATGGGTTGAAAATAAAAAATTTTGAAAATGGTTTTTTTCTGTGTATGTATTTTGTGAAAATTATTTTTAAAATTTGGTATTATTTGTTATTTTCAGAACGAAAGAGACGAGTTTACGATAAGCATGGAAAGGAAGGTCTTCAAATGCCAGGTGGCAAGAGACGTCACGAGGACGACTTTGAAGATGTCTTTGCCAGCACATTCGTTTTCAGAGATCCGGAAGATGTTTTCAGAGAATTTTTCGGTGGCACACCGTTTGAAGATCTATTTGGAGGTGAGTTCAGAATTATTTTTCTTTTCGAAGTTTTAATACATTTAGAATCATTTTTAATCGAACCGTTAATTTTTTGTTGTTAATCATTTTGTAACAAACAAATTTTATTTATTTTTGTGATTTCCAATTTTTAATAATTGTTGTATTTTTTTCTATACTTTATTAAATTTTAGACTAATTTCTAATCAAGTCATGAATTTTTCATTTTTTATTTTCAATAATTTAAGGTATTTAATTTAATTCTGGACTAATTTTTTATTGAGTTAGTAATTTTTTATTTTCAATTATTTTGTAACAATTTAATTTTTTTTATTTCTTTATGATTTAAAATTTTTAGTAGTTTTTTAAAATTAATTTTTTTTAATTCTAGATTAATTTTTAATAGTCATGAATTTCTTATTTATATTTTCAATTTTTGTAAATTTAGTCCAATTTTCTAATCGAGTCATAACTTTTTTATTTTTCTTTTCATTAATTTTGTTTATTTCTTTATATTTAAAATTCTCAATTTTTTGTATTATTTTTCAAATTTAGAAAGTTTTTTTTATATTAACTGTAGTTCTTAGTCCTATTTTTTCATCGTTTTTTGTTTGAAAAAAAATAATTTAATTTTCTGAAAAAATATCCTTTGAAAAAGGCAAATACTTTTTAATTCAGAAAATTATTTTTTACTTAAAAGTATAATTATTTATTATTTGAACTAATGATTAATTGCGTTAAATTTTTTTTTAGGATTTGGTGGAAATATATGGGGAGGAGGCAGGCACAGTCATTCTAGTAACAATAGCTTAAGCACATCTTTCTTTTCGCCGTTTGCACCATTCGATTTCGGAGGTTTGATAAGTAACGGAGGTGGAGGAGGTGGAAATTTCACTTCATTTAATTCCATTAACACCTTTAGTGGACCTAGCACTGGATCTTCTATGAAGCGAACCAGCACGTCCACGAGATTTATTAACGGAAAGAAGATCACCACCAAGAAGTAAGATAAACTCTCATGTCAGAAAAAAAATTATAAATCTAATTAATTGTCCATTGTTTGAAAGGATATGGGAATTTTATTTATTTTTAATTTATTATTATTTTATTTATTTTTATTTTATTAATTTTTTCCTTTTAATTATTTTTCATTTATTTTCAATAATTTGAATTGAAAATTTTATTCCATTTGCGAATAAAATATATTAATTTTAATAAATATCCTAAAACAAAAATTTATTTTTCTAAAATTATAAACTTTCAAATGAACAAAATCTTTTTCTGTTAAGCAATAATTTTTACGAGGCCTTAAATTAAAAAAAACGGATGTAAAAGATTATAAAGAATCTTTTTTCTGTTTAAATATCTTCAGAAATTTTTACACTGTAATGAAAAATAACACAAATTAAGCATTTAATTAATTCATTAATTTTTGTATTACACAGAATATTTTTTTATAAAAAAATACGAATTAAACAAAGTAACAAAAATATTTTCAGAATGTTAATTAATTTTTACTTATTAAAATAACCGCGTTCATAAATAATAATTCTAATAATAATAAAACATAAATTGAAAATGAAAAGAAAAATTTCTAAATTTCAGTTCCTTTTACATTAAAAAATTAAAATTTTTGGGTTTTCAGAATTTTTTAATTTCATTTTCTAATTGGAATTTATTAATTTCAATAATTCCTAAACCAAAAATTTATTTTCCTAAAATTTTGAATTTTTAAATGAACAAAATTTTTTCCGTTTAAATATTTTTAGAAATTTCCAATGTAATAAAAAATAACGTAAATGAAACAGTTAATTATATACCTACTCAATTTTTGCAAATAATTTTTTATAAAAAAATACGAATTAAACAAAATAACAATAATATTGTTGTCCATTTGAACTTTCGAAGCTTTAGGAATAAAAGAAGTTAGGTTTTTGAAAAATTTTAATTCGAAGTTTTTTTTTAAGTTAGTTAAGTTTTTAAATTGAATTTTAATCAAAAACTTTTCAAATAATAAAATTTCCGTAAAATTACATTGTAAACAAGTAGACTTTAGAATTATTTTAAGTGGACTTTTTTACTTTTTTTTCTTTTGATTCATTGAATTCTCAAAACTATTAAAAAAAATTGAAATAGGGAGAATTGTAGCTAAAAATTCTAGAAAATAATTGAATATTCAAAGAGTAGAAGTAGAAATTTTCAGAAATAATTGAATTTTAAAAGATTTTAAATCATATTTTTTAAAAATTTGATTTTTTAATAATTTTAATTACTATAGTTATGTAATTAATTAAAGAGCTTTCTCAAAATTATTAAAAAAAATTTATTCTGAGAAGAATTTTACTGTAAAAACTTAGAAAATAATAAATTAAAAACTTGGAATTAATTTTGGAGAAGTTACAGTAGTGATGTTTACACATAATTAAATTTCAGAAAATTTCGAATTGAAATTTAAAAAGTCTTCACATTTAAATATTTTTAATTAAGAATTCTGAAAAAGTTAGTTTTTTATAATTTTTTTTTTAAACTAGTTCAGTTTTTGAATATTTATATTTAATTGAAAATTTTTCAAATAATCGAAATTTCGTAAAAATTGTAAACGAATGAATTTTTAAAATTATTTTAAGCAGATTTTTTTTTCATTGAATAATTGAATTTTAAAAAAACATCAATAATTATTAAAAGTAATTGATTTATAGAAAAGTTGGTTAGTCGAAAATTCTAAAAAATAATTGAATTAAAATTTTAAAAATAATTTTACAGAAGTTGCAGTAGCAATATCTAAAAATATATGTTATTTCAAAAACGTTTTAAACTAAAAATTTTTGAAATTTTCAATTTTATTGACGTTGAAGTTTCGAAATATTTTTATAATTATTTTCAAACAGTAGGTATTAAACTTTTGAATAATTTCAATTAAAAATTCTAGAGAATAATTGAATTTTAAAAGAATTACAGTTATAAATTTTTAAAAATAATCGAATTTCAGAGGGTTTTGAGTTAAAATGTTTTCGAAATTTTATTTTTGAAAATGAATAACAATAAGTATTTAAATATTTATTTATGAAAATTTTTGAAGTTTTTATTAATTTAATTTTGTAATTCTGAAAAATTAGGGTTTTAAAACATTTTTGTTACAATTTTCTGAAGATAATTTAACTAAACATTAGTGTTTAAATTAAAAGTTAAAATTTTTATTATAAATTTTTTCTAAAAACGAAATTTTTTCTGTTTCCAGAGTAACTGAGAATGGAAAGGAGACGATAATGTCCTACGAGAACGATGTTCTAAAATCGAAAACAGTGAACGGAGTGCCTCAATCCATAACGTACAGCTAAATTTTTCACTCATTCGCTCGAGCTTAAAATAATCGATTAAAGAAATTCCTCTTCTTACACAATTCTCACACAATTTACTCCAAAAAAACAAAAATGATTAAAAAAAAAATCGGAAAAAAACAAAATTTTTTCGCAAAAACCGACAATGTCACTACTTTTATCAATGTTCAATCCACATTTTGACGATCAACACGTTTTTTATAAGGCTCGTCATCACGGTAAAACAATCACCGTTTAGCCATTAAACGTTGTTTTAGAAAAAAAAAATGATTTCATAAAAATGATTTCAATAAAAATGAATAAAAAAAAAAATCTCCAACAAAAATTAAAATAAAACTTGATGAAAGCCTTGCATCGCTGGTCGACGTAATGCTCTTGACTGCACTTTCGTCTAATCCTTCACACTAAACTAATGACTGTGATAAGGCGAACAGTTCGAGCGAGCGGATACTAAATCTGAAAGTTACTAATGAAAAAAAAGTCTCCTATTGTCATCAATCTTTCGTCTTTTTTTTTATACATATATAGATATCAAAAGTTGAAAAACAAATGTCGACAATTTATCACGCAAATACATAACGATTCTTTTGAAAAAACAAATTCTTCACGTAAAAAAATAAAAAAATCAAATTTGATTTTTCTTCGATAAAAAAAAATTTGATTTTAATTATTAAAATTAAAAAAAAATTGTGAATATAATTATAATTGATTAATTATATTCACTGGTGATAGTTTAGTTTAAATTATTAACTAGGGTGTTTTTGTAAAATAATTGCGTAAAAAGAAAAAAAATTACACCACGTGAAGTAATCATTATGAATTTTTGGTGATCTTGATTTATAAAAAAAACCACCTTCAACGATTAATTGTGTCGTCGTTTTTTGTCAACTGAGAGAAAAGCAATTAGTAATTAAGCGATACAGAATTCATATCCATTTTAAAATATCACGTTCCAGTGAAAACGAAATCTCTTATACAGAAGTAATATTTTCAACACGTCCGCATTTTTTTAGAAGTTTTTAATATTTATCTTTTGGATTTGTTCATTTTTTTTTTTTTAATGAAATGAAAAATATTACTTCTTGTAAGAGAGAAAAAGAAAGAATTGTCTCTGTAAATGTAAGAATTTTCTCCCTCCCCCCGTCATCATATATATGAACGTACATCTTACACTTTAAGTGTTTACTGAACGTCGTAAAATTAAGTGTAATGATTGTCAAATTAAATTATTCCTAGTAACAATGAAACATTCAACACTATAATTGAAAATGACTTTGTGAATCAGATGGCTCATTTTCTTAAGAGCAAATTAAGTATTTTCTCAATAGGTTCCATCTTTTTAGCGTACACTTAAGTTTATCTTATTTTACCCTTTCATTTTAAGTATAATTATTAATCGCGTATGTGTATATAATGATAAAAAAAATCAAGTGTTAAGCTTCAAAAACAAAAATACATTATTATGATTCACTAACGTTTTTATTTTTTTAATCTATCATCCTGGTTAATTAATCGTGATTTTAAAAAATAATTGTACATTTAATTTTAATTATATTATTTCTATGTTAATTACTTATAAAAATCACTGATAATTAATTAAAAAACATTACTTTGATAATTAATTAAGAATAAATAATTAAATTTTATTTCATTATATATTTACATTTACTTATTATTATTTAATAAATCCGTATTTGATAATTGTTGTAATCCGGACATCCGGATCGCCGTACGAAATTCTTTTTGTTTGCTCTTTTGTTTATTAATTTTTTAAAATAATTTTTCTTTGTTATAATAAAATGTATTTAAAAAATGTATTATTCTGAACCTGTAATAATATAATTCTTGCATAGAATTTTATAAACATTTTTGAAAATAATTGAATTCTTTACAGAAAACTTATCAAAAATGTTTTGAAAATAATTTGAATTGTTAGAAACAATTTAAAATTTTAGAAAACAATTAAATTTAAATTTAAATTTTTTAATTTCTAATTTTAGAAACAATTAAAATTTTAGAAAATCATTGATTTTCTGCAAAGAATTTCATTATTTATGAAAAAAATTGAATTCTTGTCAAAAATTTTATTAAAAATCTTTGAAAATAATTTAATCGTTGTGAAGAATTTCTTAGAATTCTTTAAAAATGAAGTAGTTTTTTAAAAATAATTTTAATTGAAAATTTTGAAAAAAAATTGAATTTGACAAAGAATTTTTCTAATTTTTAAAATGAACATATTTCTTAAAAATTGTATTAAAATTTTGGGAAATTATTCGAAAAATTTAATTTCAATTTTTAAAAGTAATTGAATTATTTAGAGAAATGTTATTAATATTATAATAAAAATAATTAAATTTTAAGAATTTAATTGAATTAAATAATTTTCTTGTTTATGAAAATAATTGAAGTCGTTCAAATAATTTTATTAAAATTTTTGAAAAAAATTGAATTCTTTTGAAGAATTTTATTATTTATGAAAATAATTGAGTTCTTTAGAATAATTTTTTAACAATTTTAAAAAATAATTTAATTCTTTGGAGAAAATTAAAATTTTATCTAAAAATATTTGAATTCCTTTGAACTGTTTTATTATTTATGAAAATAATTGAATTTCTGTGAAGAATTTTATTATTTTTTAAAAAAATCGACTTCTTTAGAAAAAATTTTATTAAAATTTCTAATAATAATTGAATTTGTTCTATAAAATAATAATTGTATTGAAAATAATTGAATTCCTAGAGAGATTTTTATTATTGCTTTGAAAATAAATTCAATTCTTGCAAAGAATTTTATTTAAATTTTGAAAAATAATTGAATTGTTTCTCGAAGAATTTGATTAAATATGTGAAAATAATAAATATTAATAATTAATTAGTTAATGAGTGTTTATATTATTTATTATTATTAATGTTATTATTATTTGATATTAAAGCACTTTGTCTGCACCGTTTTTACTCATTTTTCATCCAGCTGTAAAAATCTACCGTCGGTAAGGGGGAAACTTCTTTTTTTCTTATCTTTCGTAGGTAACTCTCTCAAGAAACTCGCTTGGTGGCCAACAAGTTTGTCTTTTGGCCACCAAGCACTCATAAACTCTATTTTACCAACTATTGTTAAAATTCAGCAATAGTTTCCAATTTTTAATACAAATGTCACTCTAAGTTTGATTTAAAAAAATTAAGTTTCACAAAAAATCGTTTTGTTAATTGAAAAAAAAATATTTTGTTTAATCTAAATACAAACAATCAATAAGTAAATATACTTTTTATGTAAATTTTATATATTAAGTTAATATACATTTTTCTCTAAAATTTCCACTTTTTAGAAAATAATGTCGAATGCTGTGTATTATTATAAACAATTAATTTATTATTGTTTACAATTTTTGTGTTAATTAGATACATTTACTCAGTCAGCAAAAAAAATGTCGACGTTTTCCACTCCCCAAAAATTTGATTTTTTCATAAAATTATCATTATTAGGATAATTATGTCATTTGCTTTATTTTTATTTTTCTCGAAAAAAGAAGAAAAAGATTAATAATTACACCTGAAGTAATAGCCATAACGATCAGGTAAAATTACCTTGTCGTGTATTGTTTCTGTATTTGAAGAGTCAGATGAGTTTTCGTGCAATTGGAGTGCAGTGATGTTGATTAATTTACACACATGTACACACGAAACAGGTGTAAACGTATTAAAAAAATGGACTCGTTCACACTGCTTTCTTTTGAAATGCTTTTTTTTCGATCATTAGAAACGTGAAACAAAAAATTCGTTCATTGCGCTTTTAAAAATGAGAACGCTGCGATGTATATATAATATAAAATAAGGATTTTATCACTCAATCATCTTTAATAAATATTGTAAAACATGAAGAAATCGATAACTCCGAGTCTTCGACAAGACTCGGAGTGGTCAAGAAAAACAATTGACAATTACCGTAAGATCTGCAATTAGGAGTCAGGATAGCGCAGCCAATCAGCAACCATTACTGTAAGCATGTTCAATTACGTGTGTAGAAAGACAAAGAATATTTTTTTTGAGTTGCGCAGATCGTCCGTCGTGAAGCGCTAGTTGCGAAATGCTGCCACTGTGGGAAAACGCCGTGTATTTACGTTGCCGGGGAGGAAGACGGCGCAGCCAATCAGAAAGCGCCGGAAGATTCTCATTGGCTGCCCGCTCTCACTCTCCGGCCACGTATAAATACACGGCGTTTTTTCACAGCGGCAGCATTTCGCAACTAGCGCTTCACGACGGAGGATCTGCGCAACTCGAAGAAAATGTTTTTTGTCTTTCTACATGTTTACAGTGATGCTTGCTGATTGACTCCACTATCTTGACTTCTAGCAATGGATCTTACGGTAATTGTCAATCGTTTTTCTTTATTCCTTGCAATTTGCATTCATAGTATAATATTATAATTATTAATACTTGTTAACCAATCAAATTATGGTTAATGAGCTAACATTCACACTTATGCGCGCATTGATTTCCATTATTGATTTTTACCTGTTGTCGGCATAATTATATATGCATTGATTCTCGATATTGATTTTTCCTCCCACTTCTACACTTGAGATTGCTGATTAATATTCAAATATCAAAACGAGAAATGAGACAGTTTTGTTAAATTAAGTACAGTTCAAGAATCAAATCAATCCTTTTTTTATTATATTTGAAAAAATAAATTACAGAAATTATCAACATATAACTAAGACAGGTTTGACAATATTAGGAAAATAAAATTTTACAGTCGGATATCTCTTGTGTTTTCTAATTTTGTTAAATAATCAACATCAATTGTTGTTTTTTACGGAAATAATCAACTGTTTATAATTAAATCATTAATTTTATTATACTGTGTAATAAATTCGTTCGCGTAGAGCTCGTGTGTAGTTTATTATAATTTTTGATAAGCAGTTTATTTTCTTCATGGTTTTCTAACCTTAAAATTTGTTTTGTATTTGATCGGTGGTATAATGTTTATAGTCGTAAATTGGAATGTGTTCAAAGAATTCAAGTATCAACTATTGAATTGGAATTAATTGTGTTTATGATAATTCTCATTTTTTGGCTTCATAAACATTTTAACAATTAAATTAAAAAAAGGATATCCCATTCTAAAGTTTCGAAAAATAATTGACACCTACGAATAATATTTAATTGTTAATAGTTTTATATCGTTTTGTATACAAGTTAGTGTTCTTTTGAAACAAGGTTATAGTTTAATTGGTTTAATTCAATTTATTGAATTTGTAGGTTAATTAAACCAACATGTTTAATTAATAGTATTGATTTAAGTTTATTTATTACATATTTTCATCAAATTTTTGCTCTGTTTTAATTTAACCAACAGACATGATTAATTAGAATTTAACCGCTTTCTGTTTTAGGAATTAAAATATCTTACATTATTTTTTTCATTTATAATTTGCAGATCCAATTTTACTGAAAAGAAGGCATTCATTTCAGTACTGCTGCTTGTTGAGTTACGATTGTAGAGATTGACAGTTTTCAATACTTTTAACCTTAAATAAACTAAAAATTAGATTTTAAAAGAATGTAAAATAATGATTTTAATTTATCACAAACAAATTATTCTAAAATTGTCTACAGTAATGACAAATAATTAGTTTTTGCTAGCTATCAAAATAATTTCCAATCTTTTCTTATTTATTATTTTTAACTACAATTTAAAAAATCCTCAATTTTAATAATTAATGTTAATAATGTGATCGTTATGAACATTAATTAATTGTTAATTAATTAAATTAATTTTTCGTTAACATTTTTAAATGCTAATTGTTTGCTTCACAGTTCCATTTTCGAAGAAAAATCGAGACTTAGTAAAAATATGGAAGAAGAAAATTCTTGAAGAAAGAACCTGAAGGATGGAAGGAAGGAAGGACGTGGAAGACAAAATTTTTGTTTTCCTAGAGGAGGCGCGATGGCACAGCATCCATCGACCAACGTGGGATTCCCAGCTCTGTGACGCATCAATTTTTAAATTTCTATTTTCTTTAATCCTATTTTTTCAATTTATTTCTTCTAATTCCTTCTCTGTTTTAAATAATGTTTTAATCTCTTTAGTTCATTTAATAGCAATTAATTTACAAATTAATAATTGACTTCACAGTTGTCATTTTCAAAATGTTTTGCAAACGTTTTCCAATTAATGTTCAAATAAGTTTCTTTAATTTTATAAAAAAGGGAAATTTATTATACCGTATTGATTTTATTTACCTATACAAAAATGCTACTACTACTATTTTCATAAAATTTTCCAAAAGAATTCAATTATTTAAAAAAACAAACTTTTAATTATTTTCAAAAAAATAAAAAAAATTTCACAGGAATTTCATTATTTACAAATTTTTTCTATAAATTTCTTCGCTATCATTCAATTAATTTCATAAGTAATACAATTTTTACGAGGATTCGATTATCTTCGTAAATAATAAAATTCTTTTTAGGAATTCAATTGCATTCATTCCAGAATTTCAATTATTTTTAATACAATGTTAATCGAATTCCTCGATAAAATTCTTAAACATTTTTTAAAATTCGTCAAAAGAATTCAGTTATTTAAAAATTTAAAGATTAAATTCGTTATGTTAAAATAAAGTTAAAATTTTATATTATAATTGAATTTTAAAAGCATTAGAGGGTAAATTTTTAGAAATAATTGAATTATTATTGTTCAAAAGTAATATAATTCTTCTTAGGGATTCAATTATTTTCACAAATAATAAAACTCATTGCAGAATTTCAATTATTTTTAATACAATATTAATCGAATTTCTCGAAAAATGTAATTGAGGCTCCGGATCTTAAAAGGACACTTTCAGTATTGATGTTAAATGGCAAAAGTGCCTTTTTAAGATCCGGAGCCTCAATTATTTTTAAAAATTTTATTAAAATTCGTTGATAGATTTCAATAGTTTGAAAATTTGTTAATAACTATTCTTTATGGGAATTAAATTTTAAGAAACATTCAATTATTCAATGAATTATTATTTTTGTATTTATATAATATAATATAATTAAATTCTAGTAGAATTTTCTAATAAAAATTAATTTAAATTTAATTTCAGTTAAAATTTTAGATAATGATAATTGAATATTAAAAGCAATATACTTATCGTGAATTTTTAAATGCATTTTTTTGAAAAAGTTTAATTGAATTTTTTTATTATTATTTTAAGTTTTTATTTTCTAATATTTATTTAATTGAAGAATTTACGAATAATTGGAATTTCGTAAAATTGAATATTGTAAACAAATGGATTTGAAAATTGTCAAAGAACTTTTTAAAAAATTATTAAAAATTATCGATTTAAAGAAGAATTTTAGTTAAAAATTCTTGTAAATAATAATTGAATAATAATTTAATTTGTTTTTACCCATCAAAATTCAGTTCCATTTTGACGAGTAAAAACAAATCAACATATTGCTTAAGATGTTATATTAAATTGTTGTTTCTTTCAATTTACATGAGTCAATTTCTTGAAGGATGAAAGTTTCTTGCAGAGCTGCTCTCGGAGCAGATAGGATGCAGCTGAGTTTCAGGGGATGTTTTTTTCCAAGGAAGAAAATGTCATCAATATTATTGGCCCACAAGAGGGAGGATTGATTATTTATTGCAAATGCTTTCATTACGAATACTATATCGTCATGAAAGCTGTTATGATATTTTTATTACAATGCGGTAAAACCGCGCAAAGGTTTAGTAACTTTGCGGTATAGATATGACAGTTTATGAAAATTTTAATCAACAATGTCAAATAACGGAACAAAATAAGAAAATATTTTTCATTTAGAATTTTAAATTCTTATTTTATTTACAATGAATTAATTTTTCTTATTTTCTTTTAGCTGGGCTGCAAGAAAGGAAGTTTCTTTACTCATAGAAAAAATATGCAGATCTTCCACTACGACGCCTATAATTCGAAATAGTGAGTATTTCTTTTATTTGTAAAATTAAAGTTTAAAAATTATAGTTTTAAAATATGGATCAAATTTATACTAAACTCTTTAATATTTTAATACTTTTGAAAACTTTTTAATATTTGTTTTTTTTGTGAATTTAGTAATAGGCACCTGTCGTAAGTGAAATATGGCTTTTCAAAAGCTGATGAAGAACATTTTTTTAATTTCAATCCTTTTTAGTTTTAATTTAACCCTCTACCTACGCTGACTGGTCCCCATTCTGGTGCTTTTGAATGTAATTCCCTTAAATTTTTTGTTTTTTTTTTTGTTTTTGGTAACGGTCAACTAAGTAGGTAGAAGGTTGAAGTTCTTTAATTTTCTAATCAGTTTTCTCTTTCAGTGTCTAATTCGAAAGATGTGGAGAAGAAAAGTGGTCCCTGCACACTGCCGTGTTTTTTTTTATTTTTATTTTTTTTTTGTAGTTTACTTAGTCTATTTTTTTGTTTTTTTTAAAGTAGTGTATTTAGTCTATTTTTATTTATTTTTGTTTAAATTTTAATTTCACGGTTTCGTGTGGCCCTTGACCTGGCGCAGAAGTGCGATCAAGAGCCAGGGATCTTCAAGGGTGGCCCAGAAGGGGTGATGTAGGGAACCCATCGCCACAACGTGGGCTCATCCACCGTGGGAATCCCAAAGTGGTTTATCACAAACTGTGATACCACTAAACAAGTGAGTCGATTAAACAATCGACTCAATATTACAAAATTTCCTTTTAAATGTTTTTTCCCTGTTTATTACGCTTTTTGAATTGATTTTTTGCTATTAAAATTAGTAGAGTAAATTAATTTTGAGAGTCAAAAATCAATTTTTTGAATATTGCTTTAAAGTTATAAACTTTGCAAATATTTTTTATTTTTAAAAAGTGAATTTAAATTTTTATATTTATCGATTTGAAACTTAAATTAAATTAAATTGAATTAAATTTAGAAATTTTTTTAAAACAGGGAAAGAACAAAAACAACATAGTGACACCATTGCCAATTTTTATTATTTCGTAGTATTTTCTGATACAACGTAAATAATATTTTTGTCAATGTTTATTATATTATTTGCTATCTATGACCTTTCAATTGTTTAATTTGCAATGCTTTGCCATTTTTGCTATGATGCCAAGTAACTTTTTCCTATGATTAAAAATTATTAAAAGTAGATTTCTATTTTTCATTTTTTATCTCAGTGATATTTTATTAATTTTCAAATTCATTGCAATTGAAATTTTTCCTAGTTAATACATTCCATCTTTATTCAATTTTTTCGTTTTAATCAATTATTTAAAGTTTTATTCGATTAATGTATGTTGTATTCAATTCTTGGTTTAAAGTTGAACTTTTCGCAAATAATAATTAAAAAGTACTGAACGCTCAAATGAACAAAATTTGTTAATTTCTTCTTCAAATAAAATTTTTGTTACAATAAATTTGCGTCACTATAAAGAAAATTAATTATATAGTTTCTAAATGTAAAGTTTATCACTTTCATTCATTGGTATCAATGAAAATTAATCTGTAATTTATGAAAATATTTTTGATAAAAAATATTTCGTTCATTGATTTGAACGTTCAGAACTTTGGAGACTTGGCAAATGGCATTTATTAGATACAATTAAGTGTTTTTCTTTCAGAAATTTTGTTTTTCTTTTTTTGAGTGTTTTTGAGCTAAGGTGGCGGATGCGTCCCGGGACGTATGGGTGAGCCTAACGTGCCCCTTTATCCCTAGTGTAGGCTTTTTGCACCTTGGCGGTATGAGAGAGGATCGTGGAGTGAATGTATTTTAATTAATCAAAAATTTGAGTATAAAATTTAGGAATTTTTATTTATAGGATGGAAGGTAATTTTTTAGAAGTGTGATTGAGAGAGTTCTCTTTTTACAGGCGGTTCGTGAATTAGAAATAGGTTTCCAATAAATAGACGCTTAAATAAACGAAAAATGATCGGGAAGGTAGAAATCGGGTAGGTAGAACAAGTTATAGGTAGGAAAAATCGGAAATATTTTCGGCTCAAAATTTGAGTCACAATTACTGGAATTTACCAGTTCCAATGGATCCTTTTGACTCATAATTTGAGTTGCAATTACTGGATTTATCAGTAATAAGGTGAATACTTTGCATGATACTTATTTTTGTCACTATGTTGTTAACTATGTTTCTTTATGATATTTTGATAATTTTGTGTAACATGTTATATTGTATTGTACTTGTTTGATTACTGTAAAAAGGAAATCTTATTTTAAGGGAAGAAAGAGTCTTATTTCAGGTTGCAACATTTTTAAGACACTCTTTATTGATTTTCAGAATAGATTTTTCATGCTGATTTTGATCTCTTTTAAATGTGATGAATTTAAGACAATTTATCTACAAAAATCATTAGCCTTCGGCTGAATTTAAGACTGTGCCTATTAAATTAATATCTAACTAAATCTAAATTTCACATTCTTCGTAAAATTGATATTTATTTCATATTTATTTATATTAAAATTATTTTCGCAAAAGTTAAATTTTAAATTAAGACTAAATTTTATTTTCAAGACTCAATTAATCTCTGCCCTGTCTTAAAATAAGATTTAATTTTTACTGTCGTGTACTCTTTACAGATTTCTATAAAAATGTCGTTAGCAATATTTTCTAAAAATATTTATATATATTATTTCTTTTGTTGGTAGTTTTTTAAAATTTTGTTATTTATTTTATTTTTTTAAACTGATGTATCGCTAGAGAAGATACAAAATTCTTACATTTTTTTTCTTTACTCTCCAATTGTTAAAACTTTTAACTCTTACAAATTATTTTATTTAAATATAAATTATTTATTGTATTATAATTCTGTAAAGAGTACACACCTATATAGTTGGGAATTTATTCAACTTCTTTTTTACTGTTTACTGTGGATGTCCTAGTTGAAGTCCACTAAAACCACAGTTTTTGGTTTTTATTTCAACAATACATCATCATGTTAAATATTAATAGAAGAGAATCGTTAAATATTCTCTTATTTTCGAACCAATCAACTATTTAAAAATAGTTGCAAGAGATAAAATATGATGTCCCATTGTTCAGAAATATTTATTTTCTATTAGTAACAATCGATATAGAACAAAAATTGAAAATATCCATTAAAATAAATAATTTAAATTTTAAATAAATTAAATTAATAATAGTTTGACAATTTTTTTTTAGTAAAAATTCTACTTTTAAAACAATTTTTGCATTTACTTTATTGAATTAATTCTACAAATTATAAAAAATAATTGTAGTTTTCAATTTACTTGGGAGTTCTCAAAAACAAATTATTTATCAATGTTTCAATAATTTTGACGGGTTTTATAATTGATATAAACACATTTTTTTTTTATCTAAGAAACTTCTTTATTTTTAAATAAATTAAACAATTTATTTCTTAAATCTAATATCTTTTTGCATTGTTAGAAAAAGTAGTAGTTAATACAATAAACTTTTATATCAATACAAACTCGTCTATCTCTGCATTTCGTAAAATGGAGTACGTCAATTATTTTGCGTAAATTTTTATACAAAATACAATTCACATCACTTTACAAATTTGAGAAATAACGAAAGAAAAATTAATTTTCATTTATATAGAGCAATCTGATAATGGAAAATAATTTTATTTGTTTTTCACTTTGTTTTAATTATCTCTAAACGATTGATTAGAGTGGATTTGTTCCAAATATAAACAAATTTACTATAAAGCTTTTGTTTGAACCAAATAAAATTTTATTGTATTAAATAAATTTTATTTGAAACAAATAAAAAGTCTAGTTGGCTCTGAGTCAAATATATTAATTATATATTACAAAATAAAAACTTCAAATAATTTTAGAAAAAATCAGCAATTAAACTTTCTCAAAAAACTTAATTTCAAAATTCAATTATTTCAAAAAATTCACACTATATTGCTTTTAATATTCAATTATCTAAAATTTTAACTGAAATTAATTTTTAAATCAATTTTTTATTAGAAAATTCTACTAGAATTGAATTATTTTTAATACAAAAATAAATAATTTACAGTGAGTTCTCGCGAGTCGTTCAATTCTCGAAAATTTTCAAGATCATAAAACTCACGAGTCGTTCAACGCATAAGCCACGCCTCCAAGGCGATTTTAGGGATGTATGAAAACTATTTATCGCCCCGAAAGACAAAATATTCAATGACTTTGGTCCGTTTAAATTACACTGCACTGAGCACCGGCGCGCGCATGCTAGAAATTGAACGACTCGTGAATCGGACACTGGAAAGATTCGGTCTTCTACCGCCGCAGAGGTAACATCGTGTGCGCGCATGCTAGAAATTGAACGACTCGTGAATCGGACACTGGAAAGATTCGGTCTTCTACCGCCGCAGAGGTAACATCGTGTGCTCTCTGTGGTTTCTTTAGTTCGCGTCGTGAAAAAGTATTACCTACTTCCTGCAAGCCCGAGCGCTGCAGACGTTGTTTCTTAAGAGTATTGTGCTGTAGTGTTTTTCCTATTAATCAAATCGTTATTCTTCGTCGATAAAATAACCTGTCGCGTGGGCCATTGTGGCCGACGAGACAGACGCGTTGCGCGCGCATGCGCAAGGCGAACACCCCGTAGCGTCTAAAAATCAAGGAAAAAAAGAATGTCCTCAAGCCCGAAGGGGGACATTATTTCGGACACAGGTCAACTCGGAGACGAAAACTCGAATGGCTCTACTGTAGATAAAGAGACTGCCCAAATTGCAGATGCTCTCTTGTTTTACAAACACCAGGTAAGCAACAAACGATTCAGGAGTGACTCTTCGAGCTCCACTCTTTCAGACCATTCCAAAATGGATGTCGAGACATCAAACGACCCCAGTACTAAGAAGCCCCCCCCCCAAATAGTACGAACAAAAATCCTTCCGTAAGGGCCCGCCACTTCGCAGATATCCAATCTCGCAAAAAGGAAACTGCAAAGTTTTTATTCAACAAAACCCAGATTCTCCAAACGCTAAGGAAAAGATACACAAATTATCTTTTGGCCGTATCATTAATTCGCGTTCCTCCCAATTAGGAACTCCAATCATAGATATCAAATCAAATGGTGTTAGTAAACTTTGCGTCACTATGAAATCAGCAGTCGACGCAAATAGCCTACTCGACGACAAGTGCCTTAAAGACAAAAGACTATTAGCGTTCATTCCGGCAAACTTTTGCTCTTGCCAAGGCGTTATTCGAGACATTCCCACGGATATTACTGAAAACGAAATAAAAAAGAAAACAGAATTTTTGGAAATCCTTACACCTCGATTACTATTATCGAAGTACGTCGACTAAATAGAAAAGTTAAAAACGTAGAAACAAGTAAATTCGAACTTCAGTCTTCTCGTTCCGTCCTTGTCACATTTTCAGGTATCGATCTTCCAGAAAGAGTTGCTCTTTTCAAAGCATCCCTACCTGTATCTCGATACATTCCGCAAGTTAAAATGTGTCATAAATGTCTCAGATTTGGTCACATTTCCTCACAATGTAGATCATCGCCGCGTTGCTCTCACTGTGGAGGTGCCCATTCCAATTCGAAAGAATCTCCATGTTCGGAGTTATCAAATCCTCCTAAGTGCATCCACTGTTCCGAGGCCCACGCAGCCAATTCCAATGTGTGCACTGAGTTCAAATTTCAAAAGGAACTTCGAGAATACGCATCCAAACATGGTTTTGTCTTTTTCTGAAGCCAAAGCCGCTCTACGGTCGCGCAACCGAAAAACTCGAATCGATACACACCTGATGTCTCAAAATCTCCTACTTCGTCTCCATCATTTAATTTTTCGAACTACCCTAATCTAAACGATTTACCAACTCCATCAACCTCTCACGCTCCCTTTCCAACGTTTCGCTCCTATAATGAAATTACACAAACACCTCAATTTAAAGCTCCTGCAAAGCTCCATTCTAAATCTAAACAAAAGAAACCCGAATCACTACAACGCAAAAATACTTCCTCGCCAATCTCAAAATACTTCAACAACGGGAGATCAGAAATATCACTCCCTGACGGATTTGCTCTCCAAAACAACTCATCACAAACTTCAAACCCAACAACAGAAAATCTCGACACATCATCTGTCGATCCAATCAACTTAATTAATAATATTCTGTCAATCCTAACTACTCTAGTTAGTACAATTGCTTCCAACTCCCCAGAAGCAAAACAAGAAAGTTTCAATCTGGTTAACACCATCTCGAATAGCATTTCATCTTTATCATTACTACTTTCTTCTTCCAATAATGGCCCTACAAAATAATCTCAAAATCATGCAATGGAATTCCCAGGGCGTCTTAAACAAAAAAGGCGACCTTTCAAATATATCGAACAACTTAGACATAATTCTTCTTTCGGAATCCTTTCTAAAACCATCCAAACACTTTTCCCTCAAGGGATTTAACATAATCAGATCAGACAGAGTGTCTAATAGAGGAGGTGGACTAGCGATTGCTATCAGAAGTGGCATTAGCTATTCCAGGATTAATTCAATACCTAACGTCGAGAACAGTCTTGAGACCTTAGCAATATCCGTTCAATCTTCTGGTGGAGACCTGCTAATCGTTTCACTTTACAGAGTTCCATCTCCTGATAACAAAATTTCAAGCGCTCATTGGACCAATCTTTTTAACTCTATCTTTTTCAATCAACGATCATGCGGTCTTGATTGGTGGTGATTTCAATAGCCACCACACCTCATGGGGTTAGCACCCGCAACTGCTATAATGGAGAAGAACTACGTGACTCCTTAGATTCTGCTGATCTCGTCTGCATGAATAACGGAAAACCAACCTTCAGGAATCGCCCGGGTTTTGCCAATTCCGTTTTGAATCTCACATTTGTTTCACCTCACCTTTCTCTGGCTGCTACATGGGATACATGGGACGACACACTGGGAAGTGACCACTTTCCAGTCATCATCAGTCTAGGTGTGACAGTACCGATTTCAACGTTCTCTTCTCACAAATACAAACTCAAAAACATTTCTTGGCCTACTTTCTCTTCTAATCTAACTAAATTTATCGAAGACTCTAGTCTCAATTCTAACTCTCCCCACCCGAATGTTCTAGATAATTACAGCCTCTTTGTCACAGGCGTGGATGAGGCGATAAAAATTGGCCTGTCCTCAGCCCAAAAATAGAGTTCATAACTTCAACACCAATCATCCAAGAAGACCTGTCATTCCCACTCCCTGGTGGAACGAGACTTGCGACTCGGCTGTCTCTGAAAGGAAAAAAGCGCTAAAAACCTACAGGAGAGTCTCTAACATGGAGAATTACATCATTTTAAAAAAAACGGAAGCCTGCGCAAAAAAGACATTCAACAAAGCCAGAAGAGACTCCTTTAGAACATTCTGTGACTCCCTCGATAGACGTACTCCAATCTCTAGAATATGGAGAACTATTAAGTCTTTTAAAAATCGTTTATACTCAACCAGCTACAGCTTCCTGCTCAGCTGATAGGGAGGTGGTGGCGAAGCTTCACGGCCTAATCGATGAGTCTTGTCCGCCCACTGTGTTTCGTGAGCAATTTCCCAATGTCTTCAGATCTAATGAATTTCTTGATCACCCATTCTCTGAAGAAGAGCTCAGAGTTGCGATTACCTCCTTAAAACTCAAATCTTCTCCAGGCCTTGACAAAATCGATAATAACGTTATCCAACATTTTCCTCCAAAGGCAAGATCCGCCCTTTTGGACATTTTTAATTCAATTCTCACAACATTTTCATTTCCACCGTCTTGGAATGAATTTCTGATCCTTTTTATTCCTAAATCCTCTCCAGGAAAATTCAGACCAAATTTCATTAGCTTCGTGTTTATTCAAACTAATGGAAAAATTAATCCAGTCGAGACTTAATTGGCATTTAGAACACAACCTTATGTTGTCTTCCACCCAATTCGGTTTCAGGAAGGGCAGATCATGTGCGGACAACCTAGCGATCTTAGCGACGGAGGTGTGGACCGGTTTTGCCAACCGTCAGATAACGGCTGGCTTATTCCTAGATTTGAAAGGAGCCTTTCCAAGCGTCATGCCGAGTATTTTGGCTGAAGATCTCAGAGAATTAGGTATCCCAAAATCGATAACTAAATTTATCTACAATTCTGTTGCATATAAAAAACTCTTTTTTAAAATAAATGGCGAATTTATTGGACCCAGAATTAACACTGTAGGCCTTCCTCAAGGAAGTGTCCTCAGTCCTGTTAATTACTCCATATATACCAGAAAACTATCATCCATCATACCTGATGATTGCATTTTAATTGAATTCGCGGATGATATTGCAATACTTTGCAGATTCCAACGACGCAACAGAATGTATCGCCATTCTTCAAAATTGCCTAAATATAATCTCAATTTTCTTATCTGACAGAAACCTCGAGCTATGCCCTGATAAAACTAAATTAGTCTTGTTTAACAGACTTAGACTGGACACAGACAACCCGAATTTGACTATTAGTATAAATAATACAATGATATTTCCATCAAACTCAGTTAAATTTCTAGGCCTAAATCTAGATACTAAATTTAATTTTGACGATCACTTCAAATACTTAGCGGATAAATCTAGAAAAGTACTCAATATACTCAAGGTGCTCAGAGGCGTCTGGTGGGGGGGTGCTGATCCTGATATTCTTTTGAAGGTTTTTCGTTCAATGATTAGAAGCTTATATGAATATGGTTCTCATACCTACACTTTCCAACGCCATAAATATTTTGACAAACTCGAAAAAATCCGTAATCAGGCTCTCAGACTTGCCTTAGGCTATAGGAGGAGCACTCCCATAAATGTCATGTTAGCCGAAACCTGTGAACCGCCCTTAAGAAAAAGATTCTGTTATCTAGCCAAAAGATATTTAATTAAGACCTTTTCAAACCTTACCCACCCTCTTCCCAACAATCTTAGAGCTCTATGGATTTCCACCCAACAAAAAAACACCTACCAAATCAAAAATACCTTTATTCTAATCATCGCTTACGAAAAAGTCTTAAATTTCAAATCTCAAATCCGCCAATCATTTCTACATCCTTATTTCGAGTTCCCTTATGAGGACCACCTCTTTATTCCTGAAGTTGATTTCAAAATAGGAAATACAGTAAAAATAAACCCGGCTCCAAACGCAATTTTCAACGATCTAACCCGTCATAAATTTAATAATTTTGCATTCTTCTTTACGGATGGTTCCAAAACTGAATCGGAAGCTACAGCTGGATGCTCCTTTGTTTGTACCTCACATAATATTTTACATTCTTGGAAATTACCTAATCTGGCATCCATTTTTTCTATCGAAGCCATTGCTATACACTGGGGTCAAAAAGTTTCAGTACATTTGTACTGATAACTTTAAAATGCTCGCTTCACTTCAAATTTAAATATTTCTGTAAAAATTGGTGTTAGAGATATCAAACTAGGATCATTTTGAAGTTCAATAAATTTAGAGTCAAATAGGCTTAGACATAACCAATTTTAATAGTGTAAATATTAAAAATATAATTCTTTAAAGTTAGAGATTTTTTGTGAAATTGCGATTTTGAAATTTGGAATTCAAGCGTACGCCAATTGAACAAAATTTTTTTTTTAAATTTGACAGTTGCACAATATTAAGTATAAAATTCCATTCTTTAATTCTAGACCAAAAATAATTCACAAATATTAAGTAATTTTTTCAAATTCTATAAAAATAACTTCCCTTGCTCTCGAAATTTTTCAAAGAATATTAATTGCAAATTCGTCGTTTCCGTTCACTTGTTTTTATCAATTAACCACACTTTTGAAAAATATGCACCTTTTTGTTATTGTAAAATAAAAAAATAGTCACCTAGAAAGAAAATAAGGAATAATGATAGAGTTAAAATTTGTAAAACAATAAGAAGAGAAATAAATTTCATGGAAATATCTTAAATTTTCTAAGATGAAGAGGTTCTATATTTTTCAAAAGTGTGGTTATTTGATAGAACAAGTGAATGAAAACGACGAATTTGCAATTTATATTCTTCGAAAAATTTAGAGCAAGAGATATTATTTTTATAGAATTTGAAGAAAATACTTAATATATGTGAATTATTTTGGTCTAGAATTAAAGAATGAAGTTTGTACTTTTTATTGTGCAACTATCAAAACTTAAAAAAAAATTTTTTTCAATTGGCGCACGCTTGAATTCCAGATTTCAAAATCGCAATTTTCACAAAAAATCTCTAACTTTAAAGAATTATTTTAATATTTACACTATTAAATTGGTTATATCTTAGCCTATTTGACTCTAAATTTATTGAACTTTAAAAATGATCCTACTTTGATAGCTCTTACATCTATTTTTACAGAAATATTTGAATTTTAAGTGAAGCGAGCACTTAACAATAATTAGTACAAATGTACTGAAACTTTTTGACCCCAGTGTACTGTATTGCTTAGATTACATTCTCTCCCAGGATTACCCAAAATCTGTTATCTTCTCAGATTCACAAAGTGTTTTGCACAGTATTGCCTCTGAAAACCCTGCTAACATTAAAAACGCCCTTGTCTTTCTAATCAGAAATAGACTTTTTACACTCTCTAAAACTCAATCGCGAGGTGCACTTAGTTTGGACACCTGGTCATGCGGGAGTTGAGGGAAACGAGTTAGCGGACCAAACAGCCAAAGAGGCGGCATTAAATGGTACCTTTCTTAACATCGACCTCCCTTTCTCGGATTTTTACAGCCAACCGCGCCTAGAATTAAAAATCAATTGCGACGAATTTTTCAGAGCAGTTGGCGAAATTAAAGGTATCTTATACACACAGAAATTCTACCAATGCCGAAAAAAAACCTTGGTTTCACTCATTTGTCGAACGCAGAGAATGGATAGTTTCCATCTGTAGGATGAGGAGCAACCATTACTCCTTAAACGAGAGCATGTTCCGAAAAAACTTGGTCGCCTCACCGGGATGTTCCTGGAACCCTGAAATTGTTCAAGACTTGGACCATGTCCTCTGGGCTTGCCCTAAATTCAATACTCATCGTACCTCTTTAATAAAGTCATTCTCAAAAGCTCTAAACTGTCCTCCCCCCTTTTTGCAGTACTCAATTTCTAACAAAACCCTACTACTAGAATTGTCTCGCCTATCTTTAGACTTCTTAAACTCTGCAATTTAAAAATTAATTTCTGCCTATGATTTATTCATATCGTTTGTTGCCTTACTTATTTTATTTTATATTTTTCCTTATATAATATATTATTATCTATTTTCCCGCTTACGAATCTCCGAGGTTCGCCTGTGTCCGAATTGTGTTGTCCCTCTCCCCCTGGCCTATCCTGCCTGGGGGAGATGGACAACATATCACGATTGCGGAGCGCACCGCAAGCGAGATGAAGCGCGTTTTTTTTTTTTTTTTTTTTTTTTTTTTTTTTTTTTTTTTAAATTTTGTTTCAGACAGTTGCATACCCATCCCTGGACACAGATCATGGCTGTATGTACAAAGCCTTAAATGGCTAGTACGTTGCCAACACGTCACCATATAGTGTTTTACACACTCTATGGCTAAGAAGAAGAAGAAGAATCGGACACTGATCAGCTGTTGAACGACTGGCGAGTTTGAACGACTCGTGAGTTGAACGACTCGCGAGAACTCACTGTATTGAATAATTGAATATATTTCTTAAAAATTCAAATCTCATAAATAATTTTATCAACAAATTTTTAAATAATTGAATTTTTTCGACAAATTTTAATATCATTTTTAAGAATAATTACATTTTTCAAGGAATTTGATTAAAATTGTATATTAAAAATAATTGAAATTCTGCAATGAGTTTTATTATTTATGAAAATAATTGAATTCCTGAAAAGCATTTTATTATTTACGAAAATAATAGAATCCCTGTAATAATTTTATTATTTATGAAAATAATTGAATTATTGCGAAGAAAATAGAAAATTTGTAAATAATTGAATTCCTGTGAAATTTTCATAATTCATAATTTTATGAAAATAATTGAATGTTTGCCAAGAATTTTACCAAAATTTTTGAAAAATAATTGAATTTCGGAGAAGAATTTTATTATTTTCTAAAGATAATTGAAATTTCCACGAGATTTTAAAAAAATGTTTGAATATAATTGAATTTCTGCATTCATTTGTAATTTCTCTAAAATTCTCTAAATAATATATCGTACAATTTACGAACTTTTCGTTCTTTTTCAATCAAATTACGGCAGACCTTTCTTTTTAAAAAAAAACTGACTTTTACGGACTTCAAGCAAAGTTATGGACTTTTACGGGATTTACGGACTTAGTTCGAGCCTTGTATAACGAAAAATAAAAAATTGTTGTTCATTTGTAACAATTTAACAGCATGTGACTGTTACAGAAATCAATGTTAATTTTTTCGACCACTTTTCTCTCAAAATATTAAATAAATTAAGCTAGTTTTTTGTGAATAACTCTAAAATATAATAAAGAAGAGCAGTGATGTGCAAAAAGGTTTTAATAATTCTAAAATAAATTATAAAAAAATACTTTGAAATCGGAAAAAGACGAGAAATTGATTAAAAGTGATTTTGAGAACTGATAATTTTAAAGTTATTTTTTAATAAATAATTTTAAAAATATTAAAACTTTTTCACATCACTGCCCTTCTTTATGATATTTTAGAGTTATTCACAAAAAACTAGCTTAATTTATTTAATATTTTAAGAGAAAAGTGGTCGAAAAAATTAACATTGAATTCTGTAACAATCACATGCTGTTAAGTTCTAATTCCTCTGGATTGGATTCCACTCTTTTTGGATATAGAATATTGTCGCAAGGAGTCATATATATTTATAAATATATTTGTGAAAGATAATGAACACTTTTTTGTGTCAGAAATAAGAGAGAAAAAAAGAAAAAGAAGATGAGTAAAAACACATCTAAGGTCTCATAATGAGTTTTCAAGAAACACACTCTCTGTTCTGACTTTGCGTTATTATTCTGTCCTAACTGCTAAATGGATTTAGCGATGACCTCAAAGACCCCTTTTCCACACACCTTCTGCAATTAGCATCCAATTTGTTTCACTAGATGACGAGAACATCCTCTCATCTGTATACATGCATGTATATATAAGCGGGAGAACGACGTCTTGTGCAAATGCCATCTTGACAATCAACAACGCTGTTACTGTGTTATTGCTAGTTTATATAGTTAGCTGTTCACGAAAATATCTTTTTTGAGCCACCCCTTGTGATGATGACAAACTTCGAAGAAAGAGATTCGTCGTGCCGAATCTCTCACTCTCTCTCTTCTTATTTTCTCTACCTTTTTTCCTATGTAGCCCTTTTATCTTTCTTTATTTGCTCTAATTCTTCTTTTTTCTTCTTCGTCTTCTTCTACTTAAATTATCATTTTTTCAAATTAGACAAATTTTGGGTTCCTTTACGGATTTACGGATTGTGCGACTTTTTCGACTTTTTTCGACTTTTCTAAGGAAATATGTGACTTTTTTCGACTTTTTTGTGAAAAAATGCAACTAATCGACTTTTCGAGATTTTTTTTTAGAAAGAAAATGCGAATGAAATTAAATTTTTTTTTTAAATTTAAAGGAAAAAGTTTGAGTCAAAAAAAATGTTCTGTTACATTTATTTACAAATTTTTCGAAAACATCAATAACTTCTTTTATAAATAAATATTTAATTATTGTTTTTCCATAGAAATTAAAATTCTTCAAAAAGATTCAAATTCAAACCTTGTTGAAATTAAACAACTTATAAAAAATTGTTTATAAAACATGAAGAAATCGATCACTCCGAGTCTTCGACTCGGAGCAATCGTTGTCTTCATGTTTTATAATAATTAAAGATGACCGAGTGATAAAATTATTATTTTATATTATAAGACTTTATAAAAAAAAAAAAATGTTATCATATTTTGATGAAATAATTGAATTATTGAAGAAATTTATAAAACATTAGTAAGTAATTGAATTTTTGCAAAAGAATGTTGATATTTACAAAGATAATTGAAATTTTGAAGAGAATTTAAAAAAAACTTTGAAAATAATTGAATTTCTGTGAAGAACTTTCTTACTTTTCAAGATAATTGAATTTTGCAAAAAATTGTATCAGAACTTTTGAAAATAATTAAATTTTCAGGATGAATTTTATTCTTTATGATGAAGATAATACAAATTTTAAGAAGAAATTAAAAAAAAATTTTGAAAATAATTGAAACTTCTGCGAAGAATTTTATTACTTTTGAAAATAATTGAATTTCTAGGATGATTTTTATTATTTTATAAAGATAATTGAAATTTTGACAAGAATTTTATTAAAATTCTTTGCAAATAATTGAATTCCAGGGAAGAATTTTATTATTCACAAAGATAATTCAAATTTTGAACAGATTTTTTTTAAAATGTTTAAAAGTAATTGAATTTTGCAGAAGAATTTCGATATTTATAAAACATAATTATTGAAATTTTGAGAAGAGTTTAAAAAAAAAAAAATTTGAAAATAATTGAATTTCTGTAAAGAATTTTCTTACTTTTGAAGATAATTGAATTTAGCAAAAAATTTTATCAGAACTTTTGAAAATAATTAATTTTTATGAAAAAATTTTTATTATTTATAAAAATTTTGATGCAAAATTAAAAAAAAATTTTTGATCATTATTGAATTTTTGCGAAGAATTTTATTACTTTTGAAAATAATTGAATTTCTAGGATGAATTTTTATTATTTATAAAGATAATTGAAATTTTGACAAGAATTTTATTAAAATTCTTTGCAAATAATTGAAATTCAGGGAAGAATTTTATTATTCACAAAGATAATTGAAATTTTGAACAAATTTTTTCTAAAAATGTTTAAAATAAGTAATTGAATTTGCAGAAGAATTTCCATATTTATAAACATAATTGAAATTTTGAGAAGAGTTTAAAAAAAAATTTGAAAATAATTGAATTTCTGCAAAGAATTTTCTTACTTTTGAAGATAATTGAATTTTGCAAAAAATTTTATCAGAACTTTTGAAAATAATAAATTTTATGATGAATTTTATCTTTTTAATAAAATTTTGACAATTTTAAAAATTTGACGAAAAATTAAAAAAAAATTTTTGATTATAATTGAATTTTTCTGCGAAGTATTTTATTACTTTTAAAAATAATTAAATTTTCTAGGATGAATTTTATATTATTTATAAGATAATTGAAATTTTGACAAGAAATTTTATTAAAATTTTTTGTTAAAGAATTGTATTTCGAAGAAGAGTTTATTATTATTTATAAAAATAATTTACATTTTAAAGAGAATTTTTAAAAAAATGTTAAAAATACCTAATTAATAATTTTGCTATAGGTGGATTCCACGTCAGTTCAACACACTTATTTTCATGACTTGTTGGATTTGGCTGTAAATTTGTAAATTCATTTACTTTTATAGTGATAAACAACTCCACCAAATATTTTTTTCAAAATTTTGAAAATTACCAAAAATATGGCATTTTCAAAATTTTTTGTCTTCTTTTTTTGAAAGTGCTATAACTTTGGTTCTAATTAACCGATTTTGGATTTTAAAAAAAGGATTTCTTTGGTTTTAAGTATATTTTAAGGGTTAAAATTAAAAATAAGAAAAAAAAAATTCAAAAAAAATTTTTTTTTGAAATTTTGAAAAATTAAAAATTCGTTTTTGAAAAAACATCATCTTCGATTTTTTTCAAAATTTTACTAAATGTTAGGGCAAATGTGCTTTACATGTCCTGTAAGTTTTATCTTGGATCTCTAAGGGATTCGAAGTAAAAAAAGAAAACGTAACCACAAATTACGAACAAATAGGGCAAAATTCCTCACCTGCCCAGGTAAAAAAATGAATTTTTCTCTAAACTTTGCTTAAATGTTACTATTATTAGTAGAAGTGTAAATATTAATTTTTTTTTAATTTGATAAAATATTTTTTGAATTATGGAGTTTCAAAATTTTGATTTTTTTTGAAATATTATTTTTTTCGATTTAATACATTTATAAGTAAAAATAATCAAATTTAAAGTATGAATAGTGGGTTTTTAAAAGGGGTTTTCACGGGCTATAAGCTGGTGATGAAAAAAAAGTTGTTTTCTGTCAATTTGACCTTGAAATTCAAGGTCAAATTTCTTAATTTCAATATACAGTAGAACCCGGTTAATACGAATTTTCCCGCTTAAGACGCTCATGTATGGTAGTCCCTGCAATTAAAGACATACTTTTTATATCCCACCAAATACTTTTTCCCGCATAAGACGCATTCTTAGTGCGGTCCCTACAGAATCGTATTAACCAAGTTCTACTGTATCTCAAAATCGGTATTTTTTTATTTTTTTCTAACCTAATCCCAATCGAAAGCTTACCTTTTTTCATATGAGCCATGTTAAAACTCAGAGTGGGACCATGGATCTTTTTGAAGAAACTAATTATAAATCATCATTTTCTATGTAAAATAATGATAAATTATTATTTTCCTCAAAAATTCTCATGGTCCCACTCTGATTCTTACATGGCTCATAGAAAAAAGGTCACCAGCTTATAGCCCGTGAAAACCCCTTTAAAAAACCACTATTCATACTTTAAATTTGATTTAATTTTACTAATAAATATATTAAATCAAAAAAAATATTTTTTTTCAAAAAAATCAAAATTTTGAAATTCCATAACTTAAAAAAAATATTTTATCAAATTCAAAAAAAATTAATATTTACACTTCTACTAATAATAGTAACATTTTAGCAAAGTTTAGAGAAAATTCATTTTTTTACCTGGGCAGGTGAGGAATTTTGCCCCATTTGTTCGTAATTTGTGGTTACGTTTTATTTTTTTACTCCGAATCCCTTTGAGATCCCAAGATAAAACTTACAGGACATGTAAAGCACATTTGCCCTAACATTTAGTAAAATTTTGAAAAAAATCGAAGATGATGTTTTTTCAAAAACGGATTTTTAATTTTTCAAAATTTCAAAAAAAAAATTTTTTTGAATTTTTTTTTTCTTATTTTAATTTTAACTTAAAATATATACTTAAAAACCAAAAAAATCCTTTTTTTAAAATCCAAAATCGGTTAATTAGGACCAAAGTTATAGCACTTTCAAAAAAAGAAGACAAAAATTTTGAAAATGCCATATTTTTGGTAATTTTCAAAATTTTGAAAAAAATATTTGGTGGAGTTGTTTATCACTATAAAAAGTAATGAATTTACAAAATTACAGCCAAAATCCCAACAAGTCATGAAAATAAGTGTGTTGAACTGACGTGGAATCCACCTATAAATTTTATTAGATTTTTAAAAATTGTATGTTGTATTGATTGATATTAATGTATATCTGTTGTGGAGAAATGTGATTTTTTTACAATTTTGACAATTTCGTATTTCCTTTTTGTCGTTTTTTTCTAAAATTTCATGCGACGTTTTTACGACTTTTTCGGAAATTTTATGCGACTTTTCGTGACTTTTGTTGTAAATTTATGCGACTAAAGCCACTTTTTTTTAGTCTTAAAGACGATCCGAGCCCTGCTGATGTTGCGCTTTTTCTGTTATCTTCAATACCGAAAATCAGGGTAATTATAGAACAAAAATTGCAATTTGTGCCTTTTTTTGGTTTAGAAAGATTGTAAATTGCTTTAAAAATCCGTTTTGTAGATGTGTTTATTATCCTATTGAAATATTACTGCGAGTTGTAGTTGAGAAAAAATTTGTTGAAGAAGCTATTTGTGTTTACAATTATTTACGATACTCAGAAAAGTGTGAAATGAAAAAAATTGAAAAATAATTAAGGCAATTACAGCAGAAACTCGATTTAGCGGTCGGTTCTGTTCTTGTTTTTGTTCTTGCCACTACATCGAGTTTCTAGTGTAATAATTAGTAATTAATTCATTGATTAACAAATAATTAATTATAATCGAATCAAGATATACACATTAAACGCAGTCTCTGAATTTAGCATCCTCAGAAAAGTGTGCAAAGAAAAATGTTAAAAAATAATGAACTTTCTCATTTTCGAGAATTCCTCAACATTTTTCTCTCATTTGCTCTCCTCTGCGATTCTTTCTCTGTTTCGCTTCCTCTCTCTCCTTGTCTTGAGAACGCGGGAGGCGCGCAATGTATATAAATGAAAAGACGTGACGATTAGTCAAGCGAAATCGTCCATCTCGTCTGAACATACGAGACATGACATACGTCTGTGTGTGTGTGTGTATGGACCACCTCTCGAAATAGACAAATGAAAAGAAGAAGAATCAAGAAGCTTGTATTCTTTCCACTAAACCGCCTACTTAATTAAAACAACATTAAGGCTGTATTTTCCCCATATTTCTCTCTGAAGATACCGACATTGCCTATGGTCCGTGCAGTGGCACTCTACGAAATTGTCGTGCGAGATTTGAACTCACTTTTCGTTTCTCGGTATAAACCGCAGTGCAAACTTCCGCGCTTATTAAATTAAGTACATCTTGTGCGTTTCTTGCAACGTGCCATTTGTTATGAGCAATTGGCAACGTCCTCTCACCCTCATGCAAATGTTTAACTCAATTTCATTTCGGAAATATAAAGTCTCATTTTCTCTCTATATATTGAGTTATCTTCGCCGGGTAAAGTAGAGTTCGCCTCGAAGAAAATTCTTTCTTCTCCTTCGATCTATAGTTGATAGAGCAGCTAGCTATACCTGGAGAGCAAAAATATTTTTATTATTCATTTTTTTGAGGATAATATTTTGGGTTTTTTTCGACCCAAAGATTTTGGAGGGTTTTTTTTCCCTTTAAGAGAGAGAGGGAGATAGATTTGAAATTTACCCAAGAATTTTGGCCGTGAGTCAAGGAAAATAAATTAATGTCATGCCGTTTTGTAGTCGTTCGTTCTGGTTCTCCTCTCTAAAGATTAGTAATTAGCTTCGGGAAAGGAGAGACTATTAATCGTAAGTCCATTGGACTATTGCGTCAATCCGGTCTTGTTTTCTTCATCCTAACGTGACTATATGATTTCACATGTACTTATATATCTTTTCATTATCTACTGTTAACTACATCCTGTGTGTCTATTTTCCATCTTTAGAGCTGAGGATTAACCGATTAACGCTTAGAGAATTACTTTTTATTTGTTATTTTTTTATTTCATTTTTTCTACACTACCGGTCAAAATTGAGAGACCACCCATTTCCAGGTGATTGAAAAACATTTTAAAACATAAAATGTATGGAAACTAAAATTTTTTTCTTTTTTGAAAGAATGATAAAATTTTGAGAAGAACAAAATCTTTTAGAAGTCATTTGGCCCGCATATTTTATTTAGATATTTTTAAAAAATCGTCATTTTCAATGTTTTACAAAAATTTGAATAATTTCTAAAATAATGAAAGCTTTTTAATGATCTTAGGCTTATTTTAAAGGTCATTTGCTACATTATAAGAATATATTACTTACACTATAAAAAAAAGGTTCTAAATTAGAGCTGATTTCGGTACTAAAATAGAACCAAATTACGATTTAGTACCACTTTTGGTACTAAATTAGTACCATTCTTTTTACAGTGTATAATAAACACTAACGTGTAATTTTTTTCTTAGAAAATGCAGACTGTCAAACTACCCAGGTGGAAAAGTTAACGTTAGTTAACGTTAGCTAATGCTACTATAACGTTAGACTAAAGTTAACTAACGTTAGGCTAACGTTAGTCTAACGACATTTTTTGATCACTAATATCAGATTATAACGTTAGTCAACACTAGTCTAACGTTAGTCTAACGTTAGTAACATTAGCTAACGTTATAACGTTAACTTTTCCACCTGGGTTGGACCAAAAAAATTCAAACAATTTGGAACAATTTTTCTGTACTAAAAACTATTCTAGAAAATATATAAAACATCATATATATGGTGTAGATTTTTCAAGAAAATTAAATAAAAAAATACGTTTGAATTTTAAAAATTATTTTTCTGTTAATAAGATTATTGTTTCAAATTTGTTGAATTTTTTTGTCCCAGTTTGACGGCCTGCATTTTCTAAGAAAAAAATTACACGTTAATGCCTATAAGTAATTCTTATATAGTGTACAGCAAATGACCTTTAAAATAAGCCTAAGATCATTAAAAACCCTTTATTATTTTAAGAGTTATTCAAATTTTTGTAATAAACATTGAAAATGACGATTTTTTTAAAAATATCTAAATAAAATATGGGCCAAACGACTTCTAAAATTTCTTTCAAAATTTTATCATCTTTCAAAAAATGAACAGAAAAAATTTCAGTTTCAATAAATTTTATGTTTTAAAAACGTTTTTCATTCGCCTGAAAATGAATGGTCTCTCAATTTTGACCGGTATAGAGTGTATTTAAAATTTTGTTCGTGATTACATGTTTTTTTAAGAAGAAAAATATATTTTTATAGTTAGAATTTTCCGATTTTTTTTATAGAGTATTTTTTTATATTGATATTTTTTTTATATTGCGAACACTCTTGATCATTTAGAGCGCGAATTTCAAATTTGGGGATATTTTTACTCTAATTTTCTTAGTTCGTTCCATTTAATTTGTATACAAATTGAGTTATTTTTGTTTGCAAACTTGCTGCAATCTTGAAATGTCTCACCCATAAAAAGCTTGCTGCAAAATCTAGGCAAAATTTCAGCAAGATTACACGGCAATCTTTCTATGGATGCAACTATTCAAGCTTGCAGCAATCTTGTAGTAAGCTTGCATTACAAGCTTACAAAACTTGGACAACAAGCTTGTTGCAAAATGTCAAGAAAACTTTCTAATAATTTATTAAATAATTGAGTTTAAATTAAATTTTTTTATTTCATTCCATTTGAATTATATATACAAATTGAATTTTTTTACTTAGTTTTTTGTTTATTTTTTGGTATTTTTTTCCATTGTGTAAAAATTTTTTATTTACTTTTTTCACTTTCTTGTTTCGCATTTAGTTTATATTTCGTGCGCCAATGTAAATAAGCAACTGTCAGACAGATGTCAAGAACATTTTCCATAATACTAATTATTATTAATTCTGTTTAATTTTATTAACATCTTCTTACTGCTTTTCATACAAATTATGCAAGTTGAGCAACTATAATTATTATTAATTTTGTTTTATATTTATTTACAATTTCTTATATTTCGTCATTTCATACATGAATTATGCAAATTGAGTTATTTTTACTGAGTTTTTTATTTTTTTATGTTACCATTAATTTTATTTACTTATTGTATTATAATTTTGTACTTATATTATATTTTTATAGTTTTAGTTCGCTTTCTTGTTTCGCATTTACTTTTGATAGCATGACAATAAGTTAATAAGTAACTTGTTCAATAGATGTCAAGAACAATTAAACTTAATAAATAAGTTAATAAATATATTAATAAGTCAATAATAATTACATTATTAATATTATTTATTTATTTGTTAATCAATTTATTTAAGTTATTTAGTCTCCACGGAATTTCTGTGGAAATTCGATGGAAATTCTGCAAGTTTTTTATTATAATAATCTTTTAACACTTCTATTATAAAATAATATTAAAAAATAAAATAAAATAATAAAATAATAATTAAATAAATAAATAATTAAAATAATATTAAAATAAAAAACTTGCAGAATTTTCATGAAACTAATTATCATTAAAATCTTATATTAGCTGACATTTTGCTTCATGAGTTAGTAGAAAATAACTAATTGTTAGTAAATAAATCTACAAAAATATAAAAATAGTCAAATACCATTAAAAATTTAATTTGTTACTAGATATTTTAGTTATTTCGAAACAAAGAAATTGTGAATTTAAAAAAAAATTAGTTAACTCTATTTTGATTATTATAGTAAAATATATTATTTCAATATTTTTGGAAGCCATATAAAATTATTTAAATAAAAGATGTTTTGAATCTTCTGTTTGGCTTAATGGCTTAAGCCATTAGGTTTGTTTTAATTATCATTAATTAATTATTAATTAATTAATTAATTAATTATCATTATCTTTGTTTTATTTAAAATATAATATATTTTCTGAATTTTTAAAAACATTTTCAGATTTACTTGAAATTTGTTATTTGGGGGTTTTTGGGGTCGCTGAATGCGTATTTCACCTTAGTTTTTCAAAATTTAAAATGGCCGATCTAATATGGCTGATGATTTTTTTTTAATTTATCAGATATACTTGAAATTTGTTACTTGGGGTTTTTGGGGTCACTGAATACGAATTTCACCTTAGTTTTTTAAAATTCAAAATGTCGGATCCAATATGTCTAACGAATTTTTTTAAAATTTATCAGATTTTGAATTTTTGAAAACCAAGGTGAAATTCGTATTTAGCAACCCCAAAAACCCTCAAGTAACAAGTTTCAGGCAAATTTGGTGAATTTAAAAAAAATTGACGCCATATTGGATCCGCCATCTTAAATTTTGAAGATTTACGATTTTTTTTTATTGTTTAACATTATATAATATTTTTTCAGTGTGTTACAGTTGTTTTTTAATAGATTCTTCTGCTTATTTTTATTTATATCTTATTTACAGTCCATTTTTTGCGAATTTTATTAATTTTTGAAGAAACTTGACGTGATGGCGGAAAACTGCGAGTTCGGATTCGAAAAAATGTGTATTTGATTTATATTTTATATGTATATGTAATGAAATGAACAGTTTGAATTGTAAAACTCCCAATAGCGTGTAGAAATGCTGTTTGCAAGATGAACTCTCAGGTGTACGACCTGAGAGTAGTGAGAGAGAGTGCAGGGATCGATAGCTTGATTATGAGATTAGTAACGCGCCTCTTTATCATGGGATGCAAGCTTGGCAATCGTCTTGTGTGAAACAAGACGGAGCAGATCAAAGTGCGCGCACGCTGTACACTTGGTTTGTACGTGCGACTGTTTATTGCAAGTAATGGACTAATGACTCGTTACTATAAATAGTGTGTGCGGCAACCGCACGCTAGCCAATTAAATGCGATACACAGGGACAGGCTCCCTGTTCCCAAGAGCGTGACGCAGCCCCAACTTAAGTAGCGAGATTTAGAGACGACAGGTGCCTTGCTCCCGTATCCGTTTTCCTTCTTGTTTCTCAACGCACACACTCTTGTACACTTTCACAAGAAAAACACTTAATACGCCATTTTGGCAACGAGAGAGACCATCTCATGATGGTGGCTATTAGTAATGAGCGCTTGACGCTGCGCCAATTGCCAATTTCAAGAGTCGGGATATTTGACAGGGCGGAATGGAATTTGACAATATCAAGGTTTTATGAGTTAGTACAAGAGAGGAAACTTGATTTATTTATCGCGAGTATTAATTTAATGGATTATATTTTTGATAGATTTATGGACAATTGCGTAAAACATATTTAACGTCTGAATTATTGTTCTTGCACTTTTAGTGTTGGTGTGTATTTGAAAATTGGTAAAGTTTTAGTTTTTTATTATACTCATACACGGAGAGACCGAGGTTACTAATTTTTGTATAAAATCACACTAGAATTTACTATTTTCACATTGCAACCACCGGAAATAAGGGGACTTTTTGTATTTTTTACTATTTTCTACACTAAGTCACTAATCCGACAAATGTTCACCAAATTAGCAAAGTTTCTTACTATTTCATTGCAACCATTTTTAGTAATTTTTAAAAATTGGGTCTCTCCGCGTGTATGCCACAGGTGAGGAAAGTCTGTGAAAAATCAGAGATTTTTATTAAAAGTACTGGAAAAAATCAGGCTTCGCACTCATCGATCTACTAAAACCTACTATTTACTACTTTTTTTACGTTATGCTACTATTTGAGTACTTTTATTAGATTTCAGCCACTAAAAGCTACTATTTTAAATTAGTTAATAGAAAAATTCAATTATTTTTACAAATTAAATTTTTCACAAGAATTCAATTATTTGAAATAAAATTTTTATATTTATTATATTTCGAAAAAATTAATTATTTAAAACAATGTTTATCAAATTCTTCTGAAGAATTCAATTATTTTCATAAATAATAAAATAATTCTTTTCAGGAATTCAATAATTTTTGAAAATTTTAATAAAATTCTTAACAAAACTATTCAATTATTTTCATAAATAATAAAATTCATTGCAGGATTTCAATTATTTTTAATACAATTTTACAGGAATTACTCGCGAAATATAATTATTCTGAAAAATTTAATTTCAATTCCTCGAAAAAATCAATTATTAAAAAAAAATTTTTTTTAATTCTTTAGAAGAATTCAATTATTTACAAAAATGTTAGGATTTTTCACAGAAATTCAATTATTTTTAAATATTTTAATAAAATTGTTCGATAGAAATCAATTATTTTAAATACAATTTTAATTAAATTTTTTTCAAATAATTCAATATTTCTTTTAGATTTTAATAAAATTCTTCCCTAGAATTCAATTATTTACACGAATACTTCTTCGAAAGAATTCAATTATGTTGATAAATAATAAAATTATTCCCGAAAATTCAATTATTTTGAGGCATTTCAATAAAATTCTTCGCAAGAATTAAATTATTTTTATAAAAATTTAAATTCTTTCATGAATAATAAAATTCGTTGCAGGAATGCAATTTATTAGCAGGATAAGAACGAAGTAAATATTTTTGATGAAAATTATGAAAAAGTCAGGAAAATAAAATATAGAATGGGAATTTTGTCAGTTTTGTAAAGTGTGTTTAAAACTAATTTTTTTGGTCGTCAAGTTCAATTCAATTCTTTTCATAAATAATAAAACTCATCGCAGGATTTCAATTATTTTTAATACAATTTCGTTGAATGAATTCAATTATTTAAAAATTGGTTGATAAAATTCTGTATGAGAATTAAATTTCAAGAAACATTCAATTATTCAATAAATTATTTATTTTTGCATTTAAATAATTAAATTCTCGTAGAATTTTCTAATAAAAATTGATTTAAAAATGAATTTTAATTAAAAATAAAAATTTTAGGTAGTAAATTAAATTAAAACATGATATGATATCGTTTTCTTCATGTTTCATAATAAATATTCTTATAAGTTATTGAATTTTAAAAGGTTTCTATTTTAAAACTTATAACTTATATTTTAAAAGTTTTGAAAATATTAATTTCTATGGAAAAATAATAATGATTAAATATTTATTTTAAATAAAACTTATTCATGTTTTCGAACAATTTTACAAGTATATTTTGAGAGTGAATCAGAATATTCTTTAGGGTCAGGGAGAAAGTCAAAATTTTGTCTGGAAATCAGGGGAAAAGTCAGGGAAAAACAAAATTAAATTTTAGTAGTAACTCTCTGTCAGAGATAATGGGCGCAATTTTCAGAGTGATGTCTCTAAATTTAAATTAGTAAAAATTGATACCAGAAAATTAGTGAACATTAATAAGAATTTTTACAGATTTTTAGGGGGACTAAATGACATAGTATTTCATGTGTTGGTATTGTGTAGTTTAGGATTGAGTCCCAAACTTTTTATTAATGAGTAAGACTCAGAATCAAATGATTACCATTAATTTATCTAAAATTTTACTAACTTTTTTAGTTTTTTTTACTACGTTTCTACTAATTTAAATTAGTGGACTACTAATTTTGAAAATTTTTAAATCGTCCTTATTAAGATCCAAAACCCAAAATTAAATTTATAGTTTCCTTCTTTTCAATTCGGAAAACAGTTTTATGGTGTAATGTTTTGTTTAATGGTAAAGTGAATTCTTTTAATTTGGAGAAATAAATTTTTTTTTGCAGTTTAAAAATTTGCGTACATATGATTTCTTGATGTAAACAATTAGCATCCCTTGCAGTGATATTTCGTCGACTAGTATGGACTTAACCGTTATTTAAATATCAGGAGTTTTAATCTAAAAACTGCATTTGTAAATTGCTTATTATTTACATCGTCTTTCGTACTAACAAAATGGCCAATCATATATATTTATGGGAATTCTGAGTGCTGAGAATATTTCATAGTATATCTGCCTCTTTGATTCCCATATCAAAAAACAAATTACTTTCGTCCTGTCATTTGGAAATTTTCGTATTTTTTTAGACTAATTGTTGAAACATTTCATATATTATGTTGAGAATATATATAAGACAATCGGTTAAAATATTCAACTTTATGGCAAATTTCTAAGATAGCGATTTAAATTTTACGATCATCATAAAGTCTACAATCAATTAATTTGTGGTTCTGATTTTAATTAGGTCTAATCTTATTTTCGAGGTTATTAAATATAATATAGTGATTATAGTTTATATAAAGATATTAATTTTAGTATTATCTTGAAATAAAATTTTCTTTTTCCAAGAATATTAAAGTTTAGATCATTAGGAGCTTTTAATTAAACTCTAGATTTGAATCAGTTAAAAATGACTGATTTAGGAGCAAAAATTTAGTAGCTGATTCAAATAGTTATATATTTCTGTTAATTATTTAGATGATAATAAAACTGATTGTCAGTTAAAAATTACTAAAATTTTAATTGATTTTTGCTAATTCAATTGCAATTAAATTTAATTACTTCTTCAGTTACTTTTTAATGAGAATAAAAATATTTTTCACTGGCAATCAGTTACTTTACTGACAGTTTTTTCTCTAACAATCAGTTACTTTTAATTATTTTAACTGAAAATCAGTTATTTTTCACAGACTTTCAATTATTTTGACTGACAATCAGTTCTTACCGAAAGGTCAATCAATTAATATTACTGGTAACAATTTTTTCTACTGGCAATCAGCTTTTCTACTACAATCAGTTTTTTTTTACTGACAATCAGGTTTTTTACTAATATAGTTATTTTTCACTAAAAATTAGTTATCTTTTACTAACAATCAGTTATTTTTACTGACAATACAATAATATTTTTTTAATGTTGTTAAAACTTATTTTTACTATGACAAACAGATTATTACTGATTATTTTTACTGTGACGAATAAATTTTTACTGACAATAATTTCTGACGGACCCGAATTGAAAGCAATTACTTTTTGCTGAAAGTCAGCGATATTTAGTTAGAGAAAACGGTATCGAAAAATATTTTCATTAGAGACATGGTGGCACGTACTGTTATGTTACTGAGGGAATGATATACGAAAAAAAATGAACGCCTACAAGTACCTACTTAACGAGTATGGTTATACTTATAAAGTTCAGCCATGCATAGCTCCTTATGTGTCTTCAAGTCGCCTGATATTTTATTGTTGTTCGTTACGTATATAGACACATGTTTGTCCATTTTTAATGTTCTCATAATGAAAAATTTTGGCAATTTTTTTCCTATATTTCTATATAAAATACCTATCACAATTATTTTTCTCCCTTCAACAAACTGTACAGTTTCTTTATTTCAGACTGTGCACACGATAATTAATTTTATAAAAGTAGCGAAAAAAAACTCGTTTTAGAAACTTCATAAAACTGACAAAAATTCCATTCCATACTTTTTATTTTCCTCACTTTTTCCTAATTTTCATCAAAAATATTTATTTCTTTCTTATCCTGCTAATAAATTGAATTCCTGCAACGAATTTTATTATTCATGAAAGAATTTAAGTATTTATAAAAATAATTTAATTCTTGTGAAGAATTTTATACAAATTTTTGAATAATTGATTTCTTTGGACTAATTTTATTAAAATTCTAATTTAAAAAATTGAATTCCTGAGAAATTTATATTATTCATGAAAAGAATTGAATTCTTACAAAAAATTTATTAAATAATTGAATTCTGTTTAAAAATTTTATAAAAATAGTAGATATTAAAAATTACTGAATTGCGGAAAGTTTTTAAAGATAATTAAATTCTACAAAGAATTCTATTAAAATTTTTTAGAATAATTGAATGTCTGTGTGGCATTTTATTATTTATGAAAATAATTGAATTCTTGTGAACGATTATATTAGAATTTTTAAAAATAATTGAGATTTCAAAAAAAAATTTATTACTATTAAAAATAATTGAATTTTTGTGATGAATATTGTTATTTATGATAATAATTGAATTTTGCAAAGAATTTTATTAATGGGTTAAATTGCCTCAAAATAATTGAATCTTTGGGAATAATTTTGTTATTTATCATTAATAATTGAATTCTTTCGAAGAATTATTTATGTAAATAATTAAATTCTTGGGAAGAATTTTATTAAAAACTAAAAGAATAATTGAATTATTTCTAAAAAAATGTAACTAAAATTGTATTTAAAATAATTGATTTCTTTGGAATAATTTTATTAAAATATTTGAAAATAATTGAATTCCCATGAAAAATTATAATATTTTTGTAAATAATTGAATTCTTCCAAAGAATTTTGAAAAAACATTTTTTTAAATAATTGATTTTTTAAAGGAATTGAAATTAAATTTTTAAGAATAATTACATTTTTTGAGCAATTCCTGTAAAATTGTATTAACAATCATTGAAATCCTGCAATGAATTTGATTGTTTATGAAAATAATTGAATAGTTGTGAAGAATTTTATTAAAATTTTTAATAATAATTGAATTCCTGAGAAGAATTTTATTATTTATGGAATTATTGCGAAAAATTTTATGTAATGTTTAAAATGGATTGAATTTATGTGAAAAATTTTGTTATTTTTGAAAATCATTGAATTCTTCATAAGAATTTTGTAAACATTGTTTTAAATAATTAATATTCAAAAGTGTTTGCGCAATTGAGATTAGCAACGAAACATTATATTGGGTTTACATATAAGGGAAATCTTTATAGGTGGGACCAAAAAGCAATTTGTAGTATGTGCAATCTGAATGAGGAAGAATCTCTGGAGCATTTCGTGTTTCATTGTCCGATATACAAAGGGTACCGAGAATTTTATTTAGAAAAACTAACACTGTGGAATGAAAATGGTTGCACAATAACGGAACTTTGTAATATATCAAATGAATGTGATTTAAGAAGTGTTTGTTATTATATTATAAATAGTTTATTGCTGCGTTCTTTTGTTTTAAATGAGTAAGGACTGTCTATAAGTTAAGCGGAAACTCTCTGCAACAAAATTGTATATTTTATAAGCAGAATAAATATTATTATTATTATTATATTATTATTATTATATTATTAAATAATTAATATTTTCGAAATTTAATAAATATTATGAAAATTTTATTTTAAATAATTGAATTCTTGTGGAAAACTTTATTTATGAAATTAATTGAATCTTTCGATTAATTAATTTAAAATAGGTAGGTAGTATTAAAAATAATTAAAATTTTTCCATGAGTTTTATTATTTATGAAAATAATTGAATTCCTGCTTAGAATTTTATTAAAAAAATTCTTTAAAAAATTTAATTTCTATGAAAAATGTTATTATTAGTGAAAATAATTGAATAAAAATTTTGTTAAATAATTGATTTTTTCGAAATTTTTCTTGAAGATGGTATTCTAAATTAATTGAATTGCTGTGGAAATTTTATAATTTATGAAAATAATTAAATTTTGGATGAATTTTATCAATTTTTTTTAATTAATTGAATTTATAGTAGTGAATTCTCAAAGAAAAAAAACCAAAAATAGTAACTTTTAGTGGCTGAAATCTAAAAAAAGTACCCAAATAGTAGCATAACATAAAAAAGTACCTAGTAAATATAGGTTTTAGTAGATAAGTGCGAAGCCTGTTATTTTTCTCTTAATTTGTCTAATTATCGAATATTAATTTAATTACATTCCAAAATAATAATAAAAAAAATTATATAAAAATAATGAAACAATATTTCTTTTATTGTATGCATTTATTTTCATATATAACCAATTCTTTAAAAATAAAAAAAATTATGTTCATATCATTATTTAATAATAAATGCCACAAACTAACTTAAAAATTCTTATAATATATAATTTGTTGAGCAAAAGAAAATTTGAACTTTCGTAATAGCTGTACAATAATTGGATAGGTAAAAATAAGTATCTAATGTTTATGATCTAGTTAAACTTTACGAAACTTTTTCATATTGTGTAAATCCAATCCTTATAATTTATTAAGCGAGTTTAATGATTTTCAACCTTCAACAGTTTTAAATTAAATATATTGAAAAAATAGGTAATCAGGATATGACACTATTTTCTCAATAAAAAACTGTTATACTTTCAATGGATTAAAAATTAATTTAATATTAAATTTTTCAAATGCAATAAATTACAACTGTAAATATTTTTTAAAAATTGATAAAGTTACAATGTAACACATTGTAAATTTTTATAATTAAAAGTAGTTTTAAAGTTAAGTTAAGTAAAGTGAAAGTTTTGAATCAAAAAGTTTATATTTAAGTTTATAATATACCCTATTTATAATATATTTAGATTAAAAATTTTTCAATTAAAAATTAAAGAATTAGAGCCCATTAGTTTTTAATTATCGAGAAGCGAATATCGGCAAAGTCCCTTTTCTAAATACTAATGATTAGAAATATATATTTTCACTTAAAAACAAGGATTTTAAAAGACGAAACAAACCTAAAAGTATCAAGAAAAAATTCCTCTAAACAAACAATTAATAGTAAAAGCATTTCAATAATATATTAGCAAACATCTGTTTCACTCGAGAGCCATTTAGATAATTCTTTTTGTCAATAATCTAATATTCAGTACATAGGAAACGAAAATTTTCTCTTTAAAGGCTTTAGGAAAACATCTGTTTAAAGGAAAAATTGTAGCTTCTAGACAAATATTACGAGGAGGCCTTGAAGTTTCAAGGTTTCCACTGTTTGAAAATATTTTTAAAGTATTGAACAAATATTTTTATGGTTATTCTTCATTACTTGATCCATATGATGCAGTCAGAAATATAGTACTCATTAAGTTTTTGAAACTATTTTTATTGTCGTTTCTTTTCAGATGAATTTTAGACGTATAGTTATCTGCTTAAATTATTAGCTTTCTTCTAAGTCTAAGAAATTTTTTTTTTCAGTACACTTTTAACTAGAAAATTTGGCTTATATATGGGGTCGTTGATTACGAATTTGAAGTCACTTACTCTCTCCCTCTTACTCTCTCTCTACTTTTTAAAATGTAATAGAAGCTCTGTCCGGATTTACCTCAAGTTTTCAAATTCTTGGGGTAAATTCGGACAGCTTGTCATTATTAACTGAATTGACAAAAATCAAAAATCCAAGTCAATTTCTCTTCCGGGAGTCATAAGGAATAATACAAATTGTTTGTATGATTTTTAAGTTTGTTACTTTTCAAATGCGAGATGAAATACTGAACCAGTTTGAAAATTGATGTCAATAACTTTTTTTGCATTAAACGACAACTTTAATTATCCTGTTGCCAATTGTCAAGAATCTCTTGTAGGTGATCTGAGCTTGAAATATTGACGTCGAACTTAATTTTTAATTTCTAAATTAAGCTCCAACTTCTCTTGTCCGCATTTAGCCCCTGTCCGGATTTACCCCAACTGATATTATCTGTTTGATCATCATTACAAACATTGAATATTGCTAGAAAATTTTTTTTGTTAAAAATTACCTCTATTAGAAAAAGAAATTTTTAGAAAATAAACTCTATTAGAAAAAACAAAATTAGAAAATCACTTTCATTTGAAAAAAGTTTTTTAGAAATTCACCTTTATTGGAAAAAAAAGTTTTAGAAAATAAGTTTTAGAAAAACTGTAACCCCATAACCAAGTCAAATTTCAGATGCGGAAAAAAAATGAATGAAAGAATTTGTCGATTATTATATAGTTACAATAATAATAATTACAATCTTATTAGTTATGTTATTCGTAAGTAATATGGTAATATATAGTCAAAAGTCAAAATACAATCACTCATAGACATGTCAGTTTCGCGAATGCGCCGTGTGTCTTCTCACGAGTCAAGTCGACCTCATTTGTCTTTCTGAACTCTTTATTCCCGCACCGGAAACATCCCATATTATACGCATTATGTTGCCAACATATTGTTTCTCTTTGAAGCCGATGGCGATGGCCAACTGAGGTTTTTTTTTCCATTTTTTTCCTTTTTCGTTTATTGTGCGGGACTTGAACTATATACACGTATATATATATATAAGGACGACGGGAGAGAACATTTGGACAGTTGGCGCTTGGTTAAAGGAAGAAAAAAAAAGGAAGGTTTTATGAAGAAGACGCACATGAGATGTGTGTATATACGCCATATTTGATGAAGTTATTTGTGAAAGTTACTATATCATTTTATTTCTCATTTCTGCCCTATAGGCCTTTTTCGTCGATATAATAATTAATCATAGAAATGAAATAGCTGTAATTATCTACCATTGTGACGTTATAACGTGTGTATACATATATATAAATATATTCTTTTGTGGTATAGATATATATTGTGTGAGAGGAAAACTTTTCGATTGCGGGAATTTAATTTCTATGTTGCGAGGGTGAAATTGACTCTAAAGACTCAACTTTTGATTATAAATATTGTTAAATCAATAAAATCGTTGTTGGCGAAACTTTTGTGGAGCAAATTTTGTATTTTTCAAATAATCTTCCCTAGTGCTGATTTTTCTATTTGGGAAGAAATTACCGTACTTTGTAAAATTTTTAAATTATTGTTCGTTTTTTGTATACTGCGAATTGTCCTGTTTTTATTTTTCTTGTATTTTCCTTTTTTCGTTGCTGAAAAAAAATATTCAAACTCTAAAATTTTAACTCTTTAACGCCTGCCTTTTTCAAAGTAATGCGCGAATTTTGTCCAACATATTGGGTCCTCCATTTTGAATTTTGTAATATTGACTTTGGATTCGTAATCATCGAAATTCAACATTATTATATATAATAATCGTCGTGATTCCAGATATCCGGATCTCTATCCACACTTGAAGTTAGTTATAGTTATTCTTTTGTTTTTTATACGTTTTGATAGAAAATAGCAATATACATATACATACATTATAATAATCGTAAGTTTCCTTTCCGTTAGCAAATTATCTGCATTCATTTGTTTGTTTTGAAAATTTAATTTTGTGGGTTAAGTATTGGCATTTTTTATATATTTTTTAATGTCAAACTTTTTAATGTGGAAAATACTTTACTTATTAAATTGTCTCGACTCTTTGCTAAAAAATCTAAAATTATCGAAAATTATCAAAAATTCAAAAATCCGAATTTCTTAAAATTTAACATTCTTTCCTCTTTTTTATGGGATTTAGCTTCATTATTTTTGTGCTTTTGAAAAAAACTTTACTTATTAAATTGTCTCGACTCTTTGGTAAAAAATCTATAATTATCAAAAATTCAAAAAATTTCAAAAATCCGTTTTTCTTAAAATTCAACATTTTTTCCTCTCTTTTATAGGATTTAGCTTCATCATTTTTGTGCTTTTGGAAAATACTTTACTTATTTAATACTCTCGACTCTTTGGTAAAAAAATCTAAAATTATCAAAAATTCGAAAAAATTCAAAAATTTGATTTTCTTAAAATTCAACATTTTTTCTTCTCTTTTATGGGATTTAGCTTAATTATTTTTCTGCTTTTGGAAAATACTTTACTTATTTAATACTCTCGACTCTTTGGTAAAAAATCTAAAATTATCAAAAATTTCAAAAATCCGTTTTTTCTTAAAATTCAACATTTTTTCCTCTCTTTTATGGGATTTAGCTTCATTATTTTTGTGCTTTTGGAAAATACTTTACTTATTTAATAGTCTCGACTCTTTGGTAAAAAATCTAAAATTATCAAAAATTCGAAAAAATTCAAAAATCCGAATTTCTTAAAATTCAACATTTTTTCCTCTCTTTTATGAGATTTAGCTTTATTATTATTTAAATTTCTATTCAAGAGAAAAAATGGAAAACAGAAAAAATTTAGAAACTTTTAAAAATTCGAGGCCTTTTCCATGATTTCCCTGATTTCCAGAAGCCTTTTAAAAATTCCATACCATTTTCATGATTTTCCAGATTCTGTAGGAACCCTGCTTTTGTCTGACTTTCTTCTAAATTATCGAATTCAGTGATTTCTGGGGTGAATTTGGTTAAGTTGTAAAATGATTAATTTCTATTTGAATTCGTTTTTTTTGAATGTACAAAATCTGATGTTAATTTAATTCTTTTTTCGTTATGCACGGCAAAAAATATTTAGCTGGATGAACTACAGATTTCACTTTAGTATAGCGAAATTATTCAGTGCTTCAATTAATACTTTCGTTATTCTAGAGAAACTTATCGCTATTTCAAGTAAAACTTTTTTCAGTCTGTAATAATTATTATTTCTTTAAAAAGTATTTAATTTAAAATGGCTTTATAAAATAAGCAATGCAAAAGATGACCCAGATACTAATTGTAATTGTTCTAGCCATAGTTTAAGTCTAGTAATGTAAATTCTATTTAAATTGAGACCATTGAGTGAAATTATTTGAATTTTAGTTAGTTAAATCTCTTTGTTTAGGTTATAATAATTATTTCTTTAAAATTTTTTAAATTGTTTAAAATAAGCAGCCCCATACAACATTCCCGCGCGCTGGCGCGCGGATAGTTTGGCTAGTATAAGAATATATTCCGAGTGATAAAATCATTATTTTATATTATTAGAATATTAATATTTAATTATTACATATATTCAAAATTTTAAATAATATTCACTTTTAACTCAATTTTTATTAGAAAATTCTACTAGAATTCAATTATTAAAATTTTGAATAGGTACAAAAATAAACAATTCGTAGAATAATTAAATGTTTTTTAAAATTTAATTCGCATACAGAATTTTAAAAACAAACTTTTAAATAATCGAATACTTTTGACCAATTTTAATAAAATTTTTAAGAATAATTACATTTTTCGATTTATTGAATGTTACTAAAAAATTCAATTCTCATAAAGAATTTTATCAGTAAATTTTTAAATAATTGAATTCTTTTGACGAATTTTAATAAAAATTTTAAGAATAATTACATTTATTATTGAGGAATTTGATTAAAATTGTATTAAAAATAATTGAAATTCTGCGATGAGTTTTATTATTTATATAAAAATAAAAAATATTAAGTAAAAACTAACAAATTTATAAAAAATGAAAATAATTAACTATTTGCGTAGAATTTCATCAACATTTCTTTTGAATAATTAAATTATTTTGGCAAATTTTATTAAAATCCTAGATATTGAAAATCATTGAATTGATTAAATTTTTTGAAAATAATTAAAAGTAAGAAAAATAATAAAAAATAAAAAAAATGAAAGATAAATAAAAAATAAACAAAAATAGATAAAAAATATAAAAATAAACAGATTTTAATTTTAAAATAAACAGAATTTTTTTTAGATAATACAATAAATTTGTGAGTCGTTGACGTTTAGAAATTAAAAATATTTTAATTTTTGACAAAGTTTGAAAAATGTCATAAACTTATTTTTTGTTTATGTTGCAGTAATAATAAAATTGTCAAAAATTATTTATTCAATTGTGTGCAAAAGTAGTTTTGATCTAAATCGCTTTTTGTCTTTAAAGTCTAAAATTGTAATTATCCTATTGTTCTTTTTCTAGAAAAGTTTTCTTCAATCTTTTCCGTTATTTGTTTATTTTTTTATTTATTTATTTACAACAGAAAATCAAAATTTAGATTTTTCACAATTTACAAAAATAGAAATTGTAGAAAATTTCAATTTAAAGAATAGATTTATATAGTCTCGGCGATAAGTTGTAAATACTTTTCCCCCCTTGCATTATGCTTTACACGCATTTATACCCGCGTAATGGAATAAGATCCAATCGATCAATTGCGCTCTGTTGAGAGAATAACTTTCAAACTTGAATAGATTCTGCTTCAGAGTCTATTTTCTCTACTTATGCATTAACTGCATTATGTACAAGAACATTATTCCCCCATCTGTTTCTCATGTAATTATTATCACGATTAGAGAAAAAAGTGAATCCATAAAGGCAAAGAAATGAAAAACGTTATACGGTCGGTTTAAATATTATGCAAAAGAATAAAAAAAGGCAAGGAAATTTTTTTTCAAATAAAAAATACATAAAGAGAAGTTCAATTGAAGTTCACTTTTATTGATTAAAAATTTCCTTCGATTTTTTTATGGAAATAATAATAGAAAATTAAATAAAAAATAATAATAGAATAATTAAAAAATGTGAAGAGAATTTTTTTTTTTCATCAATAAAAGTTCATTTATATTGATGACGAATTTTCTTTTTATTTCAGAACAATCAGTGACAATCAGTTCGATATTAATATTGCAAATGAATAAAAAAAAGAAGAAAATTTTTTTCATCAATAAAAGTTTACTATATCTGTTTTTCCATTCATTGTTAGGACAAAAAATAGAGATGAGTTAAAATAAAAAATAGCTCTTTGCAAAAGGGAATAAAATTGCAGAATGAATTTTATTTTCTTTTTATGATAAAATATAAATTTGTTTATATGGATGGAGATTTTTCTTTCATCGTTTCAAATCGGAACACGTAGCTAATAAAATTCATTCTGCTACTGACTGCAAATCGGATCCATGCGAACGTTTGAGATTGTGATGCGCTATCCAATGTAATTCAATCATGTAACGATGGTTTATATTCTACAGTAACATGGAGAGAAAAAGCAAGAAGCAGCAGCAATTATTTATACGATCGTATAGAGTATGAAACAAAAGACCCTTATGATCTCTTGGCAAAATGCTCATGATATAACCTAGTACGTTTGCAATAATCTCGCGGTATTAATATTGAAAATGGCGGCTGAACTACTTGCGTCGAACCACTACAATAATACAGTAGTCTTTAGAGTACAGTGATTCGCTGGCAAAATTGGCTCTTAACACGAATCAAATCTGGATCTCCTCATGCGAGACTTAACATCGTAAATCTTATTGGCTTTCTCAATAATTGAAAAATTCGTATTCCATTTTTTTTTATTTTTAAATCGATTTATCCTTGTCTGTTTGTGTATATATGAGAATATATATATATATAGATGTGACGCGCTCTCAAGAAAGGTAGATGCAAAACATTTTAGGCTATGTTTATACTTTTTTGAATAAAAATACAGAAGGAGAATCAATTACTATCACAAATTGTCGACGTTCAAGTCTTTATGACACAAGAAATGTTCAATAAAAACTGGTTTTAAATTTACAAAATTAAAAATGAACTTTTAATCAAGATAAATCTAAAACAAAAATAACCTATAATTTCTTTTGCTTCTTAGATACCTTTCTTGGGAGCACGTCACAGATTAATTTTCAAAATTTCTAATTCAGGAATAATAAGAATTTAATATTTGATTAAGCGAATAATTTTTAAACAAACCAAAAAAATATAAATAATTACAGGATTGCCACAGGTCAGGGAATTCAGGGAAAATTCAGGGAAAGTAGAATTGGTTAGGGAAATCAAGGAAAAGTCAAGGATTTTTATTAAGAGTACAGGAAAAAATTAAATTTTTATAATTCCTAAGAAAATTCTGAATTTCTGTGATTTTTTTTTTGTTTGATTCATAAACTATGAAATTACCACAAAACCTTTAATTTTTTGTATTTCTGATAATAATTTTTAATTAAATACCTTCATTCACAAATAGACGAACTTCAAAAGGTATTAATTTGAAATTTTATAAAACTTCAATTTTGAATGAATTTAATTAGAAATTTTAAACAACTTAGATTTTTGAAAAACTAATATTTCAAATTCTTCTAAAATAAGTTAAATTTTGTTAATATAAATATATATCTCATTAATTATTAAAAATAATAGATTTATAGAAAAATTTTACTTAAAAACACAAAACACATTTGCATTTTGGAGAAGTTACAAATAATTGTAAAAATTCAATTATCTTCAAAAATTTTTTAAATTCTCAACAAAATTTCAATTCTCTTTATAAATAATAAAATTTTTCTCCGAAATTCAATTATTTTCAAAAACTTTAATAAAATTTTTGCCAAAGTTTCAATCATTTTTAAAAAATTTCATCAATTTAATGATTTTTAAAATTTCCCATAAATTATTTATTTTTGTATGTAATTGATTGTAAAATAACAAACGAAATAAATAACATGGTGGCCACTGGTCAGGGAAAACCTGGAAGTCAGGGAAAAGTCAGGGAAAAATAAATAGGTCAGGGAAATCAGGGAAAAGTCAGGGAATTTTTTAATTAGTCAGGGAAATTGTAAAGATTATAAAAAGAAAAAAAATGTATGTAAGGGAGACTAGGGCTAAATATTAAACAGCCAAAACAGTCAAATTGCATTATCTTTTTAACGGAAATAGTTAGATATAAATATATCAAATAATTTTTATTTATATCAAATATCCAATTAATTGAGTGAAATAAATAAATTAATTGTTTCAAATAACTAATTATTTGCATTAAATAAATTTGTTTATTGGAATCAATTAATTATTTAATTGATTCAATGAAGATTTATTTGAGTTAAATAAATGTGATTCAAATAATTCAAGTTATTTGAAGCAAATAAATATTTATTAGATCCAAATAAAAATTATTTGAATCAAATAAAAATTTTGCAAATAATTTGAATTAATTGAATCAAATAATTTTTTTTCAGTGTATTTATGTCATTAGGCAAGTACACGGCCGAAAAAACGAAACCGCCCAAAACAATTAAACCCATAATTTTGTTTTTTATTTATAAATAAATTTTAGTTTATTAAATTTATAATTGTTAAATGTTACAAAATCAATGTTTTGAAAAAAGAGCAAAACATTTATTTCACGCTAAAATATTAGAAGCTTTTTTATGAAATGTTAGTGAGAACAATTGTCCTATACAAGATTGATCTATTTATATATTTTTGCATCTAAACGGACTTATTGACTAAAAAACATCTTTTCAAAATATTGGTCAGGGAAAGTCGGGAAAAAGTCAGGGAAAAGTCAGGGAAAAGTCAGGGAAATTTTTTTACTGTTTTTAGTGGCCACCATGAATAATGAATTCTCGTAGAATTATCTTAATATTGATTAAAAAAATGGATTTCAGTTAAAATTTTATTTTTAGATAATCATTGAAAATTAAAAGCATTACAGAGTAAAATTTTAGAAATAATTTAATTTTGAAAAGGTTTCAAATTAATATCTTTGAAAATCTGAATTTTTCATACTTTTAACTAACAATTCTGCAGAATTAATTTTTTTGACAAAGTTTAACTGAATTTTTTTAAAAATTATTTCTTGTTTTTATTTTCTACTATATTATTAATTGAAGAATTTCCGAATTAAAGAAATTCTGTGTCAAATTAAATTGTAAACAAATGGGTTTGAAAAATATTAAAAAACTATTTCAAAAATTATTAATAATGATTGATTTAAAGAAAAATTTTAGTTAACAATTGCAAAAAATAATCATTGAATTGTTGAAAATAATTTTAAAGAAGTTACAAATGATTGTAAAAATTCAAAAAAAAAATCCTTGTCAAAATTTCAATTATCTTTGTAAATAATAAAATTCTTCTCCGCAATTCAATTATTTTAAAAAAATTTAATAAAATTCTTGGCTAAATTGCAATCATTTTCAAAAATTTCCCTCAGTTCAATGATTTTCAATTTCTACTATTTTAATAAAATTTTTCCAAGGAATTCAATTATTAAAAACAAATTTTGATAAAATTCTACGAAAACATTTAATTATTTTCATAAATATAATAAAAATCCACTAGAATTCAATTATTTACAAATTTGTTATAAATTTCGTCGTAACAATTCCATTATTTTCATAAACTATACAATTTTTTACAGAGATTTAATTATTTTCGTAAATAATAAAATTCTCTTTAGGAATTCAATTATTTTTATAAATAATAAAATTCATCGCAGAATTTCAATTTTAATCAAATTCCTAGAAAAATGTCATTTTTCTTAAAAATTCTATTCAAATTCGTCGAAAGAATTTAATTACTTAAAAATTTATTTATAAAATTCTTTATGAGAATTCAATTTTAAGAAACATTTAATTATTCAATAAATTATTTATTTTTGTATTTAATTGATTCTAAAATAAAGAAGGAAATCAATAAATAATTGAATTCTAGTAGAATTATCAAATAAATATTGATTAAAAAAATGGATTTCAGTTAAAATTTTAGATTATAATTGACTATTAAAAGCATTAGAGCGTAAATTTTTAGAAATAATTAAATTTTGAAAAGGTTTCAAATTAATATCTTTGAAAATCTGAATTTTTCATACTTTTAACTAACAATTCTGCAGAATTAATTTTTTTGCCAAAGTTTAACTGAATTTTTTAAAAATTATTTCATGTTTTTATTTTCTAATACACTGTAAAAAAAGGGAGTTAAATTTTAACTCCCCCGGGGGTCTATAAAAGTCGCACCCATTGGAGAGTTAATGCCAGGGGAGTTAAATAAAGAGAGTTAAAATTTAACACCCAAAAGCTAACTCCCCATGGAAAAAAATAACTCGCGCGGGTGTTGAAGGAAGGGAGTTAGAAATTAACTCTCTTTTGGAGTTGATTTTTAACTCGAAAAATTTAACTCCCAACTCCCGAGTCCGTTAACTCCCTAAATTTTTTACAGTGTAAATAATTAATTGAAGAATTTCCGAATAAACGAAATTCCCTGTCAAATTAAATTGTAAACAAACGGATTTAAAAATTATTAAAAAACTTTTTCAAAAATTATTAAAAATAATTTATTTAAAGAAAATTTTTTGTTAAACATTCTAAAAATAATTCTGAATAATAATTAAATTTATGAAAATAATTTAGAAGAAGCTGCAGTAACATTATTCATGTAATATAAAATAATGATTTCGTCACTCGGTCATGTTTAATTATTATAAAACATGAAGAAATCGATCCGAGTCAAAGACTCGGAGTGCTCGATATCTTCATGTTTTATAATAATATTCTTAAATGTTATTGAATTTTAAAAAGGTTTAAATTTGAAATTATTGGAAATCTTATTTCCCAGGGAAAAATAATAATGATAAATATGTAATAGAACATTTTTTTGAGTATCTAATAATTTTTAGAGTGAATCAGAGTATTCTTTAGGGTCAGGGAAAAAGACAAAATTTTGTCTGGAAATCAGGGAAAAACAAAATAAAATTTTTGTAGCAACCCTGAATTAGGAATAATTAATAAAAATAATTAATTAACAGTAAAATAATAATAATTACTGACGTATTTTCGATTTTTTTCTACTTCTTTTTTTCTTGGTATAAGAGTGTCTTAAAAGTACTTCGCGTGTGCTTACATTTGTGAAAGATAATGGGAAGAGACGAGCTCTAAAATCTAAAAAGCAACGGATACAACGTTAGGCACTTTAGGACCGGGGCGTTTGCCGCACTATCTCGAAGAGCGCGATGCAAACTCGGTAGTGACAACTCGGCAAGGTAATAATCATAAAAAGGCAGCAGTTTATTTTATCGTTGCCGCGTCGCTTGGGTGCTAAAGGTATATAGCTATATGTATATAGTATATATATAGGAATACGTAACAGCTATCCAATCGTATTCCGTACTTGCTTTTTCCTGTGATTTCAAGTAAACCACGCAGATAACCCGTTTATGTTAATCGCATCAGAAAAATAATAATAAATATCTCCTTTTTCCGGTTTAGTTTAGTTTACTCTTCGCGTTAATGTGCCTTTTAATGAGACCAATTGATATTTTTTATTTCTTCTATATTTTTTTTCATTATTTTTTATATTATTTTTTCTATTACTTGGGTATTATTAATTATTTAATTATTTTTTTGATTAATTATTCAATTAATTTTTAATTTTTTTAAATTTAATTAATTATTTCTATTATTGCTTCCTCATGAAGGAAGTTAACAAAGTAACTATATATTTTTTTTTATTATTAATTTTGCAAAAAAAAAAAAAATGTTTTTGCCCATTACTTTTAAAAAAATTTTAGGACCATAATGTTTTTCCATAATTTTTGTGGCAACTCTGCGGAAATCATTTAAAATAAATATTCAATAATATTGTTATTTTCTTCTTTGGAAATGAAGGAAAATAATAAAAAAAAGAAGAAATAAAAATTAGAGGAAAAATTATTACACACGTATTATGGTTTAAAAACTAAAATAAGTGAGAAATATATTTCCTGGTTTTGAAATGAAGGAAAATTTAAATAAGAAGACAATGAAATAGTCGCACAGTGGTTTTAAAGATATATAAACGCGCGTTATTTGAATTACTTTGTTTAAAGGAGGAAATATTTGAACGCACACACTTCTCGCGTGGTTTATTTCATGGGTAGAAAAATAAAATAAAATAAAAAAAAAGGAAAAAAATTATATGACAGTGTTAAAAGAATTTGTATCGATTTTTAACTTTGTCAAAGTTGACCGCAAAATGACTTCTTGACATCGAAAGAATCGAATTTTATATGGAGATTACGGATCTTCGCAGGCCACTAAAGAGAGTTAAAGGCCACTTAAAAAACGGCTGTCGTTTATTCGTATAAGAGAAGCCAAGCTACGTGTGGTTGGTATTATTATTATTATGGAGACGAGTTCTGGCATAAATAAAGCATAAATCATAGCGCGTCATAAACGTTCAAAACTTTGCGAGAAAGTTTGGAGCTTATATATATACGCGCGCGATTACTCAGTCAATACTGACGCCTATGAAAGAGAGGAAGAGAGAAAGAGAGAGAGAGACTGGTTTTCTTTGGTGCTAAATTGTTCATACTTATCCACGTTACAAACCTCGCAATGAAGATCATTTATCAATGTTAAAGGTTGATCGTCAATTACACTCGAAAAACGATCAAAATCGTATTTATTATGGTTTTATTTAACACAATAGCTTCGAGAGATGTAAACGTTTAAGGGAAATGATTATAAAGTCATAAAGCGGGGAAAATTATATTTTTTGATTGACATAATTATTATTAATGTGTCTGTAACATTATTGTGTGGGAAAATTGTAAATTTTTTATTTCTTTTATTTTTTTATTTAAAAAAAATTATTTTCTTTTATTTAATCCGATTTTTTGTTTATTACACCTATTTTGCAAATTTTTCTAATACAGGGTTGCTACAAAAATTTGATTTTGTTGTTTCCTGACTTTTCCCTGATTTCCAGACAAAATTTTGTCTTTTTTCCCTAACCCTTTTCTGATCCACTCTAAAAATTATTTTATACTCAAAAAAATGTTCTATTACATTTATCATTATTTTTCTTCCATATATAGGAAATAAGATTTTCAATAATTTCAAAACCAAACCTTTTAAAATTCAATAACTTTTAAGAATATTATAGTGAATGTTGTAGACCTTATTGTTAAAATTTAGATAATATTATTATAAAATAGGAAGAAATCGATCACTCCAAGTTAAACTTCTTAAAAAAAATTAATTCGGCAGAATTATTAGTTAAAAATATGAAAAATTCAGATTTTCAAAGATATTAATTTGAAACCTTTTCAAAATTAAATTATTTCTAAAAATTAACTCTGCGCTTTTAATTTTCAATAATTATCTAAAATTTTAACTAAAATCTATTTTTTAATCAACATTTATTAGATAATTCTACGAGAATTCATTTATTTATTTATTTTACAATCCTAAAAAAAAATTTATTTTTTACGAAAATAATTGAATCTTTGTAAAAAATGGTACATTTTATGAAAATAGTGGAATTATTACGAAGAAATTTATAACAAATTTGTAAATAATTGAATTCTTGTGAATTTTTATTATTTATGAAAATAATTAAATTTGGTTTAAATAATTGAATTCTTTGGGAAAATTTTTTTAAAATAGTAGATATTGAAAATCATTGAATTGAGGAAAATTTTTGAAAATAATTGCAATTTGGCCAAGAATTTTATTAAATTTTTTAAAATAATTGAATTTCGGAGAAGAATTTTATCATTTATAAAGATAATTGAAATTTTGACGAGAATTTTTAAAAATTTTTGAATATAATTGAATTTTTACAATGAATTGTAACTTTTCCAAAATGCAAATTTTTTAGTGTTTTTAACTAAAATATTACTATAAATCCATTATTTTTAATAATTAATGAGATATATATTAAAAAATTTAACTATAATTTCAGAAGAATTTGAAATATACCTATTTCTTATGAATTCTAAAAATTTAATTTCCAGTCCTTTTAATAAAAATCCCAGACTTTTCCCTGAATTCCCTGAATTTCTTGACCTGTGGCAACCCTGTAATATTTTTAACCAAAAGTTTATTTTCTAAATATAAATAAGAAAAAGAAGAACGAGCTATTCTTAGAAGTAGAGAATTTAAAAGACTTCGATTTTTCCTCATGCGCGCGCATACCCCCACTCCTCTAATTGGGCCGATAACAGTAGTAGTTTTTTGCATTTTAAATAAAGGAATAAAGTAAATTCAAGTGAACTTTTGATTATTTATTATTATTTACGTATTTAATTATCAATTAATTAATTCAAGTATTAGCTAGTTTAATTTAATATTATTTAATTCTAATTTTTATTAATGAAAAGTGTTTTTTTTCTATCAATGAATTTTAAACTTTTAATCTTTAATTAATAAAATAGTAAATTAATTAAAACTTCAATAAATAAAAATTAATTAATTATCGATTTAATAACTCCAATAGTTAATCTAATTGAACATTATTTAATTCTGATTTTTATGGATAAAAAATTATATTAAACTGAGTTGAAAAGGTATCTAAAAATGCTTTAATGATTATAATTTTTCGTGGTTTAATTTTATAAAAGGTTGAAGAAGGTAATTTATGTCAATTATTCGATGCGAGTGGCTAATTCTTAATTACCCAATTGATTCCCATAGAGGGGTAAAATGGTATCTTTGTGAATCCTTTGCTGAATTCTGTACATTATTTAAAGACGTCCTTTTCATCTCTATATTATATACACAATATTTGTATTCTCTTCAGACTCTTTCGTGACGCTGATGATTAAGAGCAAAACACGTTTTCTCAATCGCGATTCTTTCGGTTTTTTGCATTTTCTCACAGCAAATGCGTGTATATAAAATGAAAACCGCAAGGGATGAGTATATGATAACCGTTACTTCAATTTCCAAATGACTACATCCGTTTTACAAAACTCGTCTCAATGATATTCTGCAATTGAGTTGTAACTTTCGTTTCCATATTATACCTGCATTATAACTGCGCGCGAGAATGTGAAACCCAAAGATGCTTTTTATTATTTATCGTATTCAATTTTAAGAGAATTAATATCTCTCATTCTTGTATTTCATTTAATTTATTATTTTTACTAATTCTCAGTTACAATTATACCTCTACTATTATAAATTTATCTGCAATTTATACTGTAATTGAAATTTCTCCCAATTAGGTCCGAATATATAATTGAAATTAATTTAGTATAATATACTATAGGAACTATAAAAGATCTCGTTAAATTTTAACTTTCGTTTACTTTTTAAAATTTTTAATTAAAAATTATTTTCGATTCTTACCCACTCTCGAGTCACTCTCGAGAAATTCCCGGGAGTGATAAAAAAACAAAAGAAAAAAAATTTTTTTTATTCATTTGTTTTTTTCACTCCCGCTCCCGGGAATTTCTCGGTCCAATTCCCGGGAACATTTTCACGTGGGTAAGATTTCTTTCTAAACACTAAGAAGTGGAAAAACATACTTATTTGTATATTTATATTTCTTGTTGGTTTATTTTCTTTCGACTTTGAAAAATTTCGTCTAGAAAATATTTTAAGTATGTAATTTATTATCGAAATATTATAAATAATTAAAATTTCACTTGACTTCGTTTTTTCTCTTTTTTATAAATATAAAAATCTATTTTAGTTTTTGGTTATTGGAGAATTTAACTTTTTTTCACTGTTCGGCCATATTTGAGGAGTAGGGGGATATGCGCGCGCACGAGGAAAAGTAGGAGACTTTTAAATTCTCTATAGTTTGCAGAATAACCCGTTCCTTTTTTTGGTTCATACATCTTAAATATTAATTTTCTAATTATTATTAAAAACATTTTTATGAAATTAAATTAATTATTATATTAATATTACTGAAAATGTTTGCCTTTTTGTAAACAAAAACTGGATCAAATATTAAAAAAATAGAATGATAAGTAGAGTAATAATAAAATGTAGACTTTTTATTATGTATAATTACAATCAGTAGCAACACTTAAAATATTGAGCATCGTTAAACATTCTTAAATTATAATATTATTAAATATACAATTATCGTAAATTGCGAATAAATTTAATGGCAGTGATAAACAGAATTATCCTTAAATTGACCATAACTATATATATAGGCAAGTTTTTATTGCTACTTGTAGATATAGTCAATTTAGTTTTAAACTAGTTTTCGAAGATTTTTTTTTCGTTTGCTAAATTACAGTATAAAGGATCTATATACTTCACTATAGACATAAAGTAAAGTGAAAGTACAAAATTAGTTTCCTTATTTCATATGACACTTAACCACTTCGTAAACAACTTGATAAAAAGACCATCAAATCGATATTCGTACATTTTAAATATTCTCATTGCTCATTTTTTTTTCACATAAACTGGTTTTATTTGACTGGAATAAATGAAAAGACCCTTCTCTATCTAAATTCAATTTCTAATTGAAAAAAAACATTATTTACGATTCTAGAAATTAAAAAGAATTTTCGCAAAAAAATTCTATTACAGAGTCTGAAGAAATCGAAACTTTCGTGAAAGTCTATGGATTTTTCCTATGGCTCAAGGAATATTGCACGCGTCTTGTGTGTTAATTGGTTAAAATGTTGGAAAGGGTGCACGGGCGCTCTACTTCGCGAGTGATTAATTGGACTTTTGCGAGCTTGATTTTAGTTTTTCTTTTGAAAATTTTCGATTCCCAGACAAGTTGCGTCTTTTTTTGTCTCTAATCACCCGCCTATTCATTTTTATCCTCCTCCGCGCGTATTTCCGTTCGCGTTAATTGCTTGCAATGGGAAATTTACCTTGAAAACGATCAGTCCAAATAGATTCGAGATAAACACTTTTTCTAGACACTTCAATTAATCTCTCTTATTATATAGCAGAAAGGAAAATAAAAATGTAGGTAAAGTGTTTGTCTCGAAAAGAATCGCCTTTTAATTTTAAACCACAAAAATTCGTCAGAAATCATTAAAGCATTTTTAGACACCTTTTCACTCCAGTTAAATATAAATTTTTATCCATAAAAATCAGAATTAAATAATGTTCAATTAGATTAACTATTGGAGTTAATAAATCGATAATTAATTAATTTTTATTTATCGAGGTTTTTATTCATTTATTTTTTTATTAATTGAAGATTTAAAGTTTAAAATTCATTGATAGAAAAAATCACTTTTTATCAATAAAAAGTAGAATTAAATAGTATTAAATTAAATTAGCTAATAATTGATAAAAATTAAAATTCAAACAGAAAAAAGAATCGCAAAAACAGGTTTTAAATACAGCAATTAATTAGGTTTTTACCCCAGTTAAGGGGTCAATAAGCCACTTAGGACTGAGCCACCCGGCGAGTATGATAATTCTGCGCATCGATCTATTATAGATATATCGTCACATTGAACTTAATGTCAATGGCATCATCACCACCACCACCATTATCATCATCATCATCATTGTCATCATCAAAATAGAGAAGATGATACAGAGAGAAGTTATAATTTGATTTGGTAATGTTTCGTTATGTGTGAGAGAGCCTTGGGGTGAATCTCGTTCATCAGGAAAAGGTTTGTCGGATGATCAATTGGATATTGGCGATCGCTCTCGTCCCATTAGCCCTTGAGACGCAGGATCGGATAATTAGCAAAGCATTCGCTCGATTCTACCTCCTTCTTCCTCCTCATCTTCTCTTCCTCTTCTTCTTCTTCTTCTTCTTCTTCATCGTCGTCTTTTCTTCTCTTTCCTTCCTGCGCGGAGTCCTTAATAATTGTAATTGGACACGGCTCGGCAGCTTCACCTACAGCGTAGTCTCGCTGCCTACTTTACAATACACTTTGTCCATCTGCCTTTTAAGGAGTGAAAAAATGAAAAAAGGGGGCGTGGTTATGAGATCAAAGAACGCCGCACTCCACCCGTGCCGAAGGACCCAAAGAGATCTCGAGACATGTTTCCAAGGTATGCACGATACGCGCGGCGCGCTGCATGCTCTGCACCTACTAAGATGTATCCATAAAATCGTCCGCGAATCCACAATGTTACTATATGGTCATCACAATTTTCATTTTAAGAGAATGCCACTCTTTTTTTAAATCCTCTTCTTTTGGTTTTTGCCTCTTTTTCTGTCTTTTGAGTTGTTACTGCGGATATAATAGAGGTTTCAGTGCGAGTAGGGCATTTTTACTATGTAACGTTTTATTACGTTTCCGTTCTACCAACAATCCCTGTTGATACTCAGATCGAATAATTAATATTAATATTACATTTTCAAATTGTATCTCGCGCCTTAGCGCCAAACTTTAACACCAGGCGTCGCGCACGTCTAAAATAGCAGACGACAAAAGCACATGTTGCTTTTGTCGGCAAAAAAAAAAAAAGACTAGATTGGTGCGAACCACCGGTATGAGAATATACATTTGCGCGAAATAACAATTGTATTTTTTGACAGTCTTTGTACCAAATAAATTATTGTGTGCTATAAGTGTGCTGATCATTTCCGCCGTTTCCTGCGCTATATTCGACAATATCAGTTGTGGGGATAATACAGGTTAGTTTTTCAACTCTGTTTTCTTGGCTTGTCACCGGCGGAAGGAGGAGAAATATATCGAGCATTGGATTCCTGGTTGGTAATTGTGTCTCACAATATGAGTCGTACCCTCGGTCTCTATATTAATTAAATCTTATATTGTTGGTCACATTTTTGGCGCCCAACGTTATCTTTTAACCAAAATTGTGCCCTTGCCACATTTTTGGCATCTAACGCATATTTTAATAAATTTCTCTAAAATTCATTTCTCTTTGTGCGAGTCTTCATTGAGAGTTCCCCTCGCGTCGCGATTGTGACGTCACGCCAGGGCCACTCTCTGATCACTCACACAACCATATGACTGTGTCGCGCCTGAAAAGCAATACACTTGCCATTCTTGTAAATAACTTAGCACTTTTCTAAATTACCCTCGCGCATTAAAGTCATATTATTATTAAACAAAAAAAAATAATAATAATAAATACCCAACCAGGTTTCCTCGACTCAAATTATGCTAATTAAAGAAATTATTTCTATAACTATTACTATTGAATTCTTTTATTAAATAAAGCATGAATAATTCCTTTTCCGATATCTCACTACTTATACTCGCACCAATCTCAATATACTTCGTATAAACCACGAAATTCCCAATTGTTGACAAATTATTCTAATTATTCAATCAACTTTATTCAACATTAAAATATATAATGTAAATTTTACACCACACTTTACTCAAATATCTGTCTTTTTCCCAAAATATTAATCATATGCAAGAAAATAAAAGCACATTTTTTTCTTCTCGCTTCGCTTGAATCTTATATTTACGCTACGCTTATTATTTATTTTTTCGCTACGCTTATTACTACTTCGCCTTCGTTTCTTTTTTTCTCGCTAAAATTATTTAGCAACGAATTATTTAATGAATTTTTTGTAGAACTTGTATAAACATCGCTTAAAATTTTTTTTTTTCTCTATTTTTATATTGTTTTTCTTCGCAAGGACTGATAATCATGGATGACAGTTTTAAATAATTCTCCTCTCAATGACAATAACATTGGAGAGAATTACGAATCTCCTGTTCAACTAGCGCGTCGAAAACACAGCTGTGTTTATATTCACATCACCAATACTTTGCTTCTTCCTAACTACATTCAATCAATAAAATTAAAATAAAATGAATTTTTTTTCTCTTCCTTTTTAAATTAACAAAATAAATAAATTGTCAATAATTAAATTGACAAAACAGAATTTTGTTAACAGTTAAACTACTAACAAAAATTTTTTCTTTCTCTTCTTTTTGCCATTAACTGAACTAATAAAATTCAAGCGCAATAAATTGCTTTGAATTTATAAGGACCGCAAATTTTTTTTTTTTTGTTCTCTTCCTCTAATTTCTTAATTTAAGCGTATTAAATCAACTAAATTGACAACAAATTTTTCCGAAAATGTAAATCGATCCAATAGTAATTAATCGATAAATTTCATTTTCCTCCATTTACAAAATTAACCAAAATCAATTTTGTAAATAAACCAAATTAATAAAGTGAAATTTTATTAATAATTAAATTAATGAAATAAAACTTTACTAAAAATAAAACTAATAGAATAAAATTTTTTTTTCTATTAACAAGTAAAATAATAAAATAAAACCTATTAAGATTTTTTTTTCTAACAAAGAAAAATGCCTTTTTAATTATGGGAAGAAGAAGCCCTAAAAAGAACGAAAAACAAAAACCAAAAACACGTTCCCAAACAAGCACATTTAGAGATTCTGACAAAATGTGGAGAACACCACCCAAAGAAGACAAAACAACCCCCATCAACCCTGAAAATTTAAATAATAACACTACACGTACTGGAACAGTTACTAACACCGCACACGTTTCACAAGAAGAAACGTGGAGCGCAACTAAAGAAAATTTAGAAATAATTTTTTCACAAAATCAAAATCAAAGACCTCCTTCACCAGCGGAAAATTTTAGCCCAATAAATAACGCCGACGTAGAATCTGAATCAGCTAGCACAAACACAACTCCAATTCACGAATGGAACATTCTTAAAGATAAAAAGGCCAACACATCAAAAGACACTCATACAGTCAACCCTTCACAAACCCAACCCGGAACACTTCCTAAAATAACGCTTCATCGCCGCGTTCACAAATCTAAAGCACAAAAAACCCCAGTATCTAACACACAATTAAATCACTTTTACACGCGAATAGAAAGTCTCGCAATTGCCCAAGCGGAAGAAAATAAAAAATTCAAAAATGACATGCACAAAATATTCCAACAACATCTCGAAAATACGCGTCAACAAACACTAGACGCGTACAACGAAAATCGACTAGAAATAACCGCGCTAAGAAAAGAAACAACTAAATCGATTGAAAAACTTCGTGCCGAAATGTCAGCTAACATACAGGACCTCACACAAAAAAAAATGTCACAAATGCAAACGAAACATGCGCCATCCCCGTGGCACGACTCTCGTTGGGAATTCGACGACAGCGGCGAACACATCGCGCAACAGGTTAGTTTACCCCCCACTACAACCACAAACACGGTCACATTCACGGGTAACACTTCGACTACAACGCAAAGCGCAACCACAGTCAAAGCGCCGATACACCCACCACTATCGTTTACACCTTTGCGACAAAGACCTCCTGCAAATCGCACACTACATTTCGCAGAACAACCAGATCTTATGTTTCCAACTCCCGAAAACTTAAACGACAGAAATCAACACGATTTAATTGACCTCCCCTTGAACCCAGTTCTCAACGCCTCCATCGCGCAACGAACTCAAGTTCCAAACTTACATAAAATCATTAAATCGTGGGATCTCAAATTTCCGGGAAAACAAGACGCCAACGAATTTCTCGACGAATTCGAAAGGAAAATGACTGCTTCAGCGATAAATCCTAATGACGCGCTCCCAATTTTCTCCCAAACTCTATCAGATACCGCGTTCTCATGGTTTAACATGTTTCGCCACAAATGGACAACATGGACAGAATTTTCCACGTCATTCCGAAAAACATTTAGCGATGTTAACGATGACAACCAAATTCTGAACAAAATCCACCGCGCAGTTCAGTTAGAAAATGAAACAGGGATAGATTTTGTCATAAAGATCGGCGCGCTTTATAACAAATTGAGAAATAAAATTCCGGAAAACATCCAGCTTGACAAAATTTATCTAAGCCTACACTCCGAATTAATTTCTCTTTTCGATCGCGACAGCTTCACCTCTTATGAAGAACTTTTAGATAAAATACGCAAATATCAAGAAAAAATCGAGTTCATGCAACAATCGAATAAATTGCGCGAACAAGACGCGAAACGGTCTCGTCACCCGCGCAATAAAAACCAATTAAATGCAATTGATTTGCAAACCTCACAATCTAAAAATTCTTCAGACGAATTAACCGAAAAAGAAACCGAAACAGAAACAAAACAAACACAAGCGAAAAAGAACAAACAAAAAGCGAAACCAGAACCCGAACAAAAATTAAATAAAATAGACATTTATCAAAAGCAGTTCGAGTCTCTAAAACAAAAATTAAATATAAGCGACGCAGAAAATGCTAAATCGAGTAAACCTAAGAGCGCTTTGATCAGTCCGAACAAACCTTCGTCTTCTCATAGATCGCGCAAACGTTCAACTTCTACTTCTTCTCGCTCCTCAAGCTCTGCTTCGTCGCAGAAAGGGGGGGAAAAGCGTAGATCGTCTGCGCACAAGAAAAGCGAAAATCCTCGTGGCCACAACGGTCGTGGAAATGGCCAACGAGGCGGAAACAATCAAAATAATCGCGGACGCGGTTATAACAATGGTTGGAATGGCAGTAACCGTGGTTACAACCAAAACCAAGGCTACTATCATAATTCCCCCCACTCTTCGCAGTATTACCAGCTAGATTGCCAGTGCAGCGCGCAAAACGTGAGACCTCCTTGTCCCCCGCACGCGCCTCCACCACAACCAACGCAACCACCATGGCACGGTAATTACAACCGCGATTATCCACAAAACTACGGTCACAACGCGCAAGATAATCAATCAAAAAACGACAGAGATGCCAGGAGAGACTAGATCTCCTGGCAAAACCCCATCAAAACAAAACGTAAATCGACCGATAAATAACTCAAACGAAGTTGATACTTCTTCAAATTTAGAAAGCATTCCTATCGCTAATGAACCAACGTACAATCCTCAAATAGCATCAACGCTAAACAAAGCGCATGCAGGCAGGATTGACACTAGTGATTCTGAGAGCGATTATACTGATTGCTTATATTCTGAATCTGAGACGGAGTACTCTGAATCTGAGGAAGATTTCTCTCCCACAATAGGCGCGTGCATATCTTCACTCAGATCGTTGCCATTGATTAATCAGTCAAGCAATTTATGTGTATTGACTGATAAAACTAAGCGCAGAGTACACAAAGGGCACGCATCGCCCTCACCGCCTCAAGAAAGATGTACAATTTCCACGGTAATCAAAATCGGTAACGAAAAAATAATAGCGCTTCTTGACACAGGAAGTGATCGAACTTTCATGTCAGGAGAACTTTTCGACAAACTCGAAAGTTTAGCTAACGGCGATCCGATTAAGGATGCGATAACGCGCGCCGGCGTACAACTCGCGCAACGCGATCACGTAGCCGCACCTCGCCATTCCGTAAAATTCGATATCGAAATAGATAATTGCCACGGTGAAATATGGTTTGCCGTTCTCGACGGTCTAACTACACCAGTCATTTTAGGCATGGACTTTATAACTAGTTGGCAAGTTATTATTGACGCAAGCCAAGGTTATTGGTCCATGAAAGGGTCCTCAGTTCGTCACCCTTTAGGCTCCATTTCCAACGCGCGTAGCTTCCTAAATTCGGCTCAATTAATCGAATTATCTCCGGAACAAAGGAATAAATTAAATGCGTTTTTAGATGATAAATTATCGAAATTTACTTCTGGAACCGGTGTTACCAACCTCACGACACACGTTATAGAGCTCACCGATCCAACGCCATTTAAATTGAAACCTTATCGCCGCAGCTTAGAAGCGAACAAAATAATTAACGATCAAATTGACATTTACCTAGATAAAAAGTTTATTGTCAGGAGCAATGGACGTTTTGCTAGTCCAGTCGTGCTCACTTATCGTAAGGATGGTAGGCCTAGAGTATGCATGGATTTCCGGAAGTTGAATAAAAACACAAAGAAATCAGCATACCCTTTGCCACGTATGGACACCATACTTGATGCGCTATCTGAGGCTAACATTATTAGTACCATTGATTTGACCGACGCGTTTCACCACATACCAATTGACCCGAAATCGCGCGAATACACCGCCTTCGTTGTCCCTGGTCGTGGACAGTTTGAATGGGTCAGAATGCCCTTCGGACTAACAAATGCGCCGGCAACCTTTCAAGCTCTAACAGATAGACTAAAAGAAAAGTTCGTAGAACATATTCGCGCTAAAAATCTGCCCGAACATTATTGCGAACAAGTTCACGCGTATCTCGACGATTGGATAATAATATCCAAAACTTTCGAAGAACATATTCTGCTTCTCGATGTAGTCCTTACCATTCTACAGGAAGCAGGATTGTCCATCAACCGCGATAAATCCTATTTCGCGAAATCGTCGGTAGAATATTTAGGTTTCATCCTCGACAAAGACGGTTTAAAACCAAACGCTAAGCGAGTCGAACCAATCCTCGAACGAGCAACTCCTCGTAACCGAAAAGAGTTGCGCCGGTTTAACGGCTCAGTGAACTGGTATCACCGTCACTTGCGCAATATTGCAAAAGTGCAAGGACCGCTAAATAAATTAGCGAGTCCCAAGGTACCTTGGAACTGGACCGAAGAACACGAGGCCGCGTTCAACGAAGTTAAGGAATCCTTAAAAAGCGCCTTGACCTTAGTCGCGCCTAGGCCCGGTTTACCCCTCTACTTGTATACCGATGCAAGCGACACCGGTATCGGTGCTATCTTGACACAGCAAGATGGAGAAAAAGAATACTTAATCACATGCCTAAGCAGACCTTTAAGAGGTGCTGAATTAAATTACACCACCACTGAAAAGGAATGCTTGGCTGTGATTTTCGCTATTAAGAAGCTCCGCTGCTACCTCGAATGCGCTGAATTTACTGTGATCACAGATCATTCCAGTTTAATTTGGTTGCAAGGTCTGAAGGACCCAAAAGGTAGACTTGCGCGATGGGCTCTCGAGCTGTCCGCAAATAACGTCAAGATTGAGCACAGAAAAGGTACGACTAATGAAGCGCCGGATACGCTTTCGCGACTTTACGAAGACGACACTAGTGATACGCACGTTACCGAACTAAATTCCGTTAAAAGTCAAAGTTGGTACGACCAGATGCTAGAAAAAGTTCGTAAAGATCCCTCCCGCTATGAAAGATATAAAGTTGATTCGAACAATCAACTATACTATTATAAACCAAATATGGTTAAAGAAACCATCGGCGATAATAACGCCTGGAAAAAGATCCTTAAAGAAAACGAAATTTTACCGATTATTACCGAGCATCATTGCACTACTCAATCCGCGCACCAAGGCATCAATAAAACTTATCTTTCGATAATTAATCATTTTTATTGGCCCGGTATGCGCGAAGACATCAAGCGTTACGTCAATGAATGCGAGATTTGCCTTAAGTGTAAGCCAAAAAATACACCCCCACAAGGTTTAATCTATCCGCGCAAAATTACGGAGCCCTGGGAAACAGTGTCACTCGATATCGTAGGCCCCCTACCTCGGTCAAAATCCGGTAAAAATTATATCTTAGTTTGTGAAGACACGTACACTCGCTACATTGACTGCTTCGCGCTTTCTAAAGCAGACGGTCCCAAGATTGTGAAATCTTTAAACACCCTTGTTAACCGCTGGGGAGCGCCTAGAATTGTCATCACCGACAACGGTACAGAGTTCGTAAATCGGAATGTCACATCGTTTTTACAAAAAATCGGTTCGGTACAACGGACAACACCCGTATACCATCCTCAGGCTAATCCCGTCGAGCGCGTAAACCGTAACCTGAAAACGATGTTAGCAAGCCTCCTCGGTGAAAATCAGCGCGAATGGGATATTCTGCTTGAAGATATCCAGTTCGCCTACAACACCACTGTACACACGTCCCTTGGAGTTACTCCAGCTTTCTTAAACTTCGCTCGCGAACCGAGACGAACAGGCGAACCGCCACGTGACACAAACACAGACGTTGGAGTTGACGAAACAATTAACACATGGTTAGATCGAATAAAACATATAGATGCGCTTCGCGCAAAAGTTGAACAACTGATGAAAAAGGCTAGTAAGAAGCAAGGTAAAATATATAACAAAAATCGAAAGAATAATATTGACTTCAAGACTGGAGATTTCGTATTCTATCCTAATAACACTTTATCAAACGCAGCACGTGGTTACAGTTCTAAACTGGCACCACGTTACAAAGGCCCAGCAATAATCGTAGAAAAGCTGTCACCCATGATAGTCATTCTCGGCGATACGCATGGCAAAAAACTGGGAAAATATCATGTAAGCGATCTGAAAATAGCTAGGAAAAATCTTAGGTCTCGTGTCGTCAAGTAAATTCTTTTTCAGAAGCGCCATGGAGTCAATCAACAAGGATCCAAAAGCAGACCAACCGCCAACTTCGACATCTAATGTAAAGGAAATCATAGCCTTACAACAAGCGCACTCCCCACAGGACGGCAACGCTACCGAAGGAAAGGTTCAGTTAAAGGAGACTCCTACTGGTCTAATAGCGCTTACAACATCAGCCTATGATGCCATTATATCCGAAAGAGATGCTTTATCAGCCCAGTTAGCCGAAGCCAACAGGCTAATCCATGAATTACGCACAGAAGCCGTTAACCCGACTCCACAACCGAGTAACGCAAATAAACTGGCCCCCTACGTAGCAATGATGCAAATGAATGATGAGCGCCGCGAAATTTTCCCAGGAACTAGCTTCAGTGAAACGGGAGCTCTTCGCTTGTCAAGAAGATCGCGCAAGACTTCAAGCCGACGTCGACTCCTACGAAGTTGATTACCGAACATTACAGGACGACTACAATTATACTGAAAGCTTATATTATCGTCTCCAGAAACTGTTCAAAAACCGAATCAAGGAAGTCTACGAAGCGATGGCAGAATTAAGGGAACCGAAACTAAGACCCAAAGCGCCTGACGGTTGCCTTAATTGCGGTGTCAAGGGACACAGCTATCGATCATGCTCGAAGCCGTATTCAGGTCATTTTTGCCAGATCTGCTCACACCCTGACTTCGCAACTGAAGATTGCCCCTAGCCACATTACAACGAGTTACCCAGAGCGCTAAACGACAATAAGCGTTGTAAATGCTGCTGGCGTCCCCTAAACTTGCCAGACGTCAACTGTTATGAGTGCCGGAAACGCTTAATACAAAAAAACACAACGCTACGCAATCAATTGGCAGTCCAACTTGAGTTGAAAAGCGCATTAGAAAAGATCTCATCAGATCAACAAGCCGAGAGACCAGTTCATCAACCCCCAGAACTTCCGCAACAGCAAAACGCGTCAAATGAACACCCCGCTGACACACCAAGCATGTCTTCGTTGCCTTCTCCGTTCGCTTCCGATCTCGCAAATGCCGTCCATTGGGAAAAATATTGCGCAAGCCTACAAGCTAGTTGTCGAGAAAGATGACACCGACCCCGAGGACAACGCAGAATAAGCATCTACGAGGCAAACTTCTCTCTTTACATCAATATTCCAACGTTACAGTATTAAAATTAATGTTTTCTAGCTTAAGATTTTTCATTTCATTTCTAATTAGTTAGTCTATCGCGCCGTTGCGCGTTACTGCCAAAGTTACTTAAATCCTAGCGCCGTAGCGCAGTATTATTTTCGTTAACAAAACTTACATTTTTATTTTTTACTTTTCTAAAAGTAGTTAATATTCCAAATAGAGACTATTTTACTACTAAATTCAATTATCTTAATCATAATTAATGATTCTACAACGCCGTCAATAGTCTGTAAATAAATACCAACTATTTCACGCGAATAAATAAGTTTAGTTCAAAGAATATACTGTTTAGTCATTAATACTACTCACCTCCCTACAACTGATCATTAGGACAAGAAGTGAGATATAGGATAAGTTTTGACCTCAAATTCTTTTCCTTCCCGTTATCCAGTTATCTTTACATTTCAATTTTAATATTTTGTTTTACTTCTAAATCATTTCAATAAGTATTCAATTCCAACTTGAAAGGATTAGTTTCTCATGCAAGCCAAGGATTATGGGTTGGAGAGATTCAGCCAACCGATTCAATCCTGAGTAGCAACAACGATTTAGAAAGGGGGAATTGTAACGTTTTATTACGTTTCCGTTCTAACCAACAATCCCTGTTGATACTCAGATCGAATAATTAATATTAATATTACATTTTCAAATTGTATCTCGCGCCTTAGCGCCAAACTTTAACACCAGGCGTCGCGCACGTCTAAAATAGCAGACGACAAAAGCACATGTTGCTTTTGTCGGCAAAAAAAAAAAAGACTAGATTGGTGCGAACCACCGGTATGAGAATATACATTTGCGCGAAATAACAATTGTATTTTTTGACAGTCTTTGTACCAAAATAAATTATTGTGTGCTATAAGTGTGCTGATCATTTCCGCCGTTTCCTGCGCTATATTCGACAATATCAGTTGTGGGGATAATACAGGTTAGTTTTTCAACTCTGTTTTCTTGGCTTGTCACCGGCGGAAGGAGGAGAAATATATCGAGCATTGGATTCCTGGTTGGTAATTGTGTCTCACAATATGAGTCGTACCCTCGGTCTCTATATTAATTAAATCTTATATTGTTGGTCACAACTAATATTAATTTTCTATTTAGGTTTGCTATTTTGGTTTTATTTAAATTAGCTCTGTTTTAATTTAGTAGAAAAATTGTTAGTTTATATTTTATGCGGTAAGTGCGGTTCAGTTTACAAAAAATATTTTCAAATCGTTCTTTTCTACGTGGAAAAAAAGCATTAATCTTCTAAACAAAATTCTTTACGAAAGTTTGGATCTTCTAAACCAAACAGGGTTGCTTTTCCCTGATTTGCAGACAAAATTTTGTTTTTTTTCCTGACCCTAAAGAATATATTCTGATTCACTCTAAAAATTATTAGATTCACAAAAAAATGTTGTATTACATTTATCATTATTATTTTTCCACAGGAAATAAGATTTTCAATAATTTCAAATTTTAACCTTTTAAAATTCAATAACTTTTAAGAATTAAACATGACCGAATGACGAAATCATTCTTTAATATTATAAGAATATTGTTACTGTAGCTTCTTCAAAATTATTTTCATCAATTCAATTTACTTATTATTTTTTAGAATTATTAACTAAAATTTTTCTTTAAATCAATTATTTTTAATAATTTTTGAAAAAGTTTTTTAATAATTTTTAAATCCATTTGTTTACAATTCAATTTGACTCAAAATTTCATTTATTCGCGGAAATTCTTCAATTATATATTAGAAAATAAAAACATGAAATAATTTTTTAAAAAATTCAGTTAAACTTTTAAAGAAATTAATTCTGCAGAGTTATTAGTTAAAAGTATGAAAAATTCAGATTTTCAAAGATATTAATTTAAAACCTTTTCAAAATTAAATTATTTCTAAGAATTTAATCTGTAAAATGCTTTTTAAATTTTCAATGATTATCTATCTAAAATTTTAACTGAAATCCATTTTTTAATAAATATTTATTGCATAATTCTACGAGAATACAATTATTTATTGATTTCGTTCTTTATTTTACAATCAATTAAATACAAAAATAAATAATTTATTGAATAATTAAATGTTTCTTAAAATTGAATTCTCATAAAGAATTTTATGTATAAATTTTTTAATCATTAAATTCTTTCGACGAATTTTACTAGAATTTTTAAGAAAAGTTACATTTTTCTAGGAATTTGATTAAAAATGCAATTCTGCGATAAGTTACACTCCCGCTCAATAACTTTTGCCCATCCTACAGCGATTGAAGGCTTTACAAAAAGTTTTGTATTTTGTTTATTATTAAAGATAAAAAGCTCAAAAAGGTCTCTTTTTAAAGCTCTTTTCCTGAGCTTTAACACTGTATAAAACAAAAATTAAAAAAATTAATTTGTTAATGTTTAAAAAATGTTATTGCAACATAAAATTTTTCGTTTTTTTTTGTTTTTTTTAAAGTGATACAGTTTGATAGGAAATGGTCGCATTTTAATCCCACATATATTTTCTGAAAGCTAGTTTTATCACCTTTAAAATGCATTTTCTAAAAATTTTATACGATAATTTTTAAGAAAAATATGATTTTTTGTTTAAAAAAATAGCCATTTTTTTCAATTGTTAATAACTCAAAAACGGTTACATTAGGAAAAAATTTTTAAGAACATAAATTATTCCTTTTTATGTGCAGAATTAGAAAAAAAATATTAAAAATTTTTTTTTTCAAAAAAATTTTTTTGACTTTTTTTGAAAAAAAATTTTTTTTTTCAATTATTTATAACTCAAAAACGGTTACTTTAGGAAAAAATTTTTTAGAACATAAATTATTTCTTTTTATGTGCAGAATTAGAAAAAAAATATTAAAAATTTTTTTTTCCAAAAATTTTTTTTGACTTTTTTTGAAAAAAATAATTTTTTTCATTTTTTATATTTTTTAGTTTTAATTGTAGAAACTCGCTTTTTACACTTACTACAACAAGCATTTTTTTTAATTCTGCACATAAAAAGGAATAATTTAAGTTTTTAAAATTTTTTTCCTAAAGTAACCGTTTTTTGAGTTATCAACAATTGAAAAAAATTCTTTTTTTCAAAAAAAGTCAAAAAAATTTTTTTGAATAAAAAATTTTTAATATTTTTTTTTCTAATTCTGCACATAAAATAGTATATTTCGTAACGAGTGCGAGCAGTTGTCAATTTTTGAATGAGAACTTTTTTTGGAACAAACTGTAGGCGAAGCGAAGCTTCGCCTACAGTTTGTTCCAAAAAAAGTGCTCGTTCAAAAATTGGCAACTGCTAGCACTAGTTACGAACGATATTTTTCATAACAAGGTGCAAAAAAGAGCCCTTTTTTGCACCGCGTTATGAAAAGGAATAATTTATGTTCTTAAAAATTTTTTCCTAAAGTAACCGTTTTAGAGTTATCAACAATTAAAAAAAATGGCTATTTTTTTAAACAAAAAATCATATTTTTCTTAAAAATTATCGTATAAAATTTTTAGAAAATGCATTTTAAAGGTGATAAAACTAGCTTTCAGAAAATATATGTGGGATTAAAATGCGACCATTTCCTATCAAACTGTATCACTTTAAAAAAAACAAAAAAAAACGAAAAATTTTATGTTGCAATAACATTTTTTAAACATTAACAAATTAATTTTTTTAATTTTTTGTTTTATACAGTGTTAAAGCTCAGGAAAAGAGCTTTAAAAAGAGACCTTTTTGAGCTTTTTATCTTTAATAATAAACAAAATACAAAACTTTTTGTAAAGCCTTCAATCGCTGTAGGGTGGGCAAAAGTTATTGAGCGGGAGTGTATATTATTTATAAAAATAATTGAATTCCTAAAAAGAATTTTATTCTTTATACGAAAATAATTAAATCTCTGTAAAAATTGTATAGTTTATGAAAATAATGGAATCATTACGAAGAAATTTATAACAAATTTGTAGATAATTGAATTCTTGTGAATTTTTATTATTTATGAAAATAATTAAATTTGGTTTAAATAATTGAATTCTTTGGGAAAATTTTTTTAAAAATAGTAGATATTGAAAATCATTGAATTGAGGAAAATTTTAAAAAATAATTGCAATTTGGCCAAGAATTTTATTAAATTTTTTTTAAATAATTGAATTTCGGAGAAGAATTTTATTATTTATAAAGATAATTGAAATTTTGACGAGAACTTTTTTAAATTCTTGAACATAATTGAATTTTTGCAATCATTTGTAACTTCTCCAAAATGCAAATGTGTTTGGTGTTTTTAAGTAAAATTCTTCTATAAATCTATTATTTTTAATAATTAATGAGATATATATATTTATATTAACAAAATTTAACTTATTTCAGAAAAATTTGAAATATTAGTTTTTCAAAAATCTAAGTTCTTTAAAATTTCTAATTAAATTCATTCAAAATTAAAGTTTTATAAAATTTCAAATTAATACCTTTTGAAGTTCGTCTATTTGTGAATGAAGTTCTTTAATTAAAAATTATTATCAGAAATAGAAAAAATTGAAGGTTTCGTGGTAATTTCATAGTTTATGAGGCAAACAAAAAAATCACAAAAAATTTAGAATTTTCTTATGAATTCTTAAAATCTTATTTTTTCTAGTACTCTTAATAAAAATCCCTGACTTTTCCTTGACTTTCCAAACCTGTAGCAACCCTGCAAAATTATGGTATTCTTAACCGAACTGAAATGTTGATTATGTCGACTGTCTCAACTCAGTATTTTTCTACCAAAACAGAGTGTAGAGGCCATAGTTAGTCCCCTTTTTTATATACCCAATCCTCCTTTTTATCCCCTTTAATTAATAAAATCCCTACTCTCCAAAAGTCTAAGGTCATGCATATTCCCCTATTTTCCCATTTTTAAAGAAAAAACGTAAGAAAAATTGACATTCTTTTGTAATTTTATAATTATAGTTATAAGAATGTAGATAGAAAAACTTTACTTCGATTCCAATTTTCCAAAATCTACTTTCGAGTAAAAGAATAAAACAATAAAAAAACTAATCAGTGCGTGTCAACTCGATTCAATGAATTAAATTGCTTATTAAGAAAATAGAGTGAATGGCTAGCCTGTCATGTGGACTGCAAAAAGATTATCTCTCTAATTATTAACTCATATATTGATTACAGAAGGAAAATAATACATTAAACCTGTAAATTTATGTCAACGAGACAAGACATGAAACACTTGATCAATTCAAGGAAGTAACTATTCATTCATCCTGTTCTGTAATTTTAATAACCACATTGTACGGCCATTGGTTAACATGGCGGATGCACAATATTCTCCCTCCTCTCATATATATGTATATATATACACATTCACCATCTTTTTTTCCCGTTCTCCTTCTGTTTCATCAAAGAAGTGATCACTTGTTGACGACTTTGAAATATATGTGGTTCCTGCATGCACCAGGTATCTACTTATCTTCGTATATATATATATGTATATATACAGTCAGACTGCTGCCTTATTATTCTCAATGTAAAAAGATTATTACCATTTATTTCTGCAAAAAATTTTTTCTAGGAATACGAGGCGTTTATAGTCAGCTATTATTCTTCCGCTTTTCCCTACGCACGGTTATAAAATACTATACATATAATACACCACACTGCATTTCAAGTAGTATTTCAATGATCGTTAAATGTGTCATTAACCTTTGAATTGGTCTTTTAAATCATTAGTCTTAAAACTGTTGTTCTGTAAAATTTTTACATAGTTGTCGATGACTTGAATTATATGCATTGGCATTCATTTTCGAAATCAGGTTGAAAATTTTACCAAAGATAGAAACCAGATGGAGAATTTTATTGTAATTTTTAAGCGCTTTTAAGAAGTAGCAGCGACAGCCGAACGATAGCAGGAGATCATAATTGGCATAAAAAGAGGTTTAAACTGAATTCTTTTCAATTTTATTATTTTTTATGGACTGATAACCACCTAGACTGTTTTTGGGATGTTGCTAAACAACATCCTGCAGGATAAAAAATTTTATTAATTTAAAACTTAATTATTAGGTAACTTTTAAGCTCGATTTCAAGTAGTAACCAGCATAAGGTCCAACCTTGACTACACATTTTTTTATTCAATTATTTAAAAAAAATATACCTATTAAAATTTTTCGCAGGAATTCAATTATTTTCGATGCAATTTTAAAATTTCTCGAACAGGTTCAAATGCGATGCTGTTTAAAATTGTAATAAAATTTTTCTAAAAAATTCAATAACTCTTAAAAGTTTTGATGAAATTCTTTGTAAATTTTAATTATTCTCAAAAGATTTTGATAGATTGCTTTGTAAATTTCAATTATTTGCAAAATTTCAAATTACCTAATAGTAATAAAATTATTAATTACAGTTATTAATCAACACGATTTTGTTTAAAAACTTCAAAGAAATTCTTCATAATATTCTATAGTATACTTTCAAAATTCAAAATTTTCAATTAAAATTATTAAAAGAAATGAATTATTTTCAAAAAATTTAAGGAAATTCTTCAAAAAAATTTAATTATTTACAAAAACTCTAATATACCTATTTGTTAAAAAGAATTTAATTTTCTATAAATTATTTTTAAAAAATTTATTAATAAAATTATTAATTACAGTTTTTAATAAACAAGATTTGTTTTAAGTTTAAAAGAAATTCTTCATAAAATTTAATTACTTTGGAAATTTTCAATGAAAATTAATAAAAAAACTCATTTATTTTTAAAAAATTCTAATAAATTTTTCAAAACGATATTCAATTATACTTACAAAAACTTTAATGAAATTCTTGTCAAGAAATAAATTTTTTACAAAAATTTTAATAAAATTTCTCGAAACAATTTAATTATTTTTAATAATTTTTAATAATTTTGATAAAATCCTTGAAAGGAACTTAATTATTTTCAAATTTTTTGATAAACACGGAATAAAAATCTAGAATAGCATGAAATAATTCGCAAGAGATCAATGATTTTCAATACAATAAATTTAAAAATCAAATCATTTAAAATGAGAAACTATTTAAAAAGTTAAGAAACAAAGAAGAAAACAAAATTTTTTTCTAAAAATTTTAATAAAAATATTATTTTAAATATAATATTAACTATTAATAATCGTCTTATTCATTCTTTTATTCTGTTCACACCTGAAGTTATAGTTTTTGTGTAATCTTTTGTTTCTTTTCTTAAAAAAAATTTGTTTTGACAAATCGAAAATATACAGGTATTTTTTCATGAATCATAATAAAATAATATTAGAAATTAGACAAATTTAAAAAAAATGATGATTAACAAATGAAAAATTTACCCATTTTGTTTATTATATGCTTTTTTTAATAACAAATTTTGTTTGACTGATCTAAATTATGCAAATTTTTCTCTTGTTTATTTATAAAAAATAGAAAATTTGTTAAAAAATTATGATTAAGAAATAGAAAATAAATACCCATTTTATGCATAATTTTTATTTCTCAATAACAATAATGTTCACAAACACATTTTTTTATTTTGGGAAAAACATAAAAATTACCTATTCCCGTTTCTTAATATTTTTGTAGAAAATTTTCAAATTTTCATAAGGGAATAATTTACATTATTTCAATTCTTTAATCCCAATTGTTTTAATAAAATTCAAAAGTTTTTTTAATAATAAACGAAACAAATGTTTATAAATTCTATTTGTCAATTACAAATTTTCATTGACAATGAAAAATTTTTGAATTTTTGGAAAATAAAGCAAAAAAAATTTTACTTAAAAAAAATGTTCCGTTACACTTTTACGAATTTCTTTAATTTTTAAAATTATTCAAAAACATCAATAATTTCTTTTTTAAATAAATATTTAATTATTATTATTTTTCCACAGGAATTAAGACATTCAAAAATTCCAAATTCAAACCTTTTTGACATTAAACAACTTATAAAGGTATTTTGCTATAAAACATGAAAAAATTGATTGCTCCGAGTCGAAGACTCGGAGTGATCGATTTCTTTATGTTTTATATAATAATTTATAATAATTAAAAATTTATGAAAATAATTAAATTTTTCGCGAAGAAATTTATAAAAAAATTGTAAATAATTGGATTTCTGTAGAATTTTTAATATTTTTGACAATAATTAAATGTTTCTGTACGATTAAAAAATTTTTTTTTTAAATAATTGAAATTTTCTCGGAAAATTTTATTTAAATAGTAGATATTGAAAATAATTGAAATTATAGGATAAGAATTTTATTGTAATTTTTTTATAATAATTTAACTTTGGAGAAAAATTTTGTTATTTACAAAGATAATTGGGATTTTGACGAGAATTTTTTTTTAATTTTAAACATAATTGAATTTTATGAGAAGAATTTTATTACTTTTGAAAATAATTGAATTTCTGCAATAAATTATTTGCAATTTCTCCAAAATTGGATTATTTTAGTGTTTTCAACAAAAATTTGAATTTAAAAATTTTAATTCTATTATTTTTAAAATTTATAATTTTATTTAAAAAATGAAGTAAAAAATTAGCCGCGCGAATTATTGCTAGTTAAAAATAATAATATAACAAGTTTGAATTTTATTTCTTCGTATACATATATCAGAGAGGAAATAAGTTACAGAAAGTCGCACCTAAAACGATCTCTACTACTGATTTTTTGAAGGACCACACATATATATGTTCCAGTAGAAAAAATCCCTCATAAGCAATGATTTATTTACGACAAAATAAAAAATTTCTCTCATTTTTTCTAAACCACTTTTTTCTGTCAAAAAAAAATTTTTTTTTCTTTCAACTTGTGACTATTATAAGTTGTAAAAAAAAGAAAAATTAAAAAATGCGTCTTCGAAAAAAACATCTTTCCTGCGGTTGTACTTCGCGTGTGCCATATATATAGACAGCTGGCCCACAAAATAAAATGAACCTGCGGGTATATGTGTTTAGGTTCACTCGACAAAGTATAATATTCACGTATATATAGAGAAGAGAATGAGAATATATGGAGGTACATCTAAATGCGTGTAGGGTGCGAACAAGGAACGATCTATTGGGACCACCGGCAGGCGTTTTCGATGTCGGGTGAGAAAATAAGAAGACGATGAAAGGGAAAAAGAATTAGAGAGAAAATTGCTTTATTATATACGTCGGCTAGTGCGCGCTCATTCATTCCCTTAAAAAAAATAGAAATATCAAATCCCAGCATTTCACAGACACAAACACACACATAAGTCAAAAATTCAAAATTTACATTTCATTTCTACAATTTGATGAAGTTTCATTATATGTGAAATAATTTCTATATACAAAACTGTACTCTAATATAATTTCAATATTCTGCTTTTAAATTTAAAACAAATTCGTCTCTTATTTATTATCTAAAAATATCAAAAGTTTCTTTAATGGTATTTTTCAATTAATAGTCTAATAATTAATTAATGGCCAATTAATTCTAGTAACAAACATATTATAGAATTTCATTATATAGTAATTCAAAAGAATTTCCACATGTATTCTATAGTTTTTAATTAGAAATTTAAACAATTTATTTTATTTATTAATTTAATTAATTTCCTTTTTAATGATTAATTTCAAATAAATTAATCAAGTTTTTGTTCACTTCTATTTATTTATAGACATAACATTATTAATCTAACGTTAACAATAGACACAAAAGTAAATTACCAATAGGAAGCAGACAAAGTAAAACGTAAAAAATTCCATTTTTTTGAAAAAACTGGAATAAAAAAATGTAAATTGTTGATAATAATCAACAGCAGTCAATTATAATCCAAACAAAATTTAATTTTTAATGAAAAATCAAGAATAAAAAAAATCGAGAGTGGGAGAAAACGACGAAACTTTGTAGGATTGATTATTTAACGCTGGAAGAGAACAAAATTATAAACAATGTCAATTGTTAATAACAATTGACAGCAGTCAATTTTAATTTTTAAAAAATGGAATTTTTAATGAAAAATCAAGAATAGAAAAAAATCTCGGGGGGGGGGGGGGGTGGCAAAAAACGACGAAACTTTGTAAGATTGCTTATTATTTAACATTGGAAGAGAAAAAATTATAAACCATTTCAATTTTTAATAACAATTAACAGCAGTAAATTTTAATAAAAAAATGGAATTTTTAATGAAAATCAAGAATAGAAAAAATCTAGGGGGGAGAAAAACGACGAAACTTTGTAGAATTGCTTATATTATTTGACGCTGGAAGATAACAAAATTATAAACAATGTCAATTGTTAATAACAATTGACAGCAGTCAATTTTAATCCAAGAAAATGGAATTTGTAATGAAAAATCAAGAATAGAAAAAAATTCATGGAGGGAGAAAACGATGAAACTTTGTAGGATAGATTCTTATTTATAACACTGAATGAGACAAAAATTATAAACAATGTCAATTGTTAATAACAATTGACAGCAGATTTTAATGTAAAATATCGAATTTTTTTGAAAAAGCAAGAATAAAAAAAATGTAGGGGGGGGGGGAGAAATCGACGAAACTTTGCAGGATCGCTTAATAATTAACGCTGAATGAGACAAAAATGATAAACAAATTGTTAATAACAATTGCCAGCAGTCAAATTTAATCCAAAAAAAAGGGAATTTTTAATGAAAAATCGAAAATAGAAATAATTTAAGGGGGGAGTAAACGACGAAACTTTATTATGACGTCACAATTTTAGAATACATGCTCTTGCACCAACTATGATATCATAATGTTTCAAATACTCTCAAATATTAATTTAGTTTTCTTTAAATTAAAATATGTTCGAGAATACGTTTTTAAATTTAATTTAATTTTCAAGAAAAAAATGTTTATATTTATGAGAATAAATTTGATTTTATATGCATATTTATACATTTAAATTATTTAAATTCTTATTCATTTATATATAGAGCAAGGAGAACGATTCAATTTGTAAATATTCTCAACCGTACATATTATATATAGAGATGAGGGTTGTGATGAACGACGTATTAGATATCTCGTTATTTATTGAGAAACACTGAATTAGAAAATATAGAACAGGAATTGAAATTGATTATTAGGAAACTACAAATAATGAATAATGAACTTCGCATATGCAACAGAAACTCGTATCTTTACGATCGAATCAGAAATGCTGATCGTATAAAGGGTGGCAAATCCTCTCTTGCAAAACCGGAAATTAAAAGGCTTGAAAATATTACACGACAAAAATAAAGCAATAGAGTGTTGTCTATAATACTAGCAGACCTACAAATACCAATCAATTTATTTATTATTTATTATCACTAGCCTATTTTTCTTAATGGAAGGCGTGAAAAAGTTTCTTATTCGATCTGATTTTTGACAGAAATAATTTGCTATTATTATTATTTTAATTCTTATTACTATAAGTATTAATAATAATAATAATAAAACATTTTTGTTGTTGTTTTATTTAAAAATTTACTGACTTGGAGTGATCGTTAAATTCAATGTTTTATTAAATAATAATAATAATAGTAGTAATTAATATTAATTATAATAGCAGCAAATTATTTTATTGTTATTTTTAATATTAGTAATAACAATAACAATAGCAGAACATTTTGTCAATTGATTAGAAAATCCCATTTCTGTCTCGTACTTATATAGTTATGATGAATATAAAGAAATTAAGAAAGCATTTGTTCTACATTTTCGTACAGAAAAACAAAGTACAATGATTTGAAAATTGGAGAGATTTCGATGATACGTATATTGCATTTTGGATTTTGTTTGGGTCGTTTTTAAATACTTGAAAGTGCCACTTGAAAATATGTCAATTAACATTAATGGAAAAGTGACAATTTCTCGTAAGAGCTAAATGATGGAAAACCCCAAATTCTGTTATGTAAAATGGAAGCAATTGGTGAATGAAAAATTAGGAAGTCTATTATATTCTCTTTTGTAATGTGCGCGCTCTTATTATTTAGAAACAATGGAATTGAGTTCATATATGAGTTAATGAGTTAATAATGAGCTTTCTCTTTAACAAGAGTGTAATAAATATATAAATATTATAAGAACTTTTGAAATCTATATTTAATATATTTATTATTTGATTTATTTTGTTTTCCATCAGACAAAATTATGCGGGATTTCCGTTTATTTATTTTTTTGGAAAAAGTTTTGGTTTTGAAAATTGGCATAGGAGGAATATATTTTATATAAGCGATTTTTTATATATTTTGTAAAAATTGGTAAAGGTTATGGTAAAATTTTACTCTTTTTGGTTTTTTGCTTTCGGTTTTAATAGATTCAGTATCTTATTTTGTCATCTCTTTTATATTATGTTTCTCTAAACCAATACAAAAGTGGAACTTGAAAAAATATTTGTTCTTCTTATCTTCGTTAATCTTTTATCGTTATTTTAGTTCCACTCGTCTTAACTCTTTGCCTTTATTTATTTTCTTGTAATTACTTTAGTTTTCTTTCCCCCAACCACTTTTTATCTTTAACGATCCTTTCTGATATCCTTATTAACCTTGTTTTTAATGCCATTGTCTTCTGTTTTTCAACTTTTTTTTTTTGACTCCACTACCTTAAAATTTAGTCTCCTTATCGCTTTTCTGTCCCCCTTTTGTCTTGTTTTACTGTGTTTCTTGTTTTCTTTTTGCTATATGAATCCTTTTTTTCTGAATTCTTACCAACGAGGTTTGTACTCTTCTATATCGTTTTTCTACTCTAATTTCAAACTTCAGATAAAAATATTTCCGACCGAATTCAGTTCAAGTCAGTCAGGCTAAACTCATTTTCGCCTTCAAAATATTATTTTACAAAGAATTTTAGACAATTTTTTTATTTTGCTAAAAAATCTTTTTTTTTCAAAGTTATAAGGGTTTAAAGTTTGAAAAACGGAAACTTTTTTTCTTAAAAAATTGGGGGAAAAATGTTTAAAGTGTTGTAAAGTAATTAAAATTAATTAATTAATTCAAAATTAATTTTTTGAAGTAATTAGGATAATTTATTTTGTCTTTTTGCATCTCAAAGGGTTATTGTTCGTCTTTCCAAATCCATTGCAAAATATTAAAAACCCAATGGGAAACTGCCAAGAGTCACCATTGGCGTATTAATGGCCCAATATTGGGAGCCATTGATTTTCTATTGGTATATTAATGGCACCCATTAATGGACCAATAGTGGTAAAGTAATGGGCTGACTACGTCGTTGCCAATAATTGGCAGCCATCATTGGCACATTAATGGCTGCCAATGAAACGCCAATAATAAAAATTTTTTAAATTAACAAAAATTATTTATTAAAATTATAATTATTTAATTATAAAAATTAAAAATTGTTTATTAATTTTTTTTTAATTATTATATTTGTAATAGAAAAAAGTCATCACAGTAATTAGTGAGATCTTTTCTCTTTCAAAAAAATTGCCTCACATCCTGTGCAAAAATAGGAGAGGCAGGGGGCAGAATTATTATATTCTACGAATGGACCTGAGGAGTTCAGCCTTTATATACACGGGCTGGAGTAACTTCGATGCGAGTAGAACTGATGTTTGGTCGCCCTATGCGGCACGGTTGGAACTAACTTCCAAGCACAACGCGCACACGTGTTCACGCATGCGGGAAGATTTGAATAATTTTCAATTATTTGCCTATTAATTACAAATCTATTCTATTCTGATAAAATAAATAATAAAATAAAAAGTATAAATAAAATAAATAATAAATTAATAATATCTACTATTTTGAATTGTCTTATAAAATAAAACAAAATTTCATTTCTTTTCAAGTATTTCTATAATCCAAAAGAAAAAAAAATGCTGAGTATTCTTTGAAAATAATATTCAAACTTGTATATTTATAGAAATCTATTGTTATTCGTAAATTGTGATTTATAAATAGAAATAATGTCCACTTTTTATTTATTAAAAATAATTTATAATAAATAATATTTTCAAATTTAAAATTTAATGAATTAGTCAATTTCTTAATTTATTAAATTTGCCAATTTTTTCAATTTTGAAATTCATTCAATTTTTTTTTACTCAAAACGAAAATTCAACAAATATTGTATAATTTAATACTACACGGAGAGAAATCTGTTGCTATTATTGCTTGCAGAATCTTTACAAATTTTATTAGTCACTGCTGAATATAATTTTAGCTTGAGGTTATAATAATTTATATACGAAATCATCTATTTAATGTAATGGAGAGTTCGATGCAATAAAAACAAGAAGCAGCTGCTAATTTTGCACGAAATCTTTATTATAAATATAAAGAGAACGTGCTATAAAAGTATTAGATTCTTCTTATAAGAATCGCTCGAACTCCGACTGATTTTCAGGCGGACTTTATACAACACAATCTTACTTGCGTGTACGCACATATAACTCACACACACATATATTTCTCTGGATGGTTTCGAGGAACGGAACGCGTACAAGTCGGTGACGTTTGCAATAACATAACCTAACAATTTTCACATGTTGCTTATACATTCAAACACGAATAAAAATGCAATAATTTTTAACTAATATACTTACTATTAAATAAATATTATCTTTTTATAACAGCAACAAGTATTAAATACTACATATAATATATAATGTTTTACAGGACAGAGAAATATCAAATATAGAGAGAGAGAGAGAGAGAAATATATGTGTGTGTGAGTTATATGTGCGTATACACAGGTAAGATTGTGTTGTATAAAGTCCGCCTGAAAATCAGTCGGAGTTCGAGCGATTCTTATAAGAAGAATCTAATACTTTTATAGCACGCTCTCGTTGTATTTATAATAATGATTTCGTGCAAAATTAGCTAATGTCTCTTATGCTTATTGCATTGAAAGTATTTTTACAATAAGTATATGAATCCATGCTAAAAATATAAGAGAAACGTTAAGCAATTTAAGTAATGTGCTCTTTCGAGTAATATTAGCAGCAGATTTCTCTCCGTGTACTAAAAATATTTTAACAAATAAACAATGAAAGTAATTGACGAATTTCTAAAAACAGTGATATTTTATAAATATGCGAAATTTATTGAATTTTCTTTATGAGTAAAAAAAATTTAATGAATTTCAAAATTGACTAATATCTATTGTTTTCAATTATCTTATAAAATAAAATTTATTTTCTTTTCAAATATTTCTTTTACTAAAATCAAGAAGCAAAGAAAAATGTTGAGTATTCTTTTAATATATTCAAATTTTAATTAAAAAAATGATTATTATTAATAAATTACGATTATTAAGTAGAAATTATGTTAATATTAACAGAAAAAATTAAACTTTTCAAATTGTAAAATTTTTTAAAAATAATACTTTTTTGACAATTTTGTTGGAAAATGTAATTTTGATATTTATTAAATTAGTAAATTTTCAAATTTATTAAATTTTTTTTATTCAAAATAAAAATTCAACTAATTTTGCATAAAATTTATAAAATATCGCTGTTTTTCGAAATTTGTCAATAATGTTCATTCTTTATTTGTCAAAATGTTTTTATTAGTATTAAATTATACGATATTTGTTGAATTTTCGTTTTGAGTGAAAAAAATTGAATGAATTTCAAAATTGTCTAATTTAATAAATTTCAAAATTTAAGAAATTGACAAATTCATTAAATTTCAAATTTAAAAATATTATTAAATTCAAAATTAATTTTAAAATAAAAAAAGTTATAAAATTCTTTTATTAAAAAAAAATCCCAATTATTTTTTAGAATGTGAGTTAAAAAAATAAATTGTAAAACTATTTTTTAATTTCGATTTTTAACAAAATTCTATCTATTATTTTTAATAAATAAAAAGTAAACATTATTTCTATTTATAAATCACAATTTATGAATAATAATAGATTTTTATAAATACAAGTTAAAATATTATTTTCAAAGAATACTCAGTATTTTTTTTTTCTTTTGGGTTATAGAAATACTTGAAAAGAAATGAAATTTTCTTTTATTTTATAAGACAATTCAAAATAGTAGATATTATTAATTTATTATTTATTTTATTTCTACTTTTTATTTTATTATTTATTTTATTAGAATAGAATAGATTTGGAATCAATAGGCAAATAATTGAAAATTATTCAAATCTTCCCGCATGCGTGAACACGTGTGCGCGTTGTGCTTGGAAGTTAGTTCCAACCGTGCCGCATAGGGCGAGCAAACATCAGTTCTACTCGCATCGAAGTTACTCCAGCCCGTGTATATAAAGGCTGAACTCCTCAGGTCCATTCGTAGAATATAATAATTCTGCCCCCTGCCTCTCCTATTTTTGCACAGGATGTGAGGCAATTTTTTTGAAAGAGAAAAGATCTCACTAATTACTGTGATGACTTTTTTCTATTACAAATATAATAATTAAAAAAAAAATTAATAAACAATTTTTAATTTTTATAATTAAATAATTATAATTTTCATAAATAATTTTTGTTAATTTAAAAAATTTTTATTATTGGCGTTTCATTGGCAGCCATTAATGTGCCAATTATTGGCAACGACGTAGTCAGCCCATTACTTTACCACTATTGGTCCATTAATGGGTGCCATTAATGGCATGCCTGGCTCCCATTATTGGGCCATTAATGCGCCAATGGTTTTTTTTCCCATTGGGAAATAACAAAATGGCATTATTTTTCTCCAAAAATACTTTAGATATTAAAAAAAATTTAAATAAAAATGGTTCTTCTTTAAAAAACGTTTTTGACACCATAGAAATATGTAAATAATTAATTAACTCTGCTGTCACAAAAGTTAAAATTGTTGACAATTTATTTATTCAACTAAGTAATAGCGAATATAAATTTTAGAAAATTTAAGAATGGCATGCCTTAAGAATTATTAGTAGTCCGCGCTGCCAAGAAAGGCACCTAAGAAGCAAAATTATAGGTTATGTTTGTTTTACATTTATCTCAGTTAAAACTTCCTTTTTAATTATTTTAAATTTAAAACCAGTTTTTATTGAATATTTTCGATGTAATGAAGAATTGAACATCAATAATTTGTAATAGTGATTGATTCTCTTTCCATATTTTTACTAAAAAATTTGTAAACATAACCTAAAATTTTTTTATTCTTAGGGAGCTTTCTTGGTAGCGCGTCACATTTATTATTTTTGAAAAAACAAAAGGTATGGTTATTTTATTCTTATATGGGAGTGTCATTATTTTTTTTTTGAACTTTAAAAAAATAATAATGACATTCCCATACAAAATTAATATAACCCCATACAGCATAGACTATTATTAATTATTTACAAGTGTCTATGGAAACACAGAAGTTCGATTTTTTGCAAAATTCATTGAAAACAATGCAAGATAGATAACAATTTTTTTTCTTTAAAAAAAATTGAAAAATTTTTTTTTCTCTTGTACCAGAATCGGACACAACTTAAATTCTTATGGAAAATATTCTTCCCTGTGAACACAATTCCCAAAAAAATTTTGAGCAAAAAAAAGGTGGGGTTTTTGAATAAATTCAATTTAAAGTTTTTTTTTTGCAAAAATGTCCGCAATTTTGTTATTTGTTAATATTTTTAATATTTTGCAACGGATTTGGAAAGACGAACAAAAACTCTTTTGGATGCAAAAAGACAAAATAAATTATCCTAATTACTTCAAAAAGTTACAACACTTTAAAACATTTTTTTCCCCAATTTTTGAAAAAAAAGTTTTCGTTTTTCAAATTTCAAACCCTTATAACTTTAAAAAAAAAATTTTTTTTGCAAAATAAAAAAATACGTGTTGTCTAAAATTAACTATTTACTATAATAAATTGAATGTTCTTTCATTCATTCACTTTTTTTGTCCCTCACACTCTGAAGTTGTCTTTTATTTATACTTTTGTTTTTTTATATCTTTAGATATAGATTGTAGGATATTCGGTAGATTATTATGTTATAATTATTTTTATTTAATAATTAATTCAAAATTGTAATGACAAATAGAAATCATCAGAATTTTTTTCACTTCTTTTCATTAAAAAAATAAAATTTTGTTAAATATTAGGTATGTTTTGTCAAATTGAAATTATGCAGATTTTTGTTCTTTACTTCTAAACAGAATTAGAAAATTGTCAATCAACTGTAATTAAGAAATAGAAAATTTATTTATTTTGCATTATTTTTGTTTATGAATCACAATTTTTTTTAACAAAATTATTATTTTATTGTTTTAGAAAAAGAAGAAAAATATTTGCACAATTCTTATTTTTAATCTTATTTTTGGAACAGGATTTTCTACAAGAAATTAAGACATTCAAAAATTTCGAAGTTAAACCTTTTTTAAATTAAACAACTTATAAAAGTATTGTTATAAAACATGAAGATATCGATTGCTCCGAGTCGAAGACTCGGAGTGATCGATTTCTTCATGTTTTATAATAATTAACGATAACCAAGTAATAAAATCATTATTTTATATTATAAGAATATTCTTACTGTGTAACTTCATCAACATTTTTTTCATCACTTTAATTAAATTATTATTTTCTAGAATTTTAAATTATTTTTTATGAAAATAATTGAATTCTTGTAAAATTTTTATTATTTATGATAATAATTAAATGTTTGCATACAATTTTATTAAAATTTTTTTTAAATAATTAAATGCTAACATGTTTAGTCTGCTTATGCTTTGAAATGAATTCGGTCTTCTGTATTTTCTCCTTTTTCGATTTAATTTCTCGTTTTGGTATTTCGAATTAAATAAATTATTTTTCTGTATAGTTTGCCTCTTTTTGGTACTAGCAAAAATAAATATAAATTGACAACCACAAGCAATTCATTAAAGATTCAATATCAATTGTCAAAATTTTTTTAAAAAAGGGGCTAAAGTTAATGAAGTAGTTCATGAATTATAAACTTTATAGTCTACGAAGTTTAATGAACGACCCCTACATTTTCAATTAGACCATCAAAAAAACCTAAATTTACTTTCTTCGTCACGAATTCAATATACGGTATAAAGATGTTATTTCTCATAAATGAAATATGTATGTATATGGTTAGTGTCTCCTTTTAAATGCAGACGACTGTAATAACCCCTACACTATTTTCTCCCTTGTTTTCATTTAGTTTCAAATTATTGCACCCGATTATAACCACCTTAGACGTATTCCGCGAATTATTCAAACTTCTCATTCACCCTTACCTCACAATTTTCATTTTCTACCCACTCTACTAACCACTTTTTGGCCATATAATGCCTACATTGTCGCCGAAAAAGAAACTCTTTACCATTATTTGACAAAACGCGTGTACAATTTCATCGATATACCGGAAGCGTAATATATTATTACAGATCCTTAATATATTATTAAAAATTAAATTTTATAAATATACGGTTCCAAACGGACAATTCTAGAATTTTTATCTTCTTATATATATTTTTCATGAAGGCAGTGTAACAGTGTATACAAAAAAACAGCATAAAGGGATAGAATAGAGACACACACGATGTATATATGTCTGTAATGTGAGTGAAAAAAATGGTTCTGAATTTATCCATTGAAGAAGGCGGAGTTTTCGCAAACCGACACGCTCGATTTCTTGAATATTTGATGTCTCATGTCGGCCATCTTCCCTATATAGCGTGCCATGAAGCATGATATACAACTAGGGTTGTTAGCCTCTTTATCTATAGGAGTATAGACTGTCTTTCACATAACACATCTGTACAATAAGAACATATTATTTCATATGTAAGGCATTTATTATCGCTTCAAAATATCTCTTACCGCGGGGGCAAAAAGGGACAATTGAAGAAAAAGTATATATGTATAGAGAGAGTTGAAATTTTAGGGTTTCGAGGAATCTTTTTTTTCCTGCTCTCATACATGTCGTATGTGTATTGGCTGATAGTGAGTGATCAGTAGTTAGCTAAACGTTGGTGTTTAGCAAAATTGTAGTGAAATTGGTCACAACAGTCACTTAGCCAATTGCGCCTAGGCAGTCTTCTTAATAGCCAAGGCTTTTCCAATATTCTTAAGAATATTGGAAAAGCGTCTGTTTATTCAGTCTAATATTCTTAATTAATAGTCATAAAGTAAAGCTTCACTTTATGACTATTAATTAATAATATGTTTCACTTTATTAGTAATTATTAAGTTTTAATTGATGTTTTAATAGTTCAAAAAAATAAATTTTATTTGCTGCACATAACTTTTATTTGTTGCAAATAAATTTTGTTTGTAAAATAACATTGGATTAAATAACAAAAATTTTATTTTTGCCTATACAACAACATTTTTTTTTTGCAGAACTCGAACTAGGTCTGTAAATCCCGTAAAAGTCCGTAACTTTGCTTGAAGTCCGTAAAAGTCAGAGATATTTCAAATGATTGTATAGGAATTCAATTATTTTCAAAAGTAATAAAAATCTTCGCAAAAATTCAATTAGGTATGTTCAAAAATTTTTTAAAATTCTCATCAAAATTTCAATTATTTTTAAAAATAATTAAATTCTTCTCTAAAATTCAATTATTTTCAAAAATTTTAATAAAATTCTTGGCAAGATTTCAATTATTTTCCAAAATTTTAATAAAATTCTTGGCAGAATTTCAATTATTTTCCAAAACTTTTCTCAATTCAATGATTTTTAATAGGTATCTATACTATTCTAATAAAATTTTTCAAAAGAATTTAATTTAAAAAAAAAAAAAATCAATAAAATTCTACACAAACCTTTAATTATTTTCAAAAATAATAAAAATTTCACAGAAATTTCATTATTTACAAATTTTTTTTATAAACTTCTTCGCAATCATTCAATTATTTTCATAAACAATAAAATTTTTACAGAGATTCAATTATTTTGGTAAATAATAAAATTCTTTTTAGGAATTCAATTATTTTTAATACAATTTTAATCAAATTCCTTGAAAAATGTAATTACATAATAATAATTATTCTTCAAATTTTTATTAAAATTTGTCAAAAGAATTCAATTATTTAAAAATTTATTGATACAATTCTTTATGAGAATTCAGTTTTAAGAAACATGCAATTATTCAATAAATTGTTTTTTTTTATTTAAATAATTGAATTCTAGTAGAATTTCCTCATATAAAAATTTATTTAAAAATGGATTTCAGTTAAAATTTTAGATTATAATTGACTATTAAAAGCATTAGAGCGTAAATTTTTATAAATAATTGAATTTTGAAAAGGTTTCAGATTAAAATCTTCGAAAATTTGAATTTTTCATACTTTAAACTAACAATTCTGTGGAATTAATTTTTTTTGAGAAAGTTTAATTGCGGATTTTTTTTGTATTATTTGAAGCTTTTATATTCTAATATAATATGCCTATATTTAATTGAAGGATTTACGAATAATTGAAATTTCGTAAAATTAAATATTGTAAATAACTGGATTTGAAAATTGTAAAAGAACTTTTTCGAAAATTATTAAAAATAATCGATAATCGATTTTAAGAAGAACTTTAGTTAAAAAATCAAGAAAATAATAATTGAATTGATAATGATTTTATCACTGCGTCATCTTTAATTATTATAAAACATGAAGAAATCGATAACTCCGAGTCGAAGACTGGGAGTTATCGTTAATTATTGTTAAGTATCTACATTCTTTACTTTTGACAAGATTTTTAAAAATGATGTAAAAATTAAAAAATAATCGAAGGTATACAAGTATATAGAAACCTGAAAAGATGCGAAAATTTTAGAATTTTTAGTAAAAAATTGAAAATAATTTTTTTCTCTTAAATAATGTAACTGTAAATGTATTACTTGATATATTTTTTATCTTATATGGTATAGAATTAAACCCTTTTTATATATGAATGGCATACAGTCAATTCTATTTCATGAAAGAAATATTCGTTGAATTTTCTATAGTGTATAATTTCATGGAAGTGAGCAACAATTGAATATATATATATGTATACTGTATGTATGTGTGCAATATGTATATATATAAAATAATAAACTGTTTAAGGAGCGAATGCAAGAAGGATCGATTAAGTTTAACTCACGTCATTCGCGTAACTCCGGCCAATAAAATTTCCAGACGCGCAAGAATGATTGGACTTTGATACCCGGTTCGTGACAAAGCTCAATAAAATTTCAAGTGCAAATAGAATCCTGAATTGAAAACAAAGAAAATTGCCCCCGGTGCATTTCTCAAGATGAATCGAAAATCAGTGGTTTCGAGGGGAATTACCCACAAAATTGTTATTGATTCGTTTCAAATACAAATTGCCATGATTATTCTTACTTTTGATATAATTTACCCGCGAGCATAAATCGAATATAAATAGAATTCGAATTTCAAAATGTGTGCTTTTTCAAATAAATTTCTTTTAACTTTTTTTTTTTAATGGGAAAAAACTTTTCGAATCAGAAACTCTTCTTTGTACTTTCAAGTACCTATATTATATTGGGAAAGTTTTCTTATAGATATTTATAAATAGCATTTGTAGTTAATTCCAGTAGAAGATTGAATTTAGATCCAATTTTAGTTATACCATGAAATTATGATTAGAGTTTTTGTTTTATAAATATGAGGCGAGAAGAGTAAAGCTGCGCGTTGGGAGGTTTTTTTGTCTCGCAGTGTTGAAAAGACAATATATAGAAAATAATTGGAAAGAGATGATTTAATCAAAATTCGAGAATGAATTCATTTTGTGTTTCATTAGCTTTTTTTTTGCTTTTTTTCTATTAAAAAAGAGGCTCTTGAAAAGAAATTAGAATCAAAGTATAATTAAAACGTTCCGCTACCGGATTATATATATAAGATTACGGTGCTTCTCGAGAGCACGCGCGCATTTCTCATCGTGTAATAATGAATCTTTACAGAATCTGTGCACCTGCAGGTAAATGAACCTACACTGAAGGAGTTTTAACGTGTAAATTCATATTCGAGCCAAAAAGTTCTCTGCGAGGATTTTAGAATTCAGAAAATGCACTGTGAAAAAGGCAGTTAAATTTTTGTGTGCCACTTACATAAAAAGAATGCACCAGATTTAAAAAAATCTTCCAGAAAAATTATAATATTTTTATATAATACGTAAAATCTAAATTCGGTTGGAAAATTTCTTTCTTTTTTAAATCTATATACAATAATTCATCACCCCTTTTCCCCGCTCATGCTTTGGGTCTATACAATGATAATTATAAACCATCATCTAGAAGCGGGAATAACATCATTTTAATAGCGGAAAGACGCAGCTAAAGAACAACTCTCGTGAAGTGTGCAATTAATCCTTCAAAAAAGACAAGATGTCGATTACATTTCTCTCTTATTTTCTAAGAGAACGCTAATACACTCTCTCATCATCACTCGTAGAATATCAACTTCTTGTCTTTTTGAAAGAGAGAGAGAGAGAGAGAATGAGCGCGTTATACCGTCAATTTTATAAACGTTGATGAGAGCAATCGCGATTAGAAAATGTCATTAGAATGGCAGCGGTTCATTTCTATGTAGGTACGTATACCGAAGTCTCCAGTTTGTTGTCTAATAATCATCTTGCGGTTGGAATTGTCGCTTTGATAGACAATTTCATCTGTGTGTTGTATACTATATATATACGCAGATGAATGTATTTAAAGTTTAAACACTCCGTGAATACAGTTTCTGATTCGGAATTTTTTTTTTGTTTAGAACTAAAATAAAATGTCTGTTTGCTCTTTAAGGTTTTCTGAATGTTAAAAGAAAAACAATTTTTTTTCTTTTTAATAAATTTTTTTTTATTATAAAACTTCGAAATTTAAACAAAAATTAATTCTGTTTATTTTAAAATTAAAAAAATTTTTAAATTAAAATCTACTTATTTTTATATTTTTTTATCTACCTACTTTTGTTTATTTTTTATTTAACTTTCATTTTTTTATTTTTATTTATTTTTCTTACTTTTAATTATTTTTACTTAGGGTTGCCATAGGTCGGAAAAGTCGGGAAATTCAGGAAAAATCAGGGAAAGTAGAATTGGTTAGGGAAACCAAGCAAAAGTCAAGGATTTTTAATAAAAGTAGAAAAAATTTAATTTTCAGAATTCATGAACAAATTCTGAATTTTGGTCTTTTTTTTGTTTACCACATAAACTATGAAATCACCACGAATTTTAATAAAAAACCTAAAATTGTTTCTATTTCTGACAATAATTTCTTTTTAAATAACTTAATTCCAGAAGAACTATTATAAAATTATTACTTATAAATTATTTAATAAATAATTGTACTTAAATATTTTAAATTTAATTGAATTTTAAAAGAGTTGCGTTTAAAATTTTTATAAATAGATGAACTTCAAAGGGTTTCAATTTGAAATTTTATAAAGTTTCAATTTTGAATGAATTTCATTAGAAATTTTAAAGAACTTATATTTTTGAAAAATTTTGATAATTCAAATTCTTCTGAAATTCGTTACATTTTTTTAAATATATATTCAATTGATTATTAAAAATAATTAATTTATAAAAGAATTTCAGTTAAAAACATTTAAAAAAAATTGAATTTTGGAGAAGTTAAAAAATTATTGCAGAGATTCAATTATTTTCGTAAATAATAAAATTCTTTTTAGAATTTCAATTATTTACAAATTTTCAAAAAAAATTTTATTTAAATTTATTTATTTTTTATATAATTTTAATCAAATTGCTCAAAAAATGTAATTTTGAATGAATTAAATTAGAAATTTTAAAGAACTTAGATCTTTGAAAAATTGTAATATTTCAAATTCTTCTGAAATTAGTTAAATTTTTTAATATATTAATTATTAAAAATAATGGATTTATAGAAGAATTTTAGTTCAAAACACTAAAAAATTTTTATTTTGGAGAAGTTACAAATGATTGCAAAAATTCAATTACGTACAAAAATTTTTAAAAATTTTCGTCAAAACTTTAATTATCTTTATAAATAATAAAATTCTTCTCTGAAATTCAATTATTTAAAAAAAAAATTAATAAAATTCGTGGCAGAATTTCAATTATTTTCAAAAATTTTTCTCAATTCAATGATTTTCAATATCTACTATTTTAATAAAATTTTCCCAAAGAATTCAATTATTTACAACGAATTTTTAATAAAATTCTACAAAAACATTTAATTATTTTCTTAAATAATAAAAATTCACAAGAATTCAATAATTTATAACTTTGTTACAAATTTCTTCGTAATAATTCCATTATTTTCATAAACTATACAATTTTTTTTACAGAGATTCAATTATTTTTGTAAATAGTAAAATTCTTTTTAGGAATTCAATTATTTTTATAAATAATAAAACTCATCGCAGAATTTCAATTTTAATCAAATTCCTAGAAAAATGTAATTTTTCCTAAAAATTTTACCTATTAAAATTCGACGAAAGAATTGAATGATTTAAAAATTTGTTGATAAAATCTTGTATGAAAATTAAATTTTAAAAAACATTCAATTATTGAACAAATTTTTTATTATTTTATTTAAATAATTGAATTCTCTTAGAATTTTCTAATAAAAATTGACCAAAAGAATTAATTTCTTCAGTAAAAGAAAAAATGTTTCAATCGTTAAAATTTATTGAGTATATTTATATACAAATATGAGAGTTGAAAGGTTTCCATTTTTTTTTTAATTGAGCATAACTATCTTTTACTGAGATCGTTATTATTCTAATTAGATCAAAAACATATATTCCTTTATCGTGATATAAAAATACCCTCATTTGAGAAATGCGCTGGCATATCAAACAAATAACGAAGAAGTCAAGATAAGATGATGAGAATGCGGTATATTATATGGTGTATGAAAGTGCATGTTCACACCTGTGAATTGATGATATATACAAAACGTTATTTTCTGTACAAAATGAGGAAACAACGGAAAAATTATAATCCCCGCGCTTACAAATTAATTAGCTGAAGCATTATTATATATATGCGCTTTTGTACATAAGTAACGAAGCGCATCAAAATATATTAACATTTTTCGTCTATCCCACATATATAAAATAAATAAATGTGTATATACATATATAATTTTTACTATATAACTTTTACTATTCATATAAACAGAATCTAGTGAGAGATACTATCGCCATGAGTATAATAGTTTTGAAATGGCGGCGTAACATGAAATTAAGAATTACACAAGCAATTACCCTGCTCACTCGAAGTCGACGTAGCCTATCATCTTCCAATTATTCTCCGCGTGATAAGTTCTTCAAGATTTTTCTTCTACAGGCCACGTGTATCCAATCCTTTTTATTGAACGCAGATGTACATACAATATCACGGTTTTGATATTACAATATATATTGATCTGCACGCAATTGTTTAATTGATTTCTAAATTATAGTTGAGGAATGTATTTTTATTGTTGAAGAGAATTTTTGCTTCTTGTGATAATCAAGAAAGATTTGTAACGGTTAAGTATATATCATTGCTATAGGAGTAATTTAATATCGATTAGATTACTGCGCTTTTATTGTATAGAGAGAATTATTTCTAAATAAAACTGACACTCATCCAGTAAATCTTATTTTTATTGATTTAATTAATCAAATGTCACTATAATTTTTCAATTATTTGTTTAATAGAAAATTAATTATTTTATTGGCAAAGCATTATTCTTTTTACTAATCGCAGAAGCAAAATGCCAGATAATATATTTAATTGCGACAATGAAGTCGTTAACTAATTTAGATAAGTGATAATTTTTCTATTAATGTTTAGTATAAGTCAAACTGTTTTATCATCAATGATTGGAAGTGATCGTGAACCTGAAAGTTATTACAGGGTTGATACAAAAATTTAATTTTGTTTTTCTCTGACTTTTCCCTGATTTCCAGACAAAATTTTGTCTTTTTCCCTGACCTTAAAGAATATTCTGATTCACTCTAAAAATTATTAGATACACAAAAAATGTTCTATTATACATTTATTTACGAATTTATCTAATTGTAAAATTATTCGAAAACAACAATAACTTCTTTTTTAAATAAATATTTAAACATTATTATTTTTCCATAGGAAATAAGATTTTCAATAATTTCAAATTCAATAACTTTTAAAAATATTATTATAAAACATGAAGATTTCGAGCATTCCGAGTCTTCGACTCGGGAGTATAATCGATTTCTTCATATTTTATAATAATTAAACATGACGGAGTGATGAAATCATTCTTTATTATAATATTATAAGAATATTGTTACTGTAACTTCTTCAAAATTATTTTAATCAATACAATTATTATTTTTTAGAATTTCCAACTACAGTTTTTCTTTAAAACAATCATTTTTCATAATTTTTGAAAGTTTTTTTATAATATTCAAATCTATTTGTTTACAATTCAATATGACACGGAATTTCGTTTATTCGGAAATTCTTCAATTAATTATTATATATATTAGAAAATAAAAACATGAAATAATTTTTTTAAAAATTCAGTTAAACTTTTTCAAAAAAATTAATTCTGCAGAATTGTTAATTAAAAGTATGAAAAAATTCAGATTTTCAAAAATATTAATTTGAAACCTTTTCAAAATTAATTTATTTCTAAAATTTTACTCTGCAATGCTTTTAATTTTCAGTGATTATCTAAAATTTTAACTGAAATCCATTTTCTAATCAATATTTATTAGATAATTCTACGAGAATTTAATTATATATTTATTTCTTTATTTTACAATCAATTAAATAGAAAAATAAATAATTTATTAAATAATTGAATGTTTCTTAAAATTGAATTCTCATGAAGAATTTTACCAATAAATTTTTAAATAATTGAATTCTTTCGACGAATTTGAATAGAATTTTTAAGAAAAATTACATTTTTCTATGAATTTGATTAAAATTGAAATTCTGCGATGAGTTTTATTGTTTATAAAAATAATTGAATACCCCAAAAAATTTTTATTATTTACGAAAATAATTGAATCTCTGTAAAAAATTGTATAGTTTATGTAAATAATGGAATTATTACGAAGAAATTTATAACAAATTTGTAAATAATTGAAATCTTGTGAATTTTTATTATTTATTAAAATAATTGAATGTTTTTTTATAATTTTATCAAAATTTGTTTTGAATAATCGAATTATTCTTTGGGAAAATTATATTAAAATAGCAGATATTGAAATTCATTTAATTGAGGAAAATTTTTGAAAATAATTGGAAATTTGGCAAGAATTTTGTTAAATTTTTTTAAAATAATTAAATTACGGAGAAGAATTTTATTTTTTATAAAGATAATTGAAATTTTGACGAGAATTTTTTTAAATTTTTGAACATAATTTAATTTTTACAGTCATTTGTAACTTCTCCAAAATGCAAATTTTTTAGTGTTTTTAACTAAAATTCTTCTATAAATACATTATTTTTAATAATTAATTAGATATTTATATTCAAAAATTTAACTAATTTCAGAAAAATTTGAAATATTACGCAGTTTTTTCAAAATCTAAGTTATTTAAAATTTCTAATTAAATTCATTCAAAATTGAAGTTTTATAAAATTTAAAATTAATACCTTTTCGAGTTCATCTATTTATGAATGAAGTTATTTAATTAAAAATTATTATCAGAAACAGAAAAAATTAAACTTTTCGTGGTAATTTCAAAGTGTATGAGTCATTAAAAAAAAAAAATTTAGAATTTTCTTATGAATTCTAAAAATTTAATTTTTTACAGTACTTTGAATAAAAATCCCTGACTTTTCCTTGACTAATTCTATTTTCCCTGAATTTCCCTGACCTCTGGCAACCCTGTAAAATTTTTTTCTGTAAAAGTGTCACCCTTTCAGAGTTGTAGCAAAAGATTATTCCATTTGCTATATCTCTCCAAAAAAATTGTATAGGGATAACAATTTTTTTATCACTTTCTCTCCTCTAATTTTACTTCCTCACTGAATTTAATTGCAAAATAACTCCGAAGGGTGTTAATAATAAACTATTTGTTTTACTCCTATTTAACTCACTTTTGAAGTAAATTTTCAACTCAAAAAACTTACTACCAACTCCTGGGGTGCTTTTCTGTAACTTCACATTCACTTCACATTCACTTTACAATCACTTCACAATCACTTCACTTTCACTTCACTTTCACTTCACTTTCACTTTACATTCACTTCACATTCACTTTATATTCACTTCACATTCACTTCACATTCACTTCATATTCACTTCACATTCACTTCACATTCACTTCACATTTACTTCACTTTCACATCACATTCACTTCACATTCAAATCACATTCACTTCACTTTCACTTCACATTAACTTCACATTCACTTCACATTCACTTCACATTCAAATCACATTCACTTCACATTCACTTCACATTCACTTCACATCAACTTCACATTCACTCCACATTCACTTCACTTTCACTCCACATTAACTTCACATTTACCCCCAATTAACTTCACTTTCACTCCACATTAACTTCACATTAACTTTACATTCACTCCCCACTAATTTCATTTCACTGCACATTATCTTCACATTCACTTCACATTCACTTCAATTTCACTCCACATTAACTTCATATCCACTTCACGTTCACTTCCCATTAACTTCACTTTCACTCCACATTCACTTCATATTCACTCCACATTACCACATTACTCAGTTTTTAAAGTAATCGCACTAATTAATTTACTTAAGCTTTCTAAATTTATTTTTGAGAAACTTTAATGAATGACGTGTTTTTAAAATTCACATCATTTACGACGCTGTAATTAAAGAGCAGAAACTCATTAATTCCTGTAATAATAGACAATTTTTATCTAATTGATAATCTATTTTTGATTAATCAACCTATCATTTAAGAGATATACTTTAATTTAAAGAATTCCAAGGTATGTGCAAACGTATTTAATAAAATTGGGGTGAAAGCGGAGTGAATGTGAAGTGAAGTGATTGTGAAGTTAATGGGGAGTGAAAGTGAAGTGAAAGTGAAGTGATGTGAAGTGAATGTGAAGTGAATGTGAAGTGAATGTGAAGTGAAAGTGAAGTGAATGTGGAGTGAATGTAAAGTAAATGTGAAGTGAATGTGAAGTAAAAGTGAAGTGAAAGTGAAGTGATAGTGAAGTGATAGTGAAGTGATAGTGAAGTGATAGTGAAGTGAATGTGAAGTGAATGTGTAGTGAAAGTGAAGTGAAAGTGAATGTGAAGTTAAAGTGAAGTGAATGTGAAGTGAAATTGAAGTGAAAGTGAATGTGAAGTGAAAGTGATGTGAATGTGAAGTGAAGTTACAGAATAGCACCCCTGATGCCATTTTTTCTTTAAATTTTTCACATTGTATATAATATGTAAAAATCACGATAGCTCTTACTTTAGAAGGTTTATTATTTTTTCAGGCTTCGATGTAAAGATGTTAGCAAAAAAAAATTTGCTTATATGCAAAAATAACGATATCTCTCTTTTTATATTATACACTTAAACCTAAATAAGTGCACTTACTCAAGTTTAAGTGTATATAATATAGAAAATTTTTTCTTTTTATTCAGTGTTCTTGAAAGTAAAAAATAGGAACTAATGCAGATTAAACTGATACCAAAAATAAGAATCAATTGTTATCTGATACTTTTAAGTTAACTAGTGTTAATTTGTGTTTCTGAAAATATTTTACATCTCTATATTAGCGAACATGAAATATCCAATTCTCTATTATCACAATATAATTACTACAAAACTAGCTCTCGATAGAAAATCAGCACGCAGATGTATATATACATTATAATCGTCATAATCGTAAAACATGAATTTTGCGAAATGTCACATTACCGCCAATAATTGGATCATTAGATCATACCTAAAAGTTCGTTATAAAAGGTACATATATAATATCCGTCATTAAATTTCCATAAATGGGTTGAATTATTCCATTCACAAGCTTCAGGCAAGCATGTCCAATTCTCGTCAAATATTCATAAGGCAAAGTTAGTAGACGTCGATATACCGTGAGGTCTTCATCATTACTGGTTGTAAGCCTATATATTGAATAAACAGGGGAGAGAAAAAGGAGGCGAGACTGCAACTCCTCGTATATATAGAGAGAGAGATAGAGGAAAAGAGAGAGATAAAAACAGAGAGGGAGGGGGGTGTTTAAAGATAAAGAAGAGGGGGTTTAAAAAGACAAGGAAAGGGTTAAGAATGATCGGTTATGGAAGGGTTGGAGAGTGGGGGGAGAATGGCGAGTTACCCCCTCTTTAAGAGAAGTCGAGGCGCTAGGCAATAACATCAAAGGGAACCGACTTCTCGTTCGCGAGGTGAAGAACCTGCCGGGCCACACACGAATTGCTTTTATATACTTACTTTAAGTTTCTATACCATGAAAGTGTAATACCTTTTTGGTCTGACGTGTTTTGCCGGCGGAATATAGACCGTTTTGCTTGCAAGGTCGCGTTGAAAAATCAGCAGCATCATGGACCACGCACAACGGAATATCTTTCCCTTCTCTCGTCCTTAATTAATATTTTGTGCTACTTTTAACTTTTGTTTTTCGTATTTGTAATATTCCGAAGGGTCTTGCCGACAATCGTTATTTCTGATCTTTCATTTTTTTCTTAAAACATTGAGAATTTTCGTCCATTTCAATTCCGCATGCCTCTCATCTCGTCACTTTAAATTGAATGCAATTTTCATTATATGATTAACATTGTTAATATGTATATTTTCGATTGAAAGAAGGCGGATTGTCTCTGAAATTTTCTGGGTATTCTCACTGGAAAGAATTTATTTTTTATTATTTTTTTGCGGTAGTTGTTGCATTGCAAAATTTTGAAATAACTATGCAGGATAACGTATGGTAATAAATTGTTACAACTGTGTGAAATTTTACTATACTGTCTTGTAAATTTTCCTAATATTAGACCTAAAATTACTCTCTAAATTTGAATCGCAGTTAAAAATCATCTCTCTAAATTATCAAATTAGTAAACAATTGAGGGTCCCAATCAAAAAACCAGTTATAATTTTTTAAAGCTTAAAATCTTTGCTCTGCAAGTCAAAAATTAAATTGTTATTAATCCCAATTTTTGAGAAACATTTTGGTAATCTTTATACAAAAAAAAAAAAAATGATTTAAAATGATTTAAAATTTCAATTTCTTAAAAACATTTCGTATTTGTATAAAGATTACCAAAATGTTTCTCAAAAATTGGGATTAATAACAATTTAATTTTTGACTTGCAGAGCAAAGATTTTAAGCTTAAAAAAATATAACTGGTTTTTTGATTGGGACCCTCAATTGTTTACTAATTTGAATTAGTAACTGACTTTTTGATTTTGAATTAGAAAATTTTACTAACAAATTAGTAGAAATTACTATTTATTAGTAAAGTTTACTAATTCAAAAGTAAAAAGTCAGTCACCAATTTAAATTAGCAAACATTTCTACTAATTCAAATTTGGAAAAAAAGTTTTAACTAACAATCAGTGGCTGACTATTTGCTTCTGGATCATTTAAAAATAACTGATTGTCAGTGAGAAAATTACTAATTTTCAGTAAAAAATAAATGTAAAATTAGTTAAATTTGACTAAATGAATTAATTAAACAAAATTTACTGAAACATCTCATCAGTTATTTTTAACTGAATGTCAGTAGAAATATTACTATTTGATTTAGTGACTGACTTTCTGCTTCTAAATATCAGTTATTTTTGACTGATTCAAATTACTTACTTCTTGCTTACTTCTCTAAATAAGAGAACAATCGTTCATTAATTTGATTAGCGAAAATTTTGACTAATTATTACTATATTTTTACTACATCATTTTTAGATGGTTTTAAATTTTTATTGACGTTTAAGTAGGAAATTGCTAAGAATTAATAGAAATTTTCACTAATTTAAAGTTAGTGGACAACTTTTCACTAATTTAGTTTTAAAGAGCAATTATTTTAACTAAATTATAGTTATGATTTAAATAATTTTCAATTTTAGAGAGCTGAAAATTTTTTTAATTCGACAATCAGTTAAATAATAATTATTTGTCAAATTTCACTGATTGTCGAACTAAAAAATTTTATGGAGATTTTTTTGTATTTTCGCACAATATCGCAATTATATTGATATCGTGAAAATACAAGAAAATCTCCGTAAAATTTCGTCTTTAAATTAGATTTTAAAAAAGTTTACATATTCAAAAATTATGAACATTTCCCTTAACATTTTCCTTTTGAAATAAAAATTCTATAATTTATAGTTTAGACAAACATTTTTTATTTTGAGAGAAAAATATATAAGTAAAATTTTTAATACGAGTAGTATAATTATTTTTCTTAATCAATATTTGAATAATAATTTTCTAAAACTTAGGAACTCAGTAAAATTTGGAAAATTTGAATTTGAAATCAATTTGTTTGAACAATTTGAATCATCAATTAAAATCAGTAAAATTAGACTAAAATTTGTAAGGATATTTTCACAATTTCAATCAGTCAAATTTCACTGAAAATAGAATAAAAATTTTTCTTTAATTTAATTTATAAAAATTTCTTTAAATATCATTTTTTATAAAAAATATTTTCTCAATAATATATTGACTTATTAAAAATAACTTTACAATTGTCAAATGACAGAAGTTAAAAATTTAAGTTTAATTTAATTTCTAATTGGACAATCACGAATAAAAATAATAATTATTTTTAACTATGATATTTCCGTAAAATTTCCCTTCAACTAAAAAAACTTGGGGAATATTCCCCAACAGGGTGTCCGCAAGTCAGGGAAAAACTGGAAATCAGGGAAAAGTCAGGGAATTTTTAAAAATTCTTTAAAAGTCAGGGAATTTTGATCGAAAGAAACCACAAATTAAAAAACTTTGATACTTAAATGTCAATTCAGTTTTTTATTTAGACGTTTTTGTAATATAGCTCATTATAATGGTGCCGTTACATTTTTTATAAGTTTGGACCTTCTTAAGGACATTTTAATGTAGAATATTAAATAATTCAAAAATTTGTTAGTCAGGGAAAATCAAAAATTAGTCAGGGAAAAATCAGGAAAAAGTCAGGGAATTTTGAAAATAAAATTTTGCGGCCACCCTGCCCAAGAAAACTCGAGGAAATTTCCCTTTAAAATCTTGTGGAATTTTCCCTTTAAAATCTTGGGGAAATTTCTCTAAAAGTTCGAGGAAATTTCCCTTTAAAATCTTGTGGAATTCTTCCTTTGCATTATAGAAATTTTCACTAATTTTGGAAAAATTCCACAAAGCTTTTATAAAATTAAATTTTCTTACTATTATGTGAAAAATTTTGTATAAATTTCCCTATTAGATTGTTAAAATTTTTACTATTTTGTGGAAAATTGCACAAAATTGTAGTGAAAAATTTTTTTTCCTCCACTTTCTGGAAAATTTCCTAATATTTTATAACTTTTCCCCAAGTTTGTAGAAAATTTCAGTAATTTGTGCGGAAAATTACACAAAATCGTAGTAAAAATACTTTTTCTCATAAATTTGTGGAATAATCCACAAGAAACCTTAGGGAAAATTCCCTACATTTTTTACAGCGTAGATAAAAAAATTTATTCTTTAAATTAAAGAAATTTTTATCATTAATATAGTCAAAAAAATAATTCTTTAATTTAAAGAAGAAAATTTCTTTAATTCTTTTTGAATTAAATAAATGTTTTTTGAATGAAACAAATATTTTTTGAATGAAATAAATTTTTCTTTTTTGATTAAAAGAAGTAAATTAATTTTCCTCGAACCAATAAAATTTTACGATACAGCAAATAAGAAGAAAAATTATGTTTCTATACATTAATTGAACGAAACTGTTTTCTGGGTGCGGTTTCGAGCCTCTTTCATCTACAATAGCAAAGAATTATATATATTTAGTGGTCAAAACCCTCTTGAGAGTCATATTAAATGAAAATTTAAAAGACTTTCCAAGGCAATGGCCGGTGGTCCTTTTTACAATACCTGACTTCTTTTGGGTGGGCAGACAATCTTTTTTTTCCCATTGTGAGTATAAAGCTGCGCTGTGGCATCAGTCAATTGGAACTCTATTTAAGGTCCATTTAGCTTGAATCAGTTTCACTAACCACTTGAAAAAGGCCAAGCATACATGCAGCATTCTCTCTCTGTCTCTCTCCTTCTCTCATTTTTCAAAGAATGGCAAAGTGACAGAGTGGTTTCATGTAAGCGAGTGTATCATATCTTTCGCCCCATTCGACAAACGAAAAACGCTTCATCAATTTCGAATAGCGCGCGCCCGCCACGATTTGTCACAGACTTCGTGAAATGATTGGCCCGCGCGTCGCGTAAACCAACTTTGTGTGAGCCCAAAAATGGCACTGCAGAACAATGATTTGTCACGCCCTTTGCTGCAATCTATATCCCCGATAGGCTCATCACGTTAAGAATATAACGTTGATGACTTGATATTGTTGAGGGGTCCTTAAAATGATGAAGAAAATCTCATCTTTTTCCAACATTCACTCGTTGCGAGAGTGACAATCGAAATTTTTATTGTTGTCCTGCGAGAGCAGCTTGTCGTATCAAATTGTGATTTACTTTTAATATAGTTTTTGGGAAAATTGTTTCGTTGTGTTTTTTTTTTTCTTTATTTCTGATGGAACAAATTTCTATTGTAATGTAGTTGTAAAAAATTTTCAAGTCGTTTAGATTCGAACATTTTGTTTGTAAAAAAAAATTAGGTATTGTGGACTGATGTAATAAATAGGATGAGAGTGAGACAAAATTCATAACATTTCAATGAATTACAAATTTTTTTTATTTATTATATGTTTGTTTTATATTATATTATTTATTATAAGAAAAATAATCAAATTTAGGATTTTGGAAATAAGAAAACCACGAGAAACAACATTTTCCTTATTTCCCAGAATATTAAAAGATTTTCTTATTTTTCAAAGTTTTGCAGTGTCATTTTAAAAATGAATTTTTTATGAATGCTCTCCATTTATCAAAAAATATATGAATAAAGAGTTTTAGAACCGTTTTGAATCGCTTGTATATCAGGAAATTTTTAATGAAATGCATATCTAATCTTTTAAATATTCCTCTTTTTGAATATTTAATCGAACACTTGAAAAATTTAATTCAATTTAATTTTCATGGGGAAAAGATTTTTTGGATCTCTTAATTTTTATCAGTTAAAAAAAGTTGATTTAGAAGGAACAAAACCCTTCAATTAATTACATATTAGAAAATAAAAACATAAAATAATTATTAAAAAAATTCAGTTAGGGTCATTTGGGGTAAATGTAAACAAGGGGTAAATGTAAACAGTAGATGTTTCAGGTAAATTTACAAATTTAACAATAAGTACGACGTCAATATTTTTACCTCAGCTCACCTGCAAGATGTTCTGAGTATTGCCAATATTTTATTTTGACATTATAGTGTAAGTTATCTTTTAATGCAAAAAAGATTGAAAATCAAAGTTTTACTGTTTCAGTATTTTGTCTCGCATTTGCATAAAAATAAATTAAAAAATCAAACAAAAATATGTAATTCTTCCTTATTAATGCCCTAACGAAAATTGACTTTAATTTTTGATTTTCGTCAATTTAGTTAATAAATAATTAAGTGTTTACATTTACCCCGAGAATTCGAAAACTCGGGGTAAATGTAAACAGAACTTGAACTACATTTTAAAAGAAAATAATTGACTAAATTTGCTTCTATTTCACAATTTCATTAATTTGTCAATGTAAAATTACATAGAAAAGGAAATTAGGTCCTCTTTGAAAAAAAATTTGATAAAAAAAATTTTTTTTTTTTTGAAAATTTGATCAATTTTTAAAAATATTTTTAGGTTTATCCGACATTTTGAAAATTTAAAATTTGACTTTAAATTCGTATTCAGTGACCTCAAAAACCCCCGAGTAGCCAGATTCAAGCAAATTTGATCAATTTTTAACAATATTTTATGTTTGACCGCCATATTGGATCCACCATTTGGAAATTTAAAAATTCGATTTTAGATTTTTATACAGCAAAATAAAAAAAAAACTTCTTTTTACCACGTTGAATGAAAATCTATTAAAATTTGTTCAAGTTATTCAAGTTTTTACATTACTAGTTTTGTAATGGTTGATTGTTTATTTCATATGATACATTATCAGTCAACTGGTTGATTTACTATACATCTACGAAGAATTTTTTTTCAGTTTTTCCATCGCTTAAAACAGTAGTATACTTGAAATAACTTGTTTCTTAAACCTCGCTTAACTACAGTGGTGTTTACATTTACCCCGAATTTTAGGAAAATTTCAAAATCTCGGGGTAAATGTAAACAGTCAGTTTTAGGCGATTCAGGTGCATCAATATTTCTTTGTACCTCATCAAATTTTTCTAGGGAACACTAGCAACAAGTTCATGCAAAAGAAATCCGTCGGTTTTACCTTTTAACAAAAAAAAACTAATGTTTTTGGTGAAACATAGATATTCCGTTTACATTTATCCCAATTGACCCTAAACTTTTTCAAAAAAATTAATTCTGCAAAATTGTTAGTTAAAAGTATGAAAAATTTAGATTTTCAAAAATATTAATTTGAAACCTTTACAAAATTAAATTTTTTCTAAAAATTTACTCTGCAATGCTTTTAATTTTCAATGATTATCTAAAATTTAAACTGAAATCCATTTTTAATCAATATTTATTAGATAATTCTACGAGAATTCAATTATTTATTTATTTATTTATTTTACAATCAATTAAATACAAAAACAAATAATTTATTGAATAATTGAATGTTTCTTAAAATTGAATTCTCATGAAGAATTTTACCAATAAATTTTTAAATAATTGAATTCTTTCGACGAATTTTAATAAAATTTTTAATAAAAATTACATTTTTCTATGAATTTGATTAAAATTGAAATTCTGCGATGACTTTTATTATTTTTAAAAATAATTTTATTATTTACGAAAATAATTGAATCTCTGTAAAATTTTATTGTTTATGAAAATAATGGAATTATAAACGAAGAAATTTAAAATAAATTTGAAAATAATTGAATTTTTATAAATTTTTATTATTTATGAAAATAATTAAATTTTTTCGTAGAATTTTATCAAAATTTGTTTTAAATAATTGAATTCTTTGGGAAAATTTTATTAAAATAGTAAATATTGAAAATCATTGAATTGAGGAAAATTTTGAAAAATAATTGCAATTTGGCCAAGAATTTTATTAAATTTTTTTAAAATATTAGAATTTCGGAGAAGAATATTTAATTATTTATAAAGATAATTGAAACTTTGATGAGAATTTTTATACATTTTTGAACATATTGAATTTTTGCAATCATTTTTAACTTCTCCAAAATACAAATGTTTTAGTGTTTTGAACTAAAATTCTTAACTATAAATCCATTATTTTTAATAATTAATTAGATATATTATTAAAAAATCTAACTAATTTCAGCAGAATTTGAAATATTACAATTTTTCAAAAATCTGAGTTCTTTAAAATTTCTAATGAAGTTAATTAAAAATCGAAGTTTTATAAAATTTCAAACCAATACCTTTTGAAGTTCATCTATTTATGAATGAAGTTATTTAATTAAAAATTATTATCAGAAATAGAAAAAATTGAAGGTTTCGTGGTAATTTAATAGTTTATGAGGTAAAAAAAACACAAAAATTCAGAATTTTCTTATGAATTCTAAATATTTAATTTTTTCCAGTACTTTTAATAAAAATTCCTGAATTTTTTCTAACTTTTCCCTGAATTCCCTGATCTGTGTCAATCCTGTAAATTAGTGATTAAATGAAATTTATGAAATTCAATTTATAGCCTTAATTACAAAATTGATATGGAAATGCACAGAATGTAAATAATAAAAAAATTCTCCTTGAGAAATATAATAATATAATGATGACAAAGCATTACAAAATATATACACACAACGCAAGATCATAATGTGGGTTAATAAATTAGCATGATAATAGTGAAGCATATATGTAGCTACCGGGATTGGTCCCATTAGATGAATTTTCATAAAGAGTTTCTCACATGTCAAAGGGTAGACTGCATAAAATACATAAAATACATAACATGCGTTATGTGCTTGCACAAAAAAACCATTTGTTAGAACTCGACCTGAATTGGTTCTCGTGTCCGGAAGAGAGAGAAACACCCTCTCCCCTCTGTAACATCCTTGTCGTGTTTATTATTAAGCCTATTCAGTTTAAAAGATTTATGTAACTTCCCGATGACAAAATGTCTTGACTCTTGATCGACTCGTCTCTCTTTCTCTCTCACTCTCTCTTGTCCCTCTGGTGGAAATGATAAATGGCTAGTAATTATCAAGGAAAGTACACCGCCGCAAATTTATTTCACTGTTACGCTGTAATTAATGCTTGCGTTAGTTTTTAACCATGAAAGGGAATTAAGGGATGTAAATTTTAATTTTAATGACTTGCACAGTATAAACAATATTCTGTGTATATATATGTATATAGAAATCGAAAGAAGAAAAGTAATTTATAAATTAGAACGTGAAATAAAATAATTAACGTTATTAATTGAGTTGTACTGGGTAATTCTATAGAAATTGATTATTTAGATGCAAAATTATTAAGAAATTGTAAAGAATCAATTTTATGATATTTTAATAATGTTTGCTAATAAATCATTTGATTTAATTCTTTATAAGAATTAAATTTTAAGAAACATTCAATTATTCAATAAATAATTTACTTTTGTATTTAAATAATTGAATTGAAAAAAAAGATTGTAATTGAATTAAAAATTGTCACCTTAGGAAATTTTTCATTGCAAACCAACAGTAGAGAATTTTAATATGGTCCTTCAAACCAAATGGGCTTTAATTTTATTAAAACCGCTCTTAAATTAAAGTCCATAACATATATCTGTTGTTAACATGTTATTCACATACTGCGCATCTAAAAATCTCTCATTGTATTATAGAGTGAATACAGGACGAATTAAATTTATATTTCTTTAAATATACATTTAATATTTGTGTGCAATTTCACAGGCGTTAAAAGAACGAGAAGTGTGACGTATATAAGTGCGCGTATTTTCATCTATATAGACGTCTTATTATTTATACATATAGATGTGAGTGAAATTATAATTTGTTCACTAACACATTTGTACACTAAATTAGATGTCTTACACTTTCGTATATTTAGTATATCGAGGCAGTTGTCTCTGGATCTGCAATTCATTTGTGCTACGGGGCGTGAATATCAATGATCAATTCCAATAATACAAAGGGTGGAGAACATGTTTCCATTGTTTTTTTTTCTCCTTCACATTATTGCTCGAGATTGCAGAAAGATTTAACACGTTCCCTCTCGTCTTTCATTATAGGGATTTCAGATTTATCGACACATCCGGCAATTTATTCGCGCTTATTATTTTTGAATATGTTATTTTGTTGTGCTGTTATGTCATAATACGGTTGTGGGGATTTTTTTTCTTGAAAAAAAATATAAATTTTTGCTTCCTCGTGAGGAAGCTTTGTAGTCGTTTAATTTACAAAATTTTTAAAAATCCTTTTAACAAATTTTCTTCTATATGGGACTATGTTATATAAGACCCTGAACAATTGTCCGGATGTATGTGTGTGTGTGTGTGTGTGTGGATCCCGATTTTTGTGAACACGATAACTCGAAGAGGTTTTAACGAATTTGGCTAAAATTTACCAGGTATATTTATCATAAAAATATCTCGAAATGGATTGATAGACTTTAAAAAATTCTCAAAAAAAATTTTTTTTGACTTTTTTCTAAAATTTTTTTAAGTTGGTTATTGAAGTTAATATTTAATAAAATCTTATTCTTTGCATCAAGACGAATCGATTGGTATATAAGAAGTATAAATTGTATGAGAATTAATAAAGAGTTAATCACAATTAAAGCTGAAAAATTCGCATTTTTATCAAAAAATGAGTTCTTTCCGCAAAATTATGTTGCTGTATAAGAAAATCTTACTCATTTATTTCTAAAATCTTATTCTTTACACCAAGCCGGATCGATTGGTATATATAAAGTATACATTTTACTTAAATTTATATAGAATTAAAACCAATTATAGACAAAAAATTTGCACTTTTAACCCCTTCACAGTCGAGTGAAAATAAAGTTTTTGTGCCATAAGTGTTCAAAAAAATTTTTTTTTTTTAAAATCATGATATTGTCATATTTTATGTTTTTGAGGTCACTGATTCAAAATCCGTGGTCGAAAAGTCAAAATTCAAAATGGCGGCTTCAAAATATCGAGCAAAAAAATTGAAAAGTTAACGAATTCGTTAATTTAAAAATTTTTTTTTGTCGCCTTTTTAAAGTTGCAATTTTAAATTTTGAATTTTTGACCACGGATTTGAAATCAGTGACCTCGAAAACCCCCGAGTAGGCATTTTAAGGCATTTTAAAAAAAATTCGTAAACTTAAAAATTTTTTTGGGCGCCATTTTGAAGCCGCCATTTTGAATTTTGAATTTTTGACAACGGATTTGGATTCAGCGACCCCGAAAACCCCCGAGTAAGGATTTTTAGCCAGATTCGTTAACATTTAAATGTCTTTTTTTCCGATGGCCCTATAGAGCCCATGGACATACAGGGCACGACATTTTTATGGCTCTATAGAGCCCACTGACAGTGAAGGGGTTAATAACAATTCATTTTTTCTTAAAAAGCATGTTGCTGTACAATAAAATGTTATTATTTATTGAAAAATAAATAAAAAATCTTATTCTTTGCATCAAGAACAATCGATTGATGTATATAAAGTATATATATTCTATTGAAAATTATAGAATTAATTACATTTAAAGTTGAAAAATTCACTTTTTGACTAAAAATTTTTTTGTTTATTTAGATTCATATTACTGTATAAGAAAATTTTGTTTTTTCTATTAAGACGAATGAACTTCATTTTATAAATGTTAAATTGTATTAAAAATGATTTAAAAATGAAATATATTTATCGTTAATGCTTCCTTCACGAGGAAGCAAATTTTTTTTTGCTGATCGTAAAGAGGAAGCAAAATGTTCATGTAATGAACAATTTACAACGATTTACAACTTGTTTAAACTTATGTTCAAAATTCTTATTGTTTTAAATATTTTTACTTCAGAGAATTTTTTATTTTTAAGAATTTTTACTACTGGCGAATTTTAATTATTATCTTGAATTGAATTATTTTCAAGGTAGAATTTTTATTTGATTTTATTTTCTTTTTGTTTAAAAATGAAAATTTCTATTAAATGTAAGAATATTTAATTAAATAATATAAAAATTACCAATTTAATAATAGAAATTTGATTGAATGTGAATTCTGGGTCGTTTAAAATTTTAAATCAACCCTATAGTTTATTTGATCAAATTCTATTGAACACACTGCAAAAATAGGTGTCTTTTTTGATATCTTAAAATAAGATGTAAGATGGAAAAATGGTATTTTACATCTTAAAATAAGATGTTTTCTAAAGTATCTTACTGATTTTTAAGATGTTTTATACGTCTTAGATATTTCTTCTATCTTAAAAAAGTAAGATACTTCTGTAAGTTTTTTAAAGTATCTTAAATTAAGATGTTTCTGTTGGAATAAGATGTTTATAGCGATAAGTTACTTGAGAATCGTAAGATGCGCCATAAGTGTAAGTTACTAAAAACTAAGATACATAAAGTGTTTTCCATAAGAGCCCATAGTTAACCTCAAAACTTTTTACCCCAAAAATATACAGAAAATGTGTACGAAGATACTTTTAACATCTTAAATTAAGATGTTTCAAGTAACTAAAAAGTGTCTACCAAAACATCTTAGAAATGACTACCAAAACATCTTAAATTAAGATACTTCTTTTTGCAGTGCAGAATTAAATTTTGTGAATAGAATTTTTCATTTCAGATTAATTTTTACTTGACAAAATTTTTTATTAATTGAACTTTTAATTAGTGCAATTTAAAAGTTAGAACAGAATTTTGATTTTATGTATTCGAATTATGATTTAGCTCGCGATTTATTTTTTATTTATTATGTTGTAAGAAAATTTCTACTTAATATATTTTATTTAAATAAATTCTCATTTTTAAACAAAATTTGAATCATAATAATTTTTAATTAGATGAATTTTTATTTTGTTAAATTAAAACCTCTGAAATTTTTCTGTCTGTTTACAATTCAATATGACACGAAATTTCGTTTATTTGGAAATTCTTCAATTAATTATTATATATATTAGAAAATAAAAACATGAAATAATTTTTTTAAAAATTTAGTTAAACTTTTACAAAACAATTAATTCTGCAGAATTATTAGTTAAAAGCATGAAAAAATCAGATTTTAAAAAATATTAATTTGAAACCTTTTCAAAATTAAATTATTTCTAAAAATTTACTCTGTAATGCTTTTAATTTTCAATGATTATCTAAAATTTTAACTGAAATCCATTTTTTAATCAATACTTATTAGATAATTCTACGAGAATTCAATTATTTATTGATTTCTTTCTTTATTTTACAATCAATTAAATACAAAAATAAATAATTTATTGAATAATTGAATGTTTCTCAAAATTGAATTCTGATAAAGAATTTTATCAATAAATTTTGAAATCAGTAAATTCTTTCGACGAATTTTAATAGAATTTTTAAGAAAAATTACATTTTTCTATGAATTTGATTAAAATTCAAATTCTGCGATGAGTTTTATTATTTGTAAAAATAATTGAATTTTTAAAAAGAATTTTATTATTTACGAAAATAATAGAATCTCTTTAAAAAATTGTATAGTTTATAACAAATTTGTAAATAATTTAATTCTTGTGAATTTTTATTATTTATGAAAATAATTCAATGTTTTCGTTGAATTTTATCAAAATTTGTTTCAAATAATTGAATTCTTTGGGAAAATTTTATTAAAATATAGTAGATATTGAAAATCATTGAATTGAGAAAAATTTTTGAAAATAATTGTAATTTGTCCAAGAATTTTATTAAATTTTTTAAAAATAATTCAATATTGGAGAAAAATTTTATTAGATATTTATAAAGATAATTGAAAGTTTGACGAGAATTTTTTAAAATTTTTTAACATAATTGAATTTTTGCAATCATTTGTAACTTCTCCAAAATGCAAATTTTTTAGTGTTTTTAAATTAAAATTCTTCTATAAATCCATAATTTTTAATAATTAATTAGATATATATTAAAAAATTTAACTAATTTCAGAAGAATTTGAAATATTACATTTTTCAAAAATCTAAGTTCTTTAAAATTTCTAATTAAAATCATTAAAAATTGAAGTTTTATAAAATTCCAAATTAATATCTTTTGAGATTCATTTATTTATGAATGAAGTTATTTAATTAAAAATTATTATCAGAAATAGAAAAAATCGAAGGTTTCATGGTAATTTATGAGGCAAACAAAAGAACACAAAAATTTAGAATTTCCATTAATTTTAATAAAAATCCCTGACTTTTCTCTGAATTTCCTGACTTGCCTGACCTGTGGCAACCCTGTTAAATTATCCACTGTACTGTTCAATACAAATTCTAAATTTTCAAAACGAAGCCGAAAAACTTCGCTTCTCTGACTTCAGATTCAATTTTAAATATAGTCATACATCCAAGTCTCTTTTAAGTATAAAAAAATACATTTTCACACGATTAAAAATGAGAGATCTTCTCTTTAAAAAACTAAATTTAAAAATTCAACGAACACGCTAAAGACGTAGAAATATGAAATAAATACTCATTTCGGGTATTACGAATCGATCGGATTCAGATTTATGGTGTCTATATAGATGTGAGTGGGCTTTGAGTGATTACATTGAAGAATGAATTTTCTTGAAGAGGGCTTGGAAATGGCGTTATTATACCTATTTAGGTACACCAGTTTCTACAATAGTTATAATGGAGTGCCATGACTAACCGTCAGAGGTGTATATATACAGCATCCAGTATCTTTCTCAAGAGGTTCACTGCGCCTCACAATGCAGTCAATGATTTTTGACGATTGGAAATCGATCGTCAAAGGGATCTCGTGCGACATTATATATAGTATACAATTTTTGGAGAGGCCAAATAATTCGACACGGATGAGACGATCAAATAGGCTACATAGAACCAAAAAGAAAAAAATATCATTCTAGCCCCTTTTGATGAGAATGCAACTTGATTGGCATTCTTCTCCGAGATGATGTATTCATATCAGAAATGTATATATATATATATTGCGGTGTAGAATAAAGAGAATGAAAAATATTATTTTAAGGGAGGAAAATAATCTTGTTCATATTTTCATCTTATTTTAACCGTTTAATTTTCATCTTATTTCAAGCATTTAATTTTAAACTTCTTTCAAGCATTTAATATTTTTCTGAGTGTAAAATTAAGACAGCAATCAACAACGCAGTTGCTATGGAATAATTTGACCAATAACGCTCTTTTAAAGTCGCAGCAACACGCACTTTTTCTATAAGGATCTCAAATTGAGACCATTTACAGCATCAAAACGGTTGCATCGTAACAAAAATTTTTGAGATGAATAGAACAAATTGTTCTGTATTAAGATGCAAATTTTAATTGAAAATAATTATTTCCTGCCGAGGGTGAAATTTTAACTAAAAAGGAACAGAAAAAACAAGGAGATGAAGAAGAAAAAAGAAAGAAAGGAAAAAAGAGAAGGAAAACAATTTTTTTTGAAAGTAGAGAAAAAATAAAAGAGGAAGAAAAAGAAAAAAAGGGGAGAAATGAAAGAAGATGAAAAAGAAAAAAGAGGGCACAGTTTTCTTGAAAGCATCAAATTAATACTAAAGTGGATCAAATTGATGCCAAAAATTTGGATTAATTTATGATTTGATCCAGTATTTTTGGTATCAGTTGCAATTTGAAACTTTTAAGTTAACAGTGGGAAAATAAAATAGGAAGAAAAGGAAAAAAGGAAGAAAAATGAAAGAAGGGGAAAAATACAGTTTTTCTAAGGATATCAAATTGAGACAAAAAAACGTATCAAAATAGTTGCGAAGAAACGTTTTGATACGTTTTTTTGTCTCAATTTGATAACCTTAGAGAAACTGTGAAGTCAAAAAAAGAAGAAAAAGACAGAAAAGAGGAAAACCCAGAAAAAAATAAAAGAAACAAGAAGAAAGAAAGGAGGAAGAAGAAAATTAAAAAATTTGCAACTAAATCAAATAAGGAAAATTTCCAAAAACGTAAATCAGTTTGCAACCAATTTTCAAGGCATCATCTGCAAATTCCAAAAGACATTGAGATGCGAAGCATGAAAGAAAGATGTTTAAAGGCGAGAGAGATTCCGGCGAAGAGAGAACAGTTTTTGAATGAATTTCGAGTTTCGAAAAAGGGTCGCGTGCCTAATAGGCGATCGTGGCCTGACACCTTTTTGAGATGCTAACAAAGCCAAGTCGTTTGTAAGATTAGAACCGGTCATCGAATGTATTGTTAAAGAGGATCCTCTTGGTGAAAAATTTCCTCCGAAATCGTCTATATACATATATATTTATTATACTTATTGAAGGAAGCTGCTGCTGCTGCTGATGGCCTCCTCTTGGTCCATAGCAAAATAAAGAAAAGGGCTCAAACAAAGGGAACCGCGTGCGCGTTTTGTCTCTATTTTCGGTCCTTATATACGCACTCTATATATATATACAAGCAATGTTGTTCGGATAACTAGAATTTAATGCGCGGACCGAGCGAAAATTATGGGCTTCGTTGCGCGGATGGTGCAGAACGCAGGCGTTTCGAAAATTCTCGGTAAATTACAGACAGTCACACCTTTCCGCTCTTGGTTTGTAGAGAGAGAGAAAGAGAGAAAGAATGGTCAGAGGCGCGAGATTTCCTGCTCCCACGGCTCTAATTAATTTCCAAGAGGGACCGCCAACGTTGAATGCGTTCGAAAGCATTTTGCTCTGCTTTCCGAAATCGGTAAATAGAGTCGTAAACGACTTTTCTTTCAGTGAAAGATTGTCTTTTTCAAATGGTAGTAGACGCCTACTTCTTTTTTTTTCTTCTTCTTCATCTTCAATTAAATTTGACAAACGATTCTTTCACCTTTTTGGGAGTTATTTTATTTCCATTTTTTTGGGTCATCAAATATAAAGGGATATTTAGGAGTCTTGTAGAATTATTGGATGATCGAAACTAATTGTGTGGTTTATGAGTATGGCAATTGATGAAACTTAAAGGTTTTTTCTGTTTTTTAATTTTTCCGTTCTTTTTATTTTTTCTTTAACAAAGAAATATTTTCCTATAGACACTTTGAATAAAATATTTTTTTCACTTTTAATACTATACGTCCAACTCGTTAACGAAGAGAAGAACAATTTATTTAGTGAATAAATGTTAATTTCCTTTTATTGGATATACGAGCAGTAGAATATCTATATGAACATTACAAGTACATCTCAATTCCAATTTAATTATATATCTTTCGTTCAACGAGAAATTTATTAGCCGTTGTGATGCAAGACTCTCTATGTTGTGCTGAACATTTCTATAATACATATAAATATAATATGCAAAGAAAGTATCTATATTAACAACTGCGGTAGGTCGTGAAACAAATTTAATTTTTAAACAAATTTTATTTATAAAGACAAAAATTGATTTCAATATTTCCAAAAATTTATATATACAATATATTGTATATAAATCTTTGGAAATATTGAAATTAATTTTTTTTATCTTTATAAAGAGACACATTTTCAGTATTTTGAATTTTAAAAGTTTATTATTGTGTTTATGTAAAGTTTCTTTTTTACATGCTTGTATATTATTCGCTTTACCCTATAGTTGATGTAAATTACTTTTGAAGTGTATAACAGAGGGTTAAATAACACTCTTTTTCTGTATAGATTTGTAAAGAAAAATTAAATACTGTGCACTTGTAGCCCTCATATTTTTATTTGTCACGACATATGTAATTTTGAAGTATTATTGAAGATAATCGATCCTATATATTTGAAAAGAAGAAAGTTTAAATTATTTCAATAAATATGTATGGTGATCAGACTACCTTGTAGATTTCCCGTTTACAATAATATATATCATAATACAATGTAAAGGAATCAATATATATATATGAAAGGAAAAACTTTGCAGATAAAAATGACATGTCTTCTTTTTCATTTTTATTGCATAGTACACTTTCTGCGAAATTTATTATTCTTTCGATGATTCTTGATTTGTAGTTTTTTTTCGGATTAATCATTAAAGCACCATATTTCTCCCTCGTGCTTAGTATATATAGCTGCAATTTTTGGTATAAGTTTGAAAGAAGTTTTATCCAATGAATGGTATATCAACTGAATTCAATGTGCATTTTGATGCAATTTGGTATCAGTTTAATCCAATATGATATCAATTCGATCCAATATGGTATCAGTTTGATAAAATATATGGTATGAATTCGGTATTAGTTCGATCCAATATGGTATCATTTTAATTTATTGATATCAATTTGGTATCAATTTAATCCATAATACAAATTATATAAATTTGATTCGATTTTGTATTAATTTGATGCAATTTATTATATTAATTTGATCAAATTTCGTGTAAATTTGGTATCAGATTGTTCCAATATTTGGTATTATATAATTGTATCCAATATATAGCATCAAATATCCACACAATGTGGCATAAACTTCATCCAAGTTGGTATCAATTTGGTACCATTTTAATCCGCAATAAATGGCATAGATTTGATTCAACTATTTAACTAAACAAATACTAATTTGATCCAATTTCGCATTACTTTGATTAAATTTAGTAGATTATTGGTATACCAATTTGATCCAATCGGATATTAATTTTTGTCCAATTCGGTATCAATTCGATTCAGTATTGTATATCAATTCTGTATCAGTTTAATCCAATATGGTAATAATTTGATTCAATTTCGAAATGAATTCAATTTCGATCTTATTTTGTATCTGCTTGATATCAGTTTGATTCAATTTGCTATCAATTTCTTATGTTTTGTACATTTTTGTGTTATTTTAATACAATTTGGTATATTAATTTGATTCAATATGATATATGGATTTGGTATTAATTTGATCCAATATGGTACTAATTTGATTCCTTCAAGAAAATTTTGGTATAGCAAAAAGTCAATCTCTGATGAACTTGGGAACAAATTCTCTATAGGCAGATGTTTTAGTTCCAAGTGATCATCTTAATCCCTAAACATTAACAATAATTAACACCAGTCGATCATTAGTGACTCAAATTAAGTTTTCCCATTACCTTGGGTTTCTCCGTCTTTTCAAATCGACGATCCTAACTGGAACAAATTTTTTCCCAACAGGCCAGAATAAATTTCCATTTCAATTCCAAATGATCACAAAATCTTCACCAGGCGTGCTTTAAATAAATCATCATTTGCTCACTAAAAGTTGTGATCGCAACTTGAAACTGGAAATTCATTTGCAATGTTCTAAATTCGACACTAAATTATCTTGCATTTCTCCAAACATGATCATTAATAGTTTATCCAATATTATTAAACTTTTGAGGCGAAAGAAAAAATTCACAAATCGAATGGAACTTTGTAATTCGCAAGCAAGAATCGTGTAAGAGTTGGTAGAGAATTAAAAAGTTACATGGAATAAAATGACGAGAAAATAAGACGACCTTATTAAATTATAAACGTCAGGCAAGTATGTGCTCGATCGCTTTGCGTCGGGTAGGTGAATTTTTTTTCCCCTGTCGCTGTTGTGTGCGCGCGTTTGTGTATAAAAAATCGCATTGAATAAATCGTGTGAGGTATTCTGAATCCCGTGGCCAGATGAGAGGCGGGAAATTCAAGAGCCAATCGGCGCTCATGAGAGGAGTGGCCAGTTGGAGAAACTACTGTTCGAGACTGCGAGGCACATCGTCAGGTTGCATGAATAAAGAGACTTACAATGTTGTTCTGTTGTTGGACAAGGAGAGCATGAATCAAATGGGGGAAAGGGGAGGAAATACGCTGGGAGAAAAGGAGTGGGATCATTCTCTCTATTTCTCCCCTCCAATGCAAGATTTCTCCTCTCTGTCTCTATTTCTCCCTTCCAGAGAGAAAGAGGGAGGAATTACTCTTTCTCTCTCTCTCTGTCGCTTTCTTGTACTGCAAGGGATTGATAAGGAAGAGAAGAGAGCGAAGAAGAGAGAAGGAGAGCAAGGGAGAGAATAGACCAAAGAGAGAGAAAGAGAGCAAGGGAGAGAAAAGAGCAAAGGAGAGAGAAAGATGGCAGGGGAGAGAAGAAAGCAAAGTAGAGAGAGGAGCAAGGGAGATTAGGGTTGAGAATTACATAAAAGAGGGAAAAGTTAGAGAAGGGTTCTTATGGACTTTTGCGCATATATATCGCGTGAGTGTTGTCTTGTATGTTCTCGTCAATTAAGGATAAATACATTCTATATATGTCTTGTCTAATATGTGTAAGACAAGAAAAATGTGTGTACGTATATATATATATGAAATGGTCGATAAGACGGATAGACAATATCTGTCGGACAGGGCACATGTATATACATTGTATGTACTTATCCATCGTCATACTTCGATTAGCATAATTACCATTATGTGCATCGAAACTCTTATTATTTTACAAGACAGTAATAAATCAGTGCATTATTGTAATTTTATTCTTTATTAAAATATATTACATTATAAGATATGCAGATTGCTCTCATATTTTAATCCAATTCATCACCTACTAGAATGCAATTCTCTTATTTGAATGCATGGGTTTTCATTGAAATAAATGTTGCGTGTCTGAATTTAAACCAATTTTTGTATTGAGAGGTAGAAGGGAAATTTTACTTTCTGATCACTTTTGACTTAAACCGTTTATAAGAAGAAGTAACTTTCTTCTTAAATCATGCTCTCAGGGATAAAATTCAGTCAAAAATGCGGTTCTAAAACGCAGTTTGAGAGCATGAGCGCATGATTTTGAGTTCTAACTTTTTACCTTTTATATTAAATTTTACTTTAAGTTCTAAAAAATTGACTTAATTTAAGTTTTAACCTTAAAAAAATCTCTTATTCAATTATCGCATTTTTGGTTTAAAATATGCACAGAGAGAAAAATATGTTACTGCGGCTAAGATAATGATGGTACGGGGTACCATCTTTGATGTTACAAATGCGGACAGCGATCTGGATTGTATCAGGTATACAATCAGATTGTACGGAGTAACATAACCATAATTTTATAACATCTTTGATGGTACTCAGTAACATAATGATGATACCAGGGGTAACATCTATATACTTTTTAACATCAAAATCTTACCATCCATTTCTCTCAGTCTGTAAAGGATTTCAGGGGTGCGATTTTACATTTTGACTTTGACTTTAACTTTCATTTTCATTCTGACTTTTATTTTGATGTTCACTTTAACGTTGATTTTGAAAGTCAAAGTGAAAATGAAAAGCAAAGTCAACTCTCTTAATTTGAATCAGTTAAAAATTATGGTTTTAACTGACAATCGGTAACAGACTTTTTGCTTCGGCATCAGTTAAAAATAACTGATTTTCAGTCAAAACTAACTGAAAAATTAGTTAAACTTGACTAATTAAATCATCAGTCAAAAAAATATTAACTAATATAGAATCTTAGTAGAATTAAATGAATTAGTGAAACTGTTTTATCGACTATTAATAAAACAGTTCTACTAATTATTAGTAGAATTCTACTAAGCAATTAGTAAAATCTACTAACAATTAGTAAAATTTCACTATTTATTAGTAAAATTATTACTAAATCATTTGGTGGAAGACTTTTTGTCATTTCATTATAGTATACAACTTTATACTAATTCAGATTTAAAGAGTATATGAAACATGCGTTATTTTCAACTAATTTTCAGTAGAAATATTACTATTTGAATTAATTACTGACTTTTTGCTTCTAATTCAGTTACTTTTAACTGATTAAAATTTAGAGAGAATATAGGTATTTACTTTCTAAAATAAAATCAGTGAAGTTTGACTGATTTTCAATGGAATTTTACTGATTCAGATATTTTATAGAGTAAAAATAATGTCAAAGTTAAAATTGATTCAAAGCAGTCAAGGTCAGATTAGAAAATCACATCTCAGGACTTTGTTTCCTAAATCTTAATTTTACACCAATAGTTTTTTTAAAATAAAATGAAGCGTCGACTTCCTTTTATTAAAAGAAAATTATTTGTAAATCGACATTGAAGTATTTCTATAAATTTGAATTATAATTTATTACACTACCGGTTAAAATTGAGAGACCACCCACTTTTAGGTGATTGAAAAAGGTTTTAAAACATAAAATGTATGGAAACTAAAATTTTTTTCTTTTTATTTTTTGAAAATTGATAAAATTTTGAAAAGAACAAGATGTTTTAGAAGTTATTTGGCCAATATTTTATTTAGATATTTTTAAAAAATCGTCATTTTGAATGTTTTACAAAAATTTGAATAACTTCTAAAATAATGAAATAGCTTCTTAATGATCTTAGACTTATTTTAAAGGTCATTTACTACATTATAAGAATTACTTATAGGCACTAACGTGTAATTTTTTTCTTAGAAAATACTGGCCGTCAAACTGGGACCAAAAAAAATTCAAAAAAATTGGAACAATTTTTCTGTACTAAAAACTATTCTAGAAAATATATATAAAACATATCATATGGTGTAGGTTTTTTAAGAAAATTTAATAAAAAAATACGTTTGAATTTTAAAAATTATTTTTCTGTTAATAAGAATGTTCCAAATTTTTTGAATTTTTTTGGTCTAAGTTTGACGAACTGCATTTTACAAGAAAAAAAATTACAAGTTAATGCCTATAAGTAATTCTTACATAGTGTAGGAAAAGACCTTTAAAATAAACATAAGATCATTAGAAAGCGTTCATTATTCTAGAAGTTATTCAAATTTTTGTAAAACATTGAAAATTACGATTTTTTAAAAATATCTTAATAAATTATTGGTCAAACGACTTCTGAAATATTTTGTTCTTTTCAAAATTTTATCGCCTTTCAAAAAATTAACAGAAACAAAAATTTTAGTTTCAATAAATTTTATGTTTTAAAACGTTTTTCATTCGCCTGAAAATGGGTGGTCTCTCAATTATTTGACCGGTAGTGTAAATTATTGAATTATAATTAATTTAAATCTGTAGGGGTATACCAAATAAAATAGCAAAACTGTCCCATACATCATTAGGATATATTCATAAATTTATTTTTGGTACAATGAATAATTATAAATAATAACGAAATTTAATTATTACAATTACATTGTCTTCCTAATTGTCATTTTAGTGATCATAGGCATTTATGTACAATATAATTATTCAGATGGAATGATAATAGAAAAACCACTCGATTTTATATATACATAAAGAAAAAGATGCAATAAAAGATAAAACATTGTATACGCAGCTATTTTCTCTCTATAACATTAACGAAAGAAAAAATTCTCTCCGAGATGTTTTTGATCTGTATTTTCTCTACTTTTTAAAAGTCAAACTTAACGATTGTCATAAAAGGACCACAAAATAAAACGATAAAAGTTGTATACAAAAAAGTATAGAGAGGAGATATTGTAACTTTTATAGCACACAGCAGACAGTATTATATGATTTTTAATTTTTCTAACCTTATATATTCCATTATCAAAAAAGAGTAAACATGATTTAAAGGCTCCATTGGTGAAGAACTGAAGAATCGGAATGTCCGAAATATAAATGGAGGAATCATTAGCGGGTCAATGTACGACGTGATAATAAGTATATTGTATAGCCGAATAGTTGTGTATATAATATGTATATGTAAATGGTTATATATATGGTTGACTATATGGTTGTAGAGAGGATACTATACATACAACCATACACTAATAAATACATAGAGGATACTATGTACTATATATATACTATTTCATCTTTTTGTACATATAGAGGAATATGGTTGTGGGAGTATATATATACAATATACATGTAGAGGTATTTGGTTGTAGAAGTATGGAGGTTATTCGGTTGTGGAGGTATCACACATATACAGAGGTTATTCGGTTGAAGATGTTATTTGGTTGTAGAAAAGAGATATGAAGAGAATAGAAAAGGAGTAGCCAGTTGATGCTGGTTTATTGGGGTCTTATATCCTTGCGTTTTATTCTTCCTAGGCCAGTGGTCCTTATTCTCTCCTCAAGAAACCCGCACCTAAATGTCGAGGGATCATGCTAAACGACGGGAGATGAAAGGAACCGACAAATTCAGTGGCGACCTATCATAATAATTTGGTTCGCTCGCGCCTCTTTGTATTAGGATAGAAAAGCCGACCATCTCTTGAGAAAAAGGGTCGGCCGACGGTGCTAAATTGAAGCTGAAAGGGTTCTAAAAAGCTTTTACTGATTTGGGAATACCGCGACGGTAATCACGTTGAATCATTTTTATATATATAGCTATAAATACCCATACCATCGATGCGTCAGTTTCTTATTTTTTTCAGTTATATTGTTCGCTTCTTTTATTTATATCATAATATTCAATTAGGCTTTCTTCATTTGCTTTTTCAATTTAGTCTCAATTTTTATTCTTTATTTTAATTTTTCTTTTTCATATTTAATTTGAAGTTTTATTTTTTCTATTTATTTTATTTATTATAGTTTTAATCTAAATTACTCCCTAAAAAATAAGTACACACAGAAAAAAGTTTCTGTTGCTTTAAGCTGAAGCTGACACCCATTTAATTTTTAAAAATTCAAGTTGGTACCGAAACAAAAATTAAGCTGAAACTTGATTTTTAAAAATTTTGTTAAACAAAAAACAATAACTTTAGAATTTAATTTCCACAATTAAGTACTGGGTGTTTGTAACTGCGGGAGCCACTTTTAACTTCATTAAAGAAATCATTTGCTTTGACTTATTTCTTCGATTGAAATTAATTTTTCTTTGATTCAAAACCAATTTATTTAATTCAAAAACGCAATTTGTTTAAAGGAAATTTTCTCTTTTGCATAAATAAAGAATTATTTCTTTAACTTAACGATAAAATTTCTTTTGGATTAGAGGAAAAATTTTTTGGATTCGAAGAAAATTTGTTTAAATCAAAGAAATTTTCTTTAAATCAAAAACCCTCTTTTTGATTAAAAGGAAAATTTATTTTAAATAAAACAAAATGAGTCTAAGAAACTATAATTTCTTTAAATTAAATTAACTTTTTTTTCGGTATATAAAATCTAATAACGGATTTCTCTAAATTTAATAAATATTTTCCTCTTAATGCACTGAAAAAAAATTTATTTGATTCAAATAACAGATCATTTCACTATTATCAATTAAATATTTACTTGAATCATATAAATTTTTATTTAAATCAAATAAATTTGAGTTGAATCAATAAATTCTGTATTTGAAGCAAATACCATTTAATAATTGATTTGAATAAAAATTATTTGATTTAAATAATTATTTAAATCAAATACATTTTTTTCCAGTGTATTGTATCAAAATTAAGGTTGTGAACTGATAAAGAAAAGTTATTTTGACGTAATAATAATTAAATTGTCTTTAAATAAACAAACATAATTGATAACTAATAATTATAATTACTTACATTAATTAATAGATTTATTTATTTTACTTGAATTCAATCTTTTTGATGTCCAAACCTCAAAAAAGTTGTCTTGTATTATTATACAATTATTAAACTATTAAAGAATAAAAATATAATTAAAGGAAATATACTCTATTCTTTTGAGAGTATATTAAAAAAAAATTTTTTTTAAATAAAAATGACTATTTTCAGGTTCTTTCATGATTATTTTCAAAACTTTTTCATGGTTTTTCTTCATTATTATATTTCTAACCCTTTGGTCAAACTTCGAGCCAAGTTTATATAACATCTGGATTATTCAAGTCTGTAATTTGAATTTGAATTTTTAATACTGGATGAAAGATAGTTTAGTTCTTAAACTATTGGATTATAAGACACAGAAAACAATAAAAAATGGGGTAATGAATATAAATGTACCTCAAGGAACAATCGTCAGTTTTCTCTTCTTCTTTCATTTTTAAAGTTCAATAGAAAAATAGAAAGAAATATGATTATTTACTCCCTTATTGTATATTTAAATTAATAATAGCTTTCTTAGTCCAAAATTAAATTTTCTTTTCTCTTTAAAATTTAATTCAATATTATATACCAAGGGGAAAGAATCCCTTTGAGTATATAGATTTTTTTTTTTTTTTTTTGATTTAAAGAAATTCAATATGTATTGAAAGTTATTATTCATATTCGTTATACATTTTTGATCAGTCATACATTTGACTTACAAATTACGCACGCGAGTATTTTTTATGTATAACGATGAATGTTTATATTTCCCAATCCATAATTATTATAATCTATACAAATTACAAGCTATAATTATTTATTACATTATATGATTATTACATTATTGGTTGTGTAATTACTATTAATTATTAAATTAGAGTTGCATTAAATATATTAAATATACGTTTCCGTGAGAAAAAAATGAAAAACAATTTTAAATATTGAAATGAAATGCTTTCTCATGATGCATATATATGCAGCGTACCAGCATCATAATGTATATATGTATGCGCGTACTTGCTATCAATATAGCCTTATTCTCTCATTAATACTCTCCAGGACATGAAACCACAAAACCGCATAGACTTTATATTCTTATACCGAGAACGACTGAAAAACATCATCGGCAATAATGAAAAGCAGAAATCGGATGTTTCATTATAGAAAAATAATTATACTATGTCAATTTAACCACAAATTAAAAACATTTTTTTTAATGTATACTGGACGTTAACGAATTTTTTTTTAATTAAAGAAAATTATTCTTAATTTAATTATATAGTTTACTTATCTCTCAATACTAAATTGAAATTATATCTTTTTTATGTGTTTTATTTATGATCTGCTGATAATTTGAACTCTCCAAATTCAAAATAAATAAATGTTGTCCACCAATAATTTAAATTAGTAAAAATTACTCTTTTTACTAATTACCATCCCCCCTTAGAGTGTAACGTATTTTGTATACGACCCTTAAGAAATAAAAAAATTACTTAGGAATAAAAACAACCACTTGGAAATGAAAAAAACTTTTCTGAAATTAAAAATGATTTTTGCCAACTGAGGAGGAATAAGAATCAATTAGGAATCTAGAAGAATCGGTTGAGAATCAAAAAGTCACTTAGGATTAAACAATGTCACTTAGGAATAAGAAAAATCAGTTAGGAATAAAAAAAAGTCACTTAAGAATCAAAAAGTCTCATTGAAAACCAAGAAATCACTTAGGAGTCAAAGGAATCACTTTAGAATTAGAGAGAATAAATAAATAAATAAAAACATCACTTTGGATTTTGAAATGAGAAAAAGCTGCTTAGAAATAAAAAGTAATTTACTTAGAAATCGCTTTCAAATAAAAAAGAGCGACTTAGGAATGAAAAGTGATTTAGGAATTAAAATAAGAGTCACTTAGGAATAGAAAACAGTCGCTTAAGAATAAAAAACGATTCACTTAAGATTTAGGAATAGAAAGGAGTCACTTATAGGAATAAAAAATTCGCTTAGGAATAATAAGAATAAATCACATAGAAATGAAAAAGAATCGCATAAGAATAAAAAGAAGTCACTTAGGAGTGAAAAGGTATCACTTAGGAAATGGAGAATCACTTAGGAATCAAAAATAATCACTTAGGAGTAAAAAAGAGTCACGCGTGACTCTCTTTTTACTCCTAAGTGATTGTTTTTGAATCTATTTGACCCTTTTTGATTCCTGATTGATTCAAGCTGATTCCAAAGCGACTCCCACAAAAAACCATGAGATTCATCAGTCAAGAATGTCAGTCATTCACTATACATGCGAACCAATCACTTTAAAGTTTGAATACTCCCTCCACCTTCATCCAACATTTTCTCCACCCTAATGATAATCAAAAATTGAAAATTTAAAGAAAATAATTTTTTTTTCATAACAAGACAATTCATGTTCACCTACTATGTAATTGTGTCAGTCGAACAATTGCCACGTGGGCACAGAAACTCCGGAAAAGGGTGAACTCGCAAGGACACCTTATAAGAACGTATACTCATCAATGCCCAAGGGCCCATTGTAATTTTAGGTCAGCCAGCCCATTTTTTTTTCTTTTGATGAACATCTACTCCAAAAAATATGGCATCTGTTGCCAATATTATAAGCATGTGTGTCGTTAATAACGTTGAAAATCGCTGCTGATGCAGGGTTTGCTTCTTGGTAGAGCCCTCGTTAGTGTTTGTTGTGCAGAAGCAACGAATTCATATTCTCAACATATATATATGTATAAATACATTACGTGGTGTATATCGAGGTGGATAACCCACACACAGAATTGTTTGATCGTATACACTATAGAGACCTGCAGGACGTTAAGTACGTCTCGTAAAAATTCCATCGAGCCAGCGTCATTTTGCCGAGGGGCTGACGGTACCAGGGATTGGTGGGTTGGCCTCACATTGAGTCCGCCCTCCTGGCGTAGCCGAACGCCCCTCGCCGCTTTGATCTTTGCCGTCAAAGTCACGACTGTGTGGCCGAGCCAGAAGAAGACTCCCTCCCACACCGAGACGAGAAGGAGCAACTGGAAGCAGGATCAGTTCAAACCACTTCGAGTCACTCGAGCGAACTGACTGTGTATTTTGCGCCTATTCGAATCGCTCTCTCTCGGCACACGTTTTTTTCTCTCGCGCGGAGAAGAGAAAAAAAAAGATTTTCTAAACAAACCAAAGGTGTTTTTGTGTGATGTTGACAAAGTTCGGTGATGAAGTTCAGTTACTGAAAGAAAGTGAATTTTTTTATTAAAAGTGGGAAGTTTTGTTACATTGGATTAAATATATATTATTATCAAATGAAAACAGTGTTGAGTGCAAATATGTTCTTCTAGATGGAACGAGAATTGTGGAAAAAGGTACCGAGTACATCGAGTACCTAACCGCAAGGAACTTATTGTGATTATGTGTACGACGGAAATGACGGAAACGTTCACAATGTCACCGTCGACAGCTTCTTCTAGTGGCACAACCACTGGGTGTCTAGGATCGCCGAGTAATCATCATCATCATAGGACAACGTCGAGAAATTCACCAAATCGACCCGAAGTGCATGATGACGATGACGAGATATCGGTGGGTTGTCCGAGTCCTCTGCCACTTGTGGTGGTGACGCCTAATGATGACGAGGAGAGACTGAGTTCCTCGCGAGAGGAATATAGCGAGAGACTGAGTCCAAGGAGTTATCAGGATACAATCGACGATGACGACAGGTACTCCAGGGACGATGATCATTACAGAATTCGCGATAGAAGAATTTCCGGTTCGCGAATTATGGGTAGTGATGTGACATCATTGAGGGATATTGATGAAGAGACTGAGGAGGATGGTAGAAAGAGGAATGGTAATGGTACCACGGGCGGTGGTGAAGATTATTTTAAGCCTCTAAAACGACTGAAAATGGTGCCGATTCAACAGTCGGACGAGGAGGACGAGCGTGAGAGGGAAACGAATGAACGTGGAGTCAAGTCTTTCAGTATTCTCGACATTTTGTCTCATAGACCAAAGGCTAAAATTGTGAGACCCTGGGATACGGCGGAGTCGAATTTAAATCATCATCGACATTCGCATCATCATCATAATCATCATCACAATCATCATCATCATGCGCCACACACGGGACCTAGAGATCTTTCCTTAATGGGAATGTCATTGGCCTCTATTTCCGGATCCATTAGCGAACCACCACTAAGTAGTTCGTCTTCATCCGGTAGGAGTTCTGTTTCCGATTCGGGAAGTCCTGATCCTTTGGTGCATCATCATCATCACAGTATTCATCATGGCTTACATCCCGGTTTACATCATCCGGCGATGCAGCAGCAATTTAAAAGGAAAGCATCCCAGCAACACAATTCGCAAAGTGGACAGAATGGAAAACGACAACCCGGACAGGGAAGTCCTCTTGATGCTCTCTTCCAAATGACGAGCAAAACTTTCGACGCTGGCGAGCACAGTCAAGGTAATTACCTCATTAACAATTAAGCAATTTTGCAAATTTACTAATTTGGTATTGTACCATTTTTTACCAAAATCTTCACTCAGAAAAAAATTATGTATGCTCTATTTTTTTCTATAGTCTATGTTTTGTTGCATAAACCTTATTTGGAGGTTATTTCGAATCAGTAATAATAATAAACCAAATGTTTGTTTTAAATAAAATAAATATTTACTTGGGTTAAATAAACGTCTGGTTCAGTTTAATAAATTCTGCTTTAGAAAGAATTTGGTCAACTGAAGCAAACAAATGTTTGGCAAATCAAACAATTGTTTGGTGAATCAACCAAATTTTTGGTAAATCAAACAAATCTTTGGTTAACTGTTATAGCAATGCATTTATTTATAGTTGAACCAACAAAAATGTTGGCTAAAAATATTTTTATAACAAAATTTCTTCATCAACAATTCAAAAAATAAAAATTTGCAAACAAAAAATATTTACTTTACAATTTTTCTAAGGTTATCAAATTGAGATAAAAGAATGAAACTGAAGTTACCAACGTTTGTTTGCGGATTTTTCGAAAAATCCGTGCCAAAAATCAAAATCGTTGCCCTCCCCGACCTGGTTCCACTTGAAAATAATTTCTAATGACTAATATTAGTATCTATAATAAATGTGGAAAAAAAATTGGATCTGAGGCGGGAAAATTGTTACGTATTATACTTTTCGTCGAACAAACGTTGGTAACTTCAGTTTCATATAAAAGACGAATCAAAAGTGTTTTGATTCGTCTTTTATCTCAATTTGATAACCATAGAAAAATTGTGTTGTAGCAAATAAATAATTACTTGAAGCAAAGAAATATTATCTTATAATATTGTAAATCAAATAAATTGTTTCCCCAACAAAATTTTTTTTGTTATGAACAATATTAATAATAGTAAAATTGAAAATAATTCTGGTTACGAAATAAATTTACGAAATTTAAATGAAATATACAAAGTTGACTAATTTCCTGTTATTATATATATTCGCGCGGCGTCAGTGATACGTGATAAAAAATTCCCTTTCACGACTCTATCTATTTTTTTTGTCGGTAAAAATATTCCGATTAGTAGTCAATGATGTGAATAATTTGTCGTCAACGAGTTCACTTCCCTGTCATCGGCACTTGGTCGCGGAGTCGATCATTAAAGAGAAGGGACAAATATTTCTTTGAACGCACATATAATATAAATGACTGTTACATGCGGGACATTTGCATTTTCGTCTTACGAGCCGATTCGTAATTAGATGACTACAATTTCTTTGGCCACGAAAGCAATAATGGATCTATTATTATCTTAAATAGTAGGTGTAAACGCAAAATTAAGTTGTTTCATGATTTGGATAATTTGAGAGGAAAATAACATGCGCCTTATTTGTAAATGCAATCTGAATTAAATTAATGTATTATAGGACCACAGGGTAATGTTAACTTTTCCCTTTTCCTTTTCTAGGAAATTGATTAAAATAATTCCTTAACTTTGAAATTTTTGTATAAATTCGAAAAAATACCCTTTTCTTTGTAAGTTCTAAAAATTCGGAAAAATACGAACCTTTTCGGTACATTCAAAAATATACTCTTTTAAAACACTTTGTGTTTGAAAGAAGAAGTAAATTTTTCGAATAGTTAATTTTTTTCAAATATTATCGTGTTTTGTATATCGAAATATTACAAGGTATCAAAAAGCTTATGCATATTAACCACGTAAATGAATCAATCACTTTGTTATAACAAGACAGTGTATGTCATAACAAGATGATAATTGATCATTAGCATTATTCATGCCACACTCTTCGTGTGCGATTATTTTTTCATGAAAAAGAATATTCTTTTAATATTTATCCTATATATATATACCTGATGCATTTATCTAAATTGCATTGCACGTTTTATGTCATTCAAATGGATTTGTCGTGTTTTATTCCAGAATTATGTTTTCCCCCTCTGAGTTTTTAATTTATTGCTTGTTGAGTTAAAAAATTTCTTGCATAATTGTTTCATGCCGCGCAGCAAAAAAAAAAATAGAAAAAAATTATACTATATACTAAATTTATAGTAAAGAGTTGGGAACATTATATTTTTAAAATAATTCAGTAAAGAATACAGAAAATTATTTGCAAAATTTTTAACCAAGTGTTTAGGTCAAAATTATCTAATTACTTGAATTTAATTTAATCCAAATCAGTTAAAACGAATTGAATTGAAATTAATTTTATTGAATTTAAATCAAATCATGTTTAAACGAATTGAATTGAAATTAATTTTAATGGATTAAATGAAACTCAATTCAAACGAATTACATTTAATTCGAAACAATTGAATTGAATTCAAATCATTTTGAAATTAAAAAATGTTTTATTATTTTAATTTGTTTTTAAAAAATAGACATTTTTTGAAATTCAACTGAAAATAATTAAATATATTAAAGAATTTCACTAAAAACTTGTTAAGAAATCGAATATTCAAAGTATTTTAATTTAATAATTGATAAATAATTGAATTTTATAAAGAGTCACATTCTAATAATGTATTCATGTTTCTTTGTGCGATTAATAATTAAAATTTTTATTAATTATAATTTAAAAAAGACACACACTTAAATTTTTTAAATAAAATTGAATTTTTGCAAAGTTTTTTTTGAAAATTCTGAAAAATAAGATTTTTGAAATTTTTCAATTCTTTTGTTTCAAAATAATTGAATTTTTATAAACAAATAATTGAAAATTTTTAAAATAATTGAAATTTCTTTACATTCTATTAAAAATAATTAATTTCTTTTAAAGAATTATATTTAAAATTTTCGAAAATAATCAAAGGAAATTATAGTCCACTGTAATTATAATTTTATTTTTAAAAATTTCTTCGCAATATATTCAATTATTTTCATAAATACTATAACTCATTGCAGAATTTCAATTATTTTTCATACAATTTTAATCAAATTCCTAGAAAAATATAATTATTCTTAAAAATTTTATTAAAATTCGTCGAAAGAATTCAATTATTTCTAGAGATTGAAAAAAAAACTTCTCAAGAATTCAATTATTTCCAAAAATAGCCAAATTCTTCAGATTTACTAAATTCTTTTGAATATTAATTTTAAAAAATATTCTTCACAAGAATTCAATTATTTTCATAAATATTCATAAAATTCTAAAAAAAACAATTCAATTATTTTTAAAAGTAATAAAATTCTTCGCAAAAATTCAGTTACGTTTAACATTTTTTTAAAATTCTCCTCAATATATTTCAATTATCTTTATAAATAATTAAATTATTCTCCACAATTCAATTATTTTAAAAAATTTTAATTAAATTCTTCACAAGAATTCAATTATTTTCATAAATAATAACATTCTTTGGAAGGATTCAATTACTTTTATAAATATAGTAAAACTCTTTGCAGAAATTCAAAATTTGTATCAATACATTTTAATAAAATTTGAATTAATCAAATTTTCAATTATAATTATGAACAGACAAGATTATTTTAAAAAATTGAAAAAATTCTTTGTTTAATTCATTTATTTTCGAAAGTTTTACTTAAAATTATTTTTAAAAAAACATTATTTTCAAAAAATTTAAAGAAACTCGTCAAAAGAATTTAATTATCCATAAAACTCTAATAAAATTTTTTGAAGACATTAGTAGATTTATTATTTTTGAAATCAAATAAATTTAAAGATGAGTTCAATTGGTTTGAACTGAATTTGAATTGAATTGAATTCAAACTATTTAAATTAGTGAGGAAATTTTTACAACTGAAGATTTAGAACCAAGCGTTGAGTGTTTGAAGTTTTCAAAATAATTTTCAGAATAAGTTTGTTATTTTTGTGCATATTTTTGAACCAATTAAGTACCTGGATTTTATATACTTCTACACTCGGGAGGGAAAAAGAAAATTAGGTCAAAAATAAAATTTTTGTCCCATACACTATGTATACAATGTATGAATAGAAAACCATAAATTCCAGTTTTTCATAAACGGCGGGTCGCCCTTAGTAAATTGAATTTGCCAGGATTAAATTCCTTTAAATGATCGTCGTAAACTTAAAAATGTTTATGGAAAGTGCGGTTTGGAGGGGATGTGAAATACCTAAGCACTTAAAACCTAAACTAAACGAAAATTTTCGGTCTGTCTCTATCCCGAGGCATTTTAAGACTGGTGTATATATACACACAAGTTTATTCTGGCCTCTCTTTCATGCTACTTCTTTGCTTGGAAATGAAGGGAAAAAAAAGTTTACCTAAAGTGGTTGGCTCTCTTATCTCGAATATATATAATATATAAAGTGTATTCTACTTTTGGGTTCGTTTTACGTAATTTTAAAGCTTAATAATATTTATCCTCCTGATCATCCATATTGTTTACGATTCAAACAAGTAAATCGGTTTATGGCACCTCTTTTCCGATCCTTTGTCAACATTTATCCTACCAGGGGCTTCGACCTGAGTATTCTTGAAAAATTTCCCTCTTCAATAATATGAATTTTTCGGAATATTTATTCTCTTGCAAATGCTTGCAAATGCTCGCAAATAACTTAAGCAGGTTGTTACGTAACAAGATTTAGGAAAAAATTCTTTTATTTGAATAAAGGAATATTCACAATTTTTTTCCTACTTTTCACAAAAGTGAATATTTTTTCAATATATTTTATTTCCGACCTACGTGTATAGTGTAAAAACGAGTGCGCGAATTTTAGTAAAAAGAAGTCCAACATTATCACATAATTTGGAATGATTGTAAATCTTAATCAGTGTCTTGGGGGGTACATAAGAAACGAATGAGACTTTCTCAACGGAATCGAGATATAGTTAGTTATATATCCGAGTTTGAGTTCCATTTCTTCGATATATTTGTCGCTTTTGTATGTGCGCGCAAGAATTGCCGAATGAAAAAAAATATACGTGACAGGAGCAGGACACGTAAATAAAAATACCAAGTATAGGTTCGTGCTCATATATGCACGTATGTACAAGGAGTTGGTGTAATTTTAGGTCTACCTATACAGGGATAATTTATTATTCTCGACTCAGTTCGAAACATATGCATCATTTACATATAGCGTGATACACAAACGCGAACAGCCGACTTCCGACGGTAAAAGCTAAATCGTACATAAAAAGTATTAAAAAAAATATTTTTTTTGTGTATCATCCTTTTCTGTGTTTATACTTTGAATTAATTTCTATTTCTATTTTAATAATTCTGTGTTTTAAACTGCGTTTGTTTCAAAATAATCGAAATTAGTAGCTTATCAAGACATTTCAACTTGTTTTCTTTCATTTTTTACCGGTTATACTAATTTAGTTTCTGAAAATATCTAATTAGTAAAGATGGCAAGAATTTAATCAGTTCTAAACAGTTCAAGTTCGAAATAATTTTAATTGAATTCAATTCGTTTGAACTAATTTTAATTGAATTAAATTGGTTTGAACTAATTTGAATTCAATTCAATTCTTTTGAACTATAATTTTACTTCTGCTTTCAAGATATCGTTTTAACAAAAAAAAAAATTAATATTCTCTTTTTGCTTCACTTTGTTTGTGAGAGAACTTTCATGTCATCTAGGCGGCAATTTTCAGAACTAAATGGCGCGAAATTCAAAAAAGAAAAGTTTTAATAAAAATAGTTTAATATATAATAAATAAATGTTAAACAAGGCTCTAACTAGGTCCGTAAATCCCGTAAAAGTCCGTAAAGTCCGAAATTTGATTCAAAAAAGAAGAAAAGTTCGTAAATTTTACGATATAATTTGGATAATTTTAGAGAAATTACAAATCATTGCAGAAATGCAATTATTTTCAAAAGTAATAAAATTTTTCACAGAAATTCAATTATGTTAAAAAATTTTTCAAAATTGTTTTGAGAAATTTCAATTATCTTTATAAATATAATTAAATTCTTCTCCAAAATTCAATTATTTTCAAAAAATTTTCAAAATTCTTTTGAGAAATTTCAATTATCTTTATAAATAATTAAATTCTTCTCCGAAATTCAATTATTTTCAAAAATATTTCTCAATTCAATTATTTAAAAAAAATTTAATAAAATTCTACACAAACTTTTAATTATTTTCAAAAAATAATAAAAATTTCACAGGAATTTCATTATTTACAAATTTTTTTTATAAATTTCTTCGCAGTAATTCAATTATTTTCATAAATAATACAATTTTTACGGGGATTCAATTATTTTCGTAAATAATAAAATTCTTTTTAGGAATTCAATTATTTTTATAAATAAAAAAATCATTGTAGAATTTCAATTATTTTTAATACAATTTTTATTCAAATTCCTCGAAAAATGTAATTATTCTTAAAAATTGTTTAAATTTTATTAAAATTAATCAAAAGAATGCAGATATTTAAAAATTAGTAGATAAAATTCTTTATGAGCAACTATTCAATAAATTGTACTTTTTGTATTTAAATAATTGAATTCCAGTAGAATTTTCTCATAAACATTGATTTAAAAATAGATTTCAATTAAAATTTTAGATTAAAATTGAATTTTAAAAGAATTAGTGCGTAAATTTTTAGAAATAATTGAATTTTGAACAGGTTTTAGATTGAAAAAATTTTTAAAGAACTTTTTCAAAAATTATAAAAAATAATTATGATTTAAATAAAAATTCTGATTAAAAGTTTCAAAAAATAATAATTGAATTGGTGAAAATAATTAAATATTGTTCAAAAGTAATAAAATTCTTCTTAGGGATTCAATTATTTTTATAATAAAATAATAAAACACATTGCAGAATTTCAATTATTTTTTATACAAATTTAATCTAACTTCTCGAAAAATGTATAATTATTTTAAAAAATTTTATTAAAATTCGTTAATACAATTCAATTATTTGAAAATTTGTTGATAAAGACTCTTTATGGGAATTGAATTCTAAGAAACATTCAATTATTCAATAAATTATTTATTTTTCTATTTAAATAATTGAATTCTAGTAAAATTTTCTAATAAAAATTGATTTCAAAATTAATTTCACTTAAAATTTTAGATAATAATAATTGAATATTAAAAGCAATATAGCGTGAATTTTTAGAAATAATTGAATTTTGAAATTATAATTTTTGAAAAAGGTTAATTGAATTTTTTAAATATTATTTCAAGTTTTTATTTTTCTAATATTTATTTAGTTAAGGAATTTACAAATAATTGAAATTTCGTAAAATTGAATATTGTAAAGAAATGGATTTGAAAATTGTCAAAGAAGTTTTTCGGAAATTATTCAAAATAATCGATTTAAAGAAGAATTTTAGTTAAAAATTCTTGTAAATGATTTTATTATTCGGCCATCTTTAATTATTATAAAACATGAAGAAATCGATCATATCGATATCTTCATGTTTTATAGTTATGAAAAATTTAATTTATTTAAGTAAAATGTTATCTTTTTTTACTCAGATTGGTTCTATTTTTGTCAGTACGGTCCGTAATTGGTCTGTAATTTTTTATTTTTGTTCCGTAATGTCCGTATTATTTTTAAATACTTTCTCTGGTTCGAGCCCTGTTTTAAATTAATTCATATTGATTAATAGTTTAGCAATGACACAAATTATGGATAAAAGATTAAAATTTGAATTTCATTGAAAAATTAATTTATATAAAATTTTTCCCGTTCCTATATCATGAGTTACGTCATAGAATATGAATATATATAGAGAAGATTCGAATCGAAGTGGTTGCAACATTATTCGATACGTGTTCAATTATGGATTCAAAGGTTGAGAATTCAAATTATATTACTTATATTGTGGTTCACCAATATAGTGAGTTGGAGGAGCAAAGAGTGTAGATCGATGGCTAATAGCTGTATATAGATATAGGTATCTTATAGTTTCTCTCTCTCTCTCTCTCTCTCTCTCTCCCTCTCTCGAGTTTATGGGCGGAAGATCAGCAGATGCACATCTCATCTCGAGAAACTCGGCGGAGAACCTTCTGCACGGTAGCCTCACGTTTCCGCAATTTACTTCTTATTATTACGCCCTCTATACTTATGCGGCATTCTTTTCCTTCCGCGGTACCTTTTCGATTCAACTCATCCCTCTCCTTCTCTCTCTTACTCTTCCTCTTTTGTTTCTTTCATTCTTGTCTCCACTCCATTCTCCTGTCGAATGAACATATCAAAAAATCATTCATTGATATATTACAATTTCTTTCTCTCAGGGATTTTTTTTTATTTTTGTAATTGGAATATTATCAAGAATTAGAATAACATTACACAGAGATATTTTTTTTTGCTTTTTTTGTAGGAAATGAATAATAAGAATAGGAAATTTATTTGTAGTTGAAAAATATGATACGAAAATTTACTTGTAGTTTTGGATTCGGAAAAATTTATTTAATTCCAGCGGAAATTTGTACCAAAAAATAGTATTTTAGAGGCCAGAAAAGTATTGTGCTTTACAGCTTAATGTGAAACACGTTTGCAGAAATTGTCATTTCATTCTTGTATTTTGACCTTCGGTTGCATAATATTCCCAAGAAAGAGATGGAGAACAATAATAATTCTACGCAGAGAGCGAGCGCAACAAATTGCACAATCTTTGCCTATGGGATTATAGCCTGTGGGCCCAAATGTTTAGAGAATTTTCGAGAGAGCAGAATTCACACGTAACGATAAAACCAGAAGCAATTTGAAAGTTTTGAGAAAACCACTCGAATATCCGGACTACAAATATGGATTGAGAAAGAGAGAGAGAGGGAGAGAGAGAGAGGGTCCTTCTTCAGGTCAAGTTGTTGTGACAGTTTACCGAACATACAAAACACCATCCGCCCTCTTGAATGTTTTTACTCCCGTCAGACTGGCACCCGCTGTTAAGTGGGGCCCTCCATTCACTTTTCAAATGAGCCTTATGCTTTTCGCAGACAAAATTCTTTTCTCTTTTCCCATTCGTCTCAAAATGTGTGACAATAAACATGTATCCACTATAGAATATACATTGTGTGAAATTAGAGTTTTTCGAGATCACACATTCAAGTGAATTATTATTTGTAGTCTGTTATTTTTTGAAGAAATCGTCACTTTTTTTTAACTTCCGTTCAGGCAAATTGGCCGTTAATCAAAAACCAATTCAAGTGAAGTGGAATTTACAGGGTTGCCACGGATCAGGGAAAAAGTCAAAATTTTCTCTCCAAATCAGTGAAAAACAAAATTAAATTTTTGTGGCAACCCTGATTTAGTAGAACTCTTCTGGATACTTTGGAATAATTTATTAATTTTCCACTTCGAACTAAAATTCTCGAGTCACATATTTGTTTAGTCAAATACAGAACAAATGGAATAAAAATAGCACAAGTGGGAATTTTTAAATCTCAATTTGGATTTAAAGTTTAAACAAAAAAAAAAACTGGGTCAAACGAAATTGGAGAACTTTCTCACGTCCTAATCTTGCTCTTAGAAATTACATCCTCCCCTGGGTCCTCTCATTTTATTATTTCGATTCAATTCGACATTTGTTTCTTACTATATATATGTATACACGCTTGTCAATAGTCGACGGGAAGCCCATTAGAATTAGCGGAGAAAATTTATTCCAAAAGAATCAGTAAAGTGCGGCTTTCTCTCTCTATTCTCTTTCGCCACCTATTGCGGGAAATAATTCTCAATTAGTTGTAAATCGCGAGTCGCTAAGTCGTATTTATGTCGTGTAACTTCACAGACCTGGGGATTTATATTGGACAGAGAGAGTCAGAGATTTATGTTACCGATCCGTCTCAGTTTGTCCAGGGGGGTTGTTCACGCGGTGAGCCAACATCCAATCATTTGCCATTCTCGCTCTCCTCTCTTATATAACACCAACGATAGCTCCCAAGTGACTTTGTGACACGAGTTGACATTTTGGCATAGTCAACACAAGTGTCGAGCTGCTGCTGTTGTTTATCCCCCCTTCTCTCTCACTTTGTCAAATAGAAAATACAATACGATTTAATAAATATGAGTCATTTGTTATACGTTTCCTCTCTGTTCTTCTGTTTTTAAATCAATCGTTATTCGGTATTTTGTGATTTGTTTTGTTTTTCTTTCGGTAGTTATTTCAATTATTAGCTTAATTTCTACTCATTAAACGGTCTTTCCTTTTCATTAATGACTATAGTTAATTGGCTAGAATATTAAGTGATAATGAAATGACGAAAAGTCTTCCACCAAATGATTTAGTAATAATTGTACTAACAAATTGTGAAATTTTACTAATTATTAGTAGATTTTACTAATTGCTTAGTAGAATTCTACTAACAATTAGTAGAACTGTTTTATTAATAGTCAATAAAACAGTTTCACTAATTCATTTAGTGAAAAAGTGACTTTCAATTAGTGGAATTCTACTAAAACATTAGTGTAGTGTATAGAGGGTGGCACTGAATGCAGCAGCCCTTGCCGTTCGCAGATATAAGGAACGAGTTAGAAGGCTCCCGACCACGTGCAAGGAGAGACGCTAAGTAGCCACGTGTTACGAAGTGTATTATGATGATTCATAGTATTTTACAATATGATTGTAAGAAATGAAGATATTTTCACCGAAATAAATTTTAGCACTCTCATAATCGCAGGACAGTATTTTGGTTAATTCATTGTTTATAAAGGACTGCAAGTCTTCGCAATTTCCGGATAAACAACCAGTCAATAAAATTTCTGATACAAATGCCTTCTTTGACCACTTCCATAAACATCTGTGGTTTAACTTCAAAATTTTTACAAATTTGTAAATCCAATAACAATTATGTTTTGTTCCTGAGGCAATATCAGCATCGCCATAAATTGTGTTGTAGATTTCTTCCTCTTCTTCCAATAAGTCATTATGAATTTCAGTATTGGTAAATACATGCGATTAAATAATGTTTCTTTCATCCTTAGAGAAACGAACACATCCGTACAAGAAAGAATTACTTCCTGGCTGAAATTACTTATGAATAATTATTCATGTAAAGCGGTTACAGAACTGCATCCCCAAGACTTTGAAGTAAAATGTTGTCTCTAGCTAATTGTAAAAATCGTTGTACCTGATAAGTATTTGGAACTTTTTTATCAACCCACCATTAGTATGGCAGTCGATGATGATGTCGTAGGTTGTTCTATCGATGGTTCTTTATGGTTGGCTGACATCTTTTTTTTTGTTTAATTTTTAAAATAGATTTTGAACCAAAAACAAAATTAAATTTTTGTAGCAACCCTCTAAATTTTTTATACGAAAAAAATCAAAAATCATTTCAGGTATAAATGCAGAAATTAAATGTACTGCATAACTGAAGGAAAGAAATGATTTTGATTCGACGAATTTCTTATATATCGTTATCCGTTGCTTTATGATGATCGAGCATCATTTCATGCCGAGTGCCAATCATCCCTCCCCCCCTGCCCCTTGTCAAATGATTTCCGATTGGCGGCTTGTTCATGGGAGACAAGGGAGGAGAGAAAGAAAAATATCTTTCTTAAAAACTGCACGAATTTGCGGTAAAGCGGTCAGCGCTTGACGCAAAAAGGAACGTTGCTGGGCCCAAAGTCGGATCTTATGATCATGCGGCGAAAAGAAAATTGAATGCCAAAGGATTTTTATGACTCCTCTTCTCTTGGAGAGGAGAGAGAGAGAGAGAGAGAGAGAGAAACCCAATTGCCGATAGCGTGCGCGCAATGATCTTGCGAATTGACGTGCTTTAAAATTGATTTTCGCGTGTCACGTATTTTTTTGAACAGTAGCCGTAGTGTGTATATGAACTGCGGGTTCTGTATGTATATTGGAGAAACAAAAGTGACCAAAAGTGGTTTCTCTCTTTTCTGTGTATACATATATATACGAACATTCGAATAGAAATACATGTAAAAAAATGCATACAGAAATACATACAGACAGACAAATATACGCGAGAGAGAAATGCACGTATACAGAAGAGATACCACAAAAGCCGGACGAGGGAATACGTTTTACTTATACGTGCGTAAGAAGAAGGGGGAAGGGGGTCCCGGGCAATAGAGCCATAAACCTTTACAGCTCAGTTCAGCCATTGTTTCGTTCGAATTCGAAACTTCCGTTTGTAAAGCGACGAGTCGATGGAGAAGCCACGAGAGTGGAGACCACGATCATGGCTTCCGTCCAGACATGTTTATCGTAAACCTCTCTCTCTTTCATCCAGCACCATTGCAATTTTCTCCAATGTATATAGTCTTTTAAGAACGTCATTTTCTTCTGAATAAATTTTCCTGTCAAGAATATTTTTCTTTCTCCAACCATCAAAACTGTATGGATTCATGAATTCTTCCATTATTACCCCATAAACGCTAATACTGAATACTCGTTTTCTTCAGTTTTTGCTCGGAAACCGCCATTTCTGCAAAAAATGTGAACGTCTGACATGACAATAGAATTCAAGTTTTCCTTCATTTGAACAATTTCTTAAAATATTATTTATTATCAGCATTGCCATAGGTCAAGGGAAGTCAGGAAAAGTAGAATTGGTCATGGAAATCAGGAAAAAGTGAGGGATTTTTATTAAAAGTAATGGAAAAACTCATTTCTCTCCCTAACAGACGTATAGAACCAACGTCATTTCTCCCTCAATGCATCAGCGAATTTAAAATTTAATCAAAGAAAACTTTCTCCTCTAACATTAAGTATTATTTTTAACCAAACAATTCAGTGTAAATTTAGCATTAACTGATAAATTATTTTTTTTTACCACATAGATGAATTATTTTTATACCCCGACGATTGACGTCAGAACGTGTGCCGCTATGTAGAACCTATTACAATCATTAAAATCCAGTAATATATTCATTTTAAAACACTCGTGTATTTCTCGATAGAAAATCACCTCTCTCCTTAAATATATACAAAAGGAGGTGATTTAAAATTACCAAATTATTTACGCCCAAAAATAGAATAATGTTATCGTGCGTGGCATTATATTCGGTTTTTTTTTGTCAGACTCCACCTTCGCTGTTTGATTTTTATCATAGAAAAATGTAAATCCGAGTGGTATTAGTCGACATTGAAATTGGCCGCAGCAGCATATATAAAGGGCGGTACCGCGCATAGCGTTGAGTATAAATCGTCTAATTAAGGACATGACACGAGCAACGTTTTCATGTTCATGTAACATTAATCTAGGACAAACATGGCCGTCGCAAAGAGTCTACATCGAGTAAAGGTATCATGTCCAACTTGCTAATGACTCGAGAATCGATTAGGCCCATAACACTCTCTTCATTCTCACGGCAGCTTTCTCGTTTACGCACGTCAGCTGGTATAGTTGTACATGATGCACATGTGTGAATATATATATATTATGTACAAACAGCTAATCTTAGAGGAAGAAAAAAATATAAAGTTCTTCGTGGAAAATCTGTGGAAATGAGTTATAACTTACGTGCGCGCATTTTAGATTTCATTTCTAGGAATTATTTTATTTTTCATTCGTATATGGATGACCATCACTTAACGAGTCTTTATTTTTTTAATTTTCTTTTCCTTTTTTGAAATTTTTTCTTGATCTATGAAGTGGAAGTGGATCAAATAAGAAATTAAGCCAAATGTTAGGTATTAGGTCAGGGTTGATACAAAAATTTAATTTTGTTTTTCCCTAACTTTTCCCTGATTTCCAGACAAAATTTTGACTTCTTCCCCGACCCTAAAAAATATTCTGATTCACTCTAAAAATTATTAGATACTCAAAAAAATGTTGTATTACATTTATCATTATTATTTTTCCATAGGAAATAAGATTTTCAATAATTTCAAATTTAAACCTTTTAAAATTCAATAACTTTTAAGAATATTATTATAAAACTTTATACTTTGTTACTGTAACTTCTTTAAAAATTATTTTCATCATTACGATTATTCATATTTCTAGAATTTTCAACTAAAATTCTTCTTTAAGTAAATTTTTTTTAACATAATTTTTGAAAAAGTTCTCTGAGAATTTTCAAATTCATTTGTTATACAATTTAATTTTACAAAATTTGGATCATTCTGACATTCATCAATTAAATATATTACAACTTAAAAACTTCAAATAATTAAAAAAAATCCATGAAACTTTTTGAAAAAAATTAATTCTACAGAATTCTTAATAAAAAGTATGAAAAGTTCAATTCCTTTACAATTTAATATGGAATTTCGTTTATTCGAAAATTCTTCAATTAATTATATATAAGAAAATAGAAAAACATAATTTTTTAAAAAATTTAGTTAAACTTTTTCAAAAAAATTAATTCTGCAGAATTGTTAGTTAAAAGTATGAAAAATTCAGATTTAAAAAAAAATTAATTTGAAACCTTTTCAAAATTAAATTATTTCCAAACATTTACTCTGTAATGCTTTTAATTTTCAATGATTATCTAAAATTTTAACTGAAATCCATTTTTTAATCAATATTTATTAGATAACTCTACGAGAATCCAGTTATTTATTTATTTCTTTCTTTATTTTACAATCAATTAAATACAAAAATAAATAATTTATTGAATAATTAACAGTTTTTCAAAATTGAATTCTCATAAGGAATTTTATCAATAAATATTGAAATCATTAAATTCTTTAGGCGAATTTTAATAGAATTTTTAAGAAAAATTACATTTTTCTAGGAATTTGATTAAAATTGAAATTCTGCAATGAGTTTTATTATTTATAAAAATAATTTAATTCCTAAAAATAATTTTATTATTTACAAAAATAATTATGAATCTCTGTAAAAAATTGTATAGTTTATGAAAATAATGGAATTATTACAATGTAATTTATAATAAATTTGTAAATATTTAAATTCTTGTGAATTTTTATTATTTATGAAAATAATTAAATGTTTTCGTAGAATTTTATTAAAATTTGTTTTTAAAAAAAGAATTGAATTCTTTGGGAAAATTTTATTACAATAGTAGTAGATATTGAAAATCATTGAATTGAGGAAAATTTTTGAAAATAATTGCAATTTGGCCAAGAATTTTATTTAATTTTTTTAACTTAAAATGTTTTCAGGACCTTAATTTTTGTCAAATAAATTTTTTTAAAATAATTGAATTTCGGAGAAGAATTTTATTATTTATAAAGATAGTTGAAATTTTGACCAGAATTTTTAAAAATTTTTGATCATAATTGAATTTTTGCAATCATTTGTAACTTCTCAAAAATGCAAATTATTTAGTGTTTAAAATAAATTAAACATTTGTTAAAAAATATGTATATAATAATTAAATAATTAAATGTTTACGTACAGAATTTTATTAAACATTTTTTTTAAAGATTTTTTTGAAAATTTTATTAATAATATAGTAGATATTGAAATTAAAAATCATTGAATTGAGAAAAATTTTTGATAATGAATGAAATTTTGACGAGAATTTTTAAAAAAATTTTAACATAATTGAATTTCTGCGAAAATTTTTTTAATTTTTAGAATATTTGAATATCTGCAATTGTTTGTAAATTTTACAAAATTCAATTTTTTTTAGTGTTTTTAACTAAAATTTTTCTATAAATCTATTATTTTTAATAATTAATTTAATATTTATTAAGGAATTTAACTAATTTCAGAAGAATTTGAAATATTAAAATTTTTTTAAAATCTAAGTTCTTTAAAATTTCTAATTAAATTCATTCAAAATTGAAGTTTTATAAAATTGTCAACTTTTGAATTTCATCTATATTTATGAATGAAGTTCTTTAATTAAAAATTATTATCAGGAATAGAAAAAATTGAAGGTTTCATCGTAATTTCATAGTTTATAAGACAAACAAAAAAACACTAAAATCCAGAATTTTCTTAGGAATTCTAAAAATTTAATTTTTTCCAGTGCTTTCAATAAAAATCCCTGACTTTTCCCTGACTTCCCTGAACTGTGGCAACCCTATAGTTTGATCCAATATGGTATCAATTTGATACCTTTAAGAAAACAGTGACGTCTTTAGAATTTATTTCTGAAAAAAAGTCAGATTTAAAAAATTTATGTTTTAGTGCCCCTTTCAGGAGAATCACTCTAGTTGATCGAGCCACAGCTAAATTATACGAATTTTAAAAATGTCCTCCTCTCCTTCATACAACATATATACATTTGCTGATCTAATTTCTACATCTATATAGTTGTTAGAAAATTATACGCATTTTGTAGAATACACTTTTTTTTTCTTGTAAAATTATATGAGGGTGAGTGTGAACGTTGGGGAAAATTATGAATATTTTATCACATTAGATAGACATCATTGAATTAAAGATTAAAAAAAAAATTGTGTACCTATATGGGGTGTGTATATATGCCATATTATATATATTCAAGAGCGCGGCTGGCCTTTTTCTTTCTTTCATATATTTTTTCTTCTCATTTTTTTTATTTTTGTTTTATTGTTTTTCTGGACTCCTTTTGTTGCGTATAGTTAACACCTTTCTTTCCTGGCGGCAATTAGCACTGCCATAAAGCTCAGCACACTACCAAGCCAACCCAGCCAGATGCCTATCCTATGCTTGATTTGCATGTAAAACATGGACGTCGGCCCCTCACCCATAGCCAAAAAGTCAAGAACTCGCGCGCTTGTCTTATAAACGCACGCGATGAGAGTCAAGGAAAATTCATTTATTATCTGCCAGGAGTTATCAAAAAATTTCCAGAGGAAGCATTCTTCATCTTGTTTTTCAATCTCGATGAGAAAATATATAAGGTATATGGGGTAGCAGGCGTTCATTACTTGTTTTCATGGTCTGTGAAACTTGTGGAAAACGGAAATCTTGTTTTTGTTTTTGTTCTTTGTACATACATTGTTGATGATGGAATTTTAGTAGAAAACTGTGAGCGGAGATTTTAGATAAGGACAGGTGTGGATTCGAGGCTATCAATCATTTTTTTTTCATGAAGACTTAAAGGAGTTTGTTGTATACATAAAGACTCTGTTTTATTGGTATATGGTATAAATTTAACCCTAATGGTGTGGAATTAATTACTGCATGTGAAACAAAATTGACAAGTAGGTTTTGTACCTGATTCTTGTTGAAGAAAACAATTTGCTTTTGAATCAAAATTTTTGTTACAGATTCTACAGATGGACCTAACAATTCATTTGAGTATACTCAAATAAATTGTTAGGTCCATCTGTAGAGTCTGTAACAATATACAACAAAATTCTTTTAGCAGCAAATAGTGCGGATAATTCTTGTTGCATTACCGAAAAATTTAGTTTTGTACCAAACTGTTGATGCAGCAAACCAGTTGATTCTGTATCATAATTTCTTTCTAAGAAATTGATTTTTGTTTCTTAATAAACCAAACAGTTTTTGAACCTAATGCATGTTACAGCAAACAAATGACTTTTGGACCCTCATTATTGTTGCACAAAACAAGATAAGTACCTCTAATTCTTGTTGCAAACAAGAGATTTGTCCATGATAGTAGCAAACACTTTAGGTTTATTTAATTTTTGTTGCAGCAGAAAAATTGTTTCAAATTCTGCTTTGGACCAAATAATTTAGGTACCAAATTCCGTATGCATCAAATAAGTGATTATAAATGAAGTGATTTAAAATAAAAAGCAATGTTCAAAAACAAAGAACCATCGACAAGAGAACCCATACAAAGAAAGACGTATAATTTTTCCCAGAATCCTCTTTATTTCATTAGAACAGAAGGCTTTAATAAATTCCCGAGAAAATCACCTGCTGAAGCATATACTGAATCATTGAAAGACCTATTCCCGACGACAATAATAAGCTTTACTTATCCAAGTCCAAGAATTATAAATGATAAATCCAAAATGCGACATTATAATAAGCAACTATAGACCCCTTTTGCATTTTCGAAAAAGATCGATAGTCCGTTCTCCTCGGAGAATATGAATATAGACAAAATCACCTATAGATGATTTTGTCTCTATTCACAGTTGGGGTTTAAATAAATTACAAGATGAACTCATTACACCTTCAATTAAAACGTTATAGAGAGAAAATGGTCTAGACTTCAATATACATATCCAATGAGTTTGAAAAAGCAAGAGTGCGTGCATATACATGATCCAACATGGGAGTATAATTAGGAAAGAACTTTGGAGCTGACCCCGTCTTTTCTCTTGTGTGATACCCTCTCGTGTCTTATGTGTATGTGTATGTATACCTACCGTTCATTATTTATTTCAGCCGCTAGGTCGTTCTCGGTTAGCTGGGCTGATCGCGGCAGCCTGACTGGCTAATGCGAGTATAATGTAGACGCTTATGTGTAAATTCGATGGTCTCTATACCACCCGAGAGAAAGAGAAAGAGCAGTGAATGAGTGTGTATATAATATCTTCGGCTAGCCTTTGTCGGCGTCGTGTTAACTCGGTGATTCATAGTTTCTTCCAGTTTTTTCTTGCCCGAATATATACGATATACCCCCCTTTACTTGCCTTCTTCCAAAAAAATCTCATTTTGGTCCTATGATGACCGTCGCCGACGGAACGAACGCGATATCCCGTGAAACGTCGCACGATTACCTGTCGTCGTATTCCCTTTTTCTCAATTCAAGAGAAATCTCGAACTATTTTAATTTTTCCCAGTGGATTCGGATTTCAGAAATGCTTTTTGGATCATACTTTGGAGTTTCCGATTTTTACGCATCAGTTTTCGTTTGTAGATTACAACTTCTATAGGGTTGCCACGCAACCTGGAAACCTGGAAAACCTGGAAATGGCAGAGAAAATAAACCTTGAAAAAATCTGTAAAAGTCAGGGAATTTTGATCGGAATCCTGGAAAATTATTGTTTTCTAAAGTTATTGTGCTTATTCTTGAAATCTAATTTTACATAAATATTTCAAAATTAATTCAATTTTAAAAGAGTTACGTTTACAATTTTCATAAGTAGATGAACTGCAAAAGGTTTTAATTTGAAATTTTCGAAAATTTCAATTTGGAATGAATGAATTAATTACTAAAAATTTCACAGGAATTCTATTATTTACAAATTTTTTTTATAAATTTCTTCGGCAATAATTCAATTATTTTAATGAAGAATAATATTTTTTACCAGGAATTCAAATATTTTCATAAATAATGAAATTCTGTATAGGTTTTCAATTATTTTCATAAATAATAAAATATTTATTTATCATCGCAGAATTTCAATTATTTTTAATACAATTTTAATCGAATTTTTTCGAAAATGTAATTATTCTTAAAAATTTTATTAAAATTCATTAAAAAAGAATTCAATTATTTTAAAAAGCCTTCCTATAATTTATGTATTATTTTCAAAAATTTTAATGAAATTCAATTTTTTTTAAAAATAATTTTAATAAAATTCTTCGTAGAATTAAATTAATTTCAATATTTTATCAAAATTCAATTATTTTTAATATCTACGCGTATTTCAATAAAATTTCACACAAGAATTCAATTATTTAAAAAGAAATATATCATTAACATTCGTATCAAGAATTCAATTATTTTCAAAAGTAATAAAATTCTTTACAGAAATTCAATTATGGTCAAAAGTTTAAAAAAAATTCTTGTCAAAATTTCCATTATCTTTATAAAATATAAATAATAAAATTCTTTTTCAAAATTCAATTACTTTAAAAAATTTTAATAAAATTCTTTGCAAAATTTCAATTATTTTCAAAAACTTTTCTCAATTAAATCAAATTTTTTTACAGAGATTCAGTTATTTTTAATACAATTTTAATCTTATTTCTCGAAAAATGTAATTCTTATTCTTAAAAATGTTATTAATATTCGTTAAAAGAATTTTGATTATTTAAAAATTTTTTGATAAAATTCTTTATATGTGAGTTCAATTTTAAGAAACATTTAATTAGTGAATAAATTATTAATTTTTGTATTTAAATAATTGAATTCTCGTAGAATTTTCTAATAAAAATTGATTTAAATATGAATTTCAATTAAAATTTTAGATAATAATTGAATATTAAACTCTAAATTTTAATAATTAAAAATGCTTTCTAATTTGAATTATAGTGACTGACTTTTTGCTTTTGAATTAGCAAATTCTACCAATAATTAGTCGTTTCTACTAATTTAATAGTAAAATTTATTAATTCAAAAGCAAAAATTCAGTCACTAATTCTAAAATAGTAAGCATTTTTACTAATTCAAATTTAAAGAGAAAGTATTATATCGTGAATTTTTAGAAATAATTAAATTTTGAAAAGGTTTCAAATTATAATCTCTGAAAGTTTAAATTTTTCATATATTTTTAACTAAAAGTTTTTATTTTCTAATATATATTTGATTAAAGAAATTCCGAATAATCGATGAAATTTCGTAAAAATAAATTGTAAAACAAAAGGTATTTAAAATTTTTGAAAGAAATTTTTCAAAAATTATTTTAAATAATTAATGTAAACGTAAAGAAGAATTTTAGTTAAAAATTCTAGAAAATAATTGAATTAAAATGAGAATAATTTTGATGTATGTTACAGTAACAATATTCTTATAAAATAAAATAATGATTTTATCAGTCGATCATCTTTATAATTATTATTATAAAACACGAAGATATCGATTGTTCCGAGTCGAAGACTCGGAGTGATCGATATCTTCATGTTTTATAACAATTTTTTTTAAATTGTTTAATCTTAAAAAGGTTTAAATTTGAAATTATTAAAAATCTTAATTCTTATAGAAAAATAATAATGATTTAATATTTATTTAAAAAAGAAGCAATAGAACATTTTTCTGAGTAATAATTTTTAAATTAATTGAGAATATTCTTTAGAGTCAAGAAGTAAAAATTTTGTCTGGAATTTAAGGGAAAGTCAGGGAAAAACAAAATTAAATTTTTGTTGGCAACAAATGTAGTTTTAAAAACCTGAAAAAATTCCGTTTTTTAACCTGGAAAATCTGGAAAAGTCAGGGAATTTGAAAAGAGCATAAGCGTGACAACCCTGTAAATAATAATTAATAAATAACAATCATAAATATGTAATAATAATTTAATAAATAACATAATAATAAATAAGAACATAAAAGTAAACGAAAAATGAAAAAATAAACTGATAATAAACGAAAATAATGTCTAAACAATGAAACGTGTTATTTTCTAACACAAGGTAATAATTATTAAAGAAAAACTATCATTAGACTTAACGAGATGAGAATATGTTGAGAGAGAGAGAGAGAGAAACAGAATTTTTTTATACGATAAATTAGGAGCTAATTCGTGCTAATTCGGTTAAACTCATCATGTTGCGTTATGGCATAGTTGCGGAGGTGGTATCCGATCGGCTAAATGAATTAGTCATCTCAAATTAACGGATTTAATTAAGCCACGGTTGCTAAGTCTCGCGATTGGCACTCTTAAAGCAATAACGATGCGCAACGTAAACTTGTACAGCGAGCATTCTATTTTAATTCATTACAAATAATGGATTACTACGGACGTCGATCTAGTTCTTTTATAAATATATATTATACTCGCTTCTAGTTTATCTATAAATATATACACTCATAGATAAATTATTCCGTAATTACCTTTTATTCAAGAAAAAAAAATCATTTCTTAAACCGCATTCTCCTTTACTCTATACTCTCAATAATTAATTTTGTTCCACATATTCACAATATAAATTTTTTATTTAAAAAAAATTCTTTCTATTTCATAATACTTATATTTTCTCTTAGAATTATTTAACGATCCACAGACTTCCGGCGTTCTGCGCGTATTCAAATAAACGAAATTTGTTTTTTTTTAAATGTAATTACTCATTTATTTTCAAAAATTATTTATTTTAATGCAAAAACTATATTTTAATAAAAATTGAAAACATAATTCAGAAAATAATTTATTATATTTATTACGTTACTTTATTTTTATTTCAATTTACTTTTATTTATAATAATTTATTTTCTGTAGCAATTTTTATCCTAAAAATATATACCTTCTGTTAATATTTATATTTTAATAAATTCTATATAAAAAAAAAAAAAAATGTTTCCGCGGTTTAAAACTCAATCATTGCCGATGCGTATCAAATTCTCGCGCATTAAAATAAATTTATTGAGTTTCGCTTGCTTGATCTGCGATATTTGAAATTGCGCGAATAAGTGTCACGCGCCATTAGGTTCCGCATAGTCAAATCGTATAATATAATGTATAGTAGCGAGTTGCGTTTTTCATTCATGCTGCAAAACACCAAGTTATCTAGTTGAGATTTCAAGCAGTAAATAGAATAAATATTCAGCTCAGAAAACTGCAGCAAAAATTATATTCCTGTTTGCTATATATAAATATACGCATGTATAATCGCGCGCTCAGTCTATCAGTCGAAAAGACTCTATCGTGATTTCGTGCACGTGATGAGCTGACAGACAAGCCTGTTATATACTGTGATCTCTGCTAACGAATAATCTTCAAGATCCTGTCAGTTTTGTGAAATAAAACTCTGGTTTATCATACATTTACACAGTTTATATTTATAAAAACGTCAGACGAATTCATGAATTTTTAAGTATTCCCTCTTAACTCGTTGGGTAAACTTCATTTTTTTTTTTGCTTTTGATTTTTTTATATTTTAGAGGAGATTATTTCGATTTTTTCTTAAGTGTTGCGGAAAATTCAAGAATAAAGAATTAGAGACTACAAAATTCAAGAATAAAGCAGTCAAGACTGTACAATAAGTTCATAATGTATTCAAAACTAAAAAAACTTTAAGGAATTCAGTAATTGTAGGAATTTTTTGATTTTTGATTTTAATGGACAAATTTTTTGGTAAAAATAATGTCACAGTCTTCTTCATTGGCCTCATAGACTATATGAAATTACCACGAATTCTATAATACAAAACCTTCCATTTTTTTTATTTCTGACAATAATTTCTTTTTTAATTACTTAATTCTTGAACAACTATCATAAAATTATTACTTATAAATTATTTAATGATTAATTTTACTTAAATATTTAAAAATTAATTGAATTTCAAAAGAGTTGCGTTTACATTTTATAATTTTCATAAATAAATAAACTTCAAATGGTCAACTTCCATTCTCGTCAAAATTTAAATTATTTTTATAAATAATAAAATTTTTCTCCGAAATTCAATTATTTTCAAGAATTTATAATAAAATTTTTGGCAAAATTTCAATTGTTATCAAAAATTTTCCTCAATTCAATGATTTTCAATTTTAATCTCTACTATTATTAATAAAATTTTCAAAACAAAATTCAATTATTTAAAAAAATGTTTATTAAAATTCTGTACGTAAACATTCAATTATTTTCATATATACAAATTTTTTTTAAATTTCTTATCAATAATTCAATTATTTTCATATATACAAATTGTTTTTGAATTTCTTATCAATAATTCAATTATTTTCATAAATAAAAAAGTTTTACATGGATTCAATTATAAGTATATTCAATTCTACGAGAATTCAATTATTTAACTACAAAAATAGACCTTTTCATTTCAATTATTTTCTTTGCGCATGCGTTATATGGAATTGAAATTCCGTTTCAAGTTTCGGCCCTGTTTACAGCTATTGCATTATTCAGATATGAAAAAAATTATAAAAAGTGTTCTAAATTATTATATGTTGCATAAAAATGGAGTATAATAATTATAACAAATACTGGAATAAATTTAATGAAAAAATTAAGGACGGAGCTTATATTAATTATTTTATCAATAAGTTATTTTTTAAATATCAATAATTTATTTTAGTTTTTTTTTTGCATTTCTACATGCAACGTTAATAAAAACAATAAATAAAAGTGAAAGAGGTAACTATTGTGTTTTTCACATTTCATCAGCGAATAACAATATGTCAATATATAGTAAACATAACCTCACTCTGGAACCAACTCTTTTTTCTTCTTTTAGTTGACTGTTTTCTGCACTTGCAGTGATATTTTTAATTGCAAATTTAACTGCGTGTTTTTATGTTTAAATTTGATACCAATTTTGCACCGGACACATTTTCTTTTCTCTAAAAAAACATGAGCAAAAGTAAAGTTTTAACACATGTTAATAGAACAGGGCCGAAACTTTTAAAATTGGTGAACTGTCATGGTTGCTGCGCAGGCGCATTCGCGACTTCCGAATTGAAATGAAAAGGTCTATAAATATTTTATTAAAGAATTAAGTGTTTCTTAAAATTGAATTTTTATAAAGAATTTTATCAACAAGTTTTTAAATAATTGAATTCTCTTGACAAATTTTAATCAAATTTTTAAGAATAATTTCATTTTTTGACAAATTTGATGGAAATTGTATTGAAAATAATTGAAATTCTTTCGAGAATTTTATTAAAATTTTTGAAAATAATTGAATTTCGATGACAAATTTTATTATTTAAAAAGATAATTGAAATTTTGACGAGAATTTTCGTAAATTTTTTAACATAATTGGATTTTTGTGAAGAATTAAATTACTTTTGAAAATAATTGAATTCTTGGGAAGAATTTTATTGAAATTCCTTTTTAAATAATTCAATTCTTTTGTAAAATTTTATTAAAGTAGTAAACATTGAAAATAATTGAATTTTGACAAATTTTTGAAATTAATTTTAATTACTACGAAGAATTTTATTCAAATTATTTTAAAAAAAATTGAATTGATACAAAGAATTTCATTAAAATTTTTGAAAATAATTTAATTCTTTGAAGAAATTTAATTAAAAATGTATTGAAAATAATACTTAAATTGTAATAAATAAATTGTTGCAAAAGTTTTTAACATAATTGAATTTCTTTGTATAATTTTAATAAAATTTTTAAAAAATTTTCGAAGAATTCCATTAAAATTGGTATTAAAAATAATTCAAAGTTTGCAATTATTAAAATTTTTGAAAATAATTGAATTTCTGACAAGAATTTTATTATACTTTTAAAAATTATTGAATTTCTGCAATCATTTATGTAATTTTGCTTCAAAATTCAATTTGTTTTAGTGTTTTTAACTAAAAATCTTCTGTAAATCCATTATTTTTAATAATCAATTAAATGATTTTAATTAATTAACAATTATTAGTAACTTAAAAAATGATTGGCTAATAATTATTATTTTTAACAGTCATTCTTTATCGAGTGATATATTTATACTATATACAATTATTATTTTAATGAATAAAAAATAAATTTAAATTATTAAAAAATAATTATTTTTCAAAAAAATAAACGATATTAATTGAATAGAGATTTAAGTCAATGTCGAAAATTTCGCAAAAAAAAAACAATTTACTTTCGCATTACAAATGCACAGAGGAAAAAAGTAGGTGAAAAAGAAGAAAGTTCATTATCATTTCAAAGTTTAGTATTACGTGATAAGATTTTTTTACCATTGGTAATATGAAACACATTTCTATACTATAAATATAATTTTCTGCTTTTCATGTATAAATCTGTATTTACTTGCGCAGGAAAATATAAAGGTATATATATAGAGAGAGAGAGGAAATGATTTAGAATATTTCCGAGAGATTAACGAGTAGTCTTAAAGCCCGAGTTGCGGAGTAATAACGAGATATCGAACAAGCCACAAGATATCAAATTTCCCCCTTAAAGACCGGTAACAACGGGGGTTGGAGGGAGGCGAAGAAAGCCTTCACTGAACTTGGATATTTATATTTGAGTGCACATCGGGCACACACGATCCTCATTACGCTCTTCGACTACACGTCGATCGTTAAAACCTATCCCGTGATATTATATATCAGCATCGTTAGTTTTTCTCTATTAAATATTTTATACATTTATATATATATATATATATATATATATATATATATATATATATATATATATATATATATATATATATATATATATATATATATATATTTATGGTTCAGAGAACTGCGGGAAAGGAGAACAGAATATTATTATATATACATATTTAAAATCCATTGTAATCTATATAGTATTCTTTCTATTTTTTGCATTTTTAAGACTTAACTGACACATTTCTTTTGTTCTTGTAATTTACTTAAGGATTTAATTTCTTGCTTTGCTAATTTATTTATTTCGTATCATACACCGCGGAGTATAATAAAAATTTATTTTTTAGAAATTTTTATCAGTGTAAAAAATATTTATTTGATTCAAATAAATTTGATTAATTTGTGTATTATTAACAGAGTTTTCTTGAAAGTATCAAATTGATACTAAGGGTATGAACTTTTGATACTAAAAGTTTAGATCAATTTTTGATTTAATCCACATTTTTGGTTGCAATTTGATATTTCTGAGTTAATAGTGAAATAAATATTTACTTGAATCAAATAAATTTTATTTAAGTCAAATAATATTTACTTTAAATACTGAAATTATTGTTTCTAATACCATTTAATTGATTTGAATAAAAATTTTTTTGATTTAAGTAAATATTAATTGGATAATATGTATATATTTATAATAAATATTCACTTATCTGTTTTAAATAAATTTTTTTATTGTAAATAATTATAAAATCAAATGGAATTTTTTTTGAGAAATGTAAATAAATTCTTTTTCAAAGAGTGAAAATTTACGATTAACAAATTAATTTTTTGCTGGGAGTTAATTTATTTTTTCATTTGCGAATATTGGAATTTCAAATTCTTGTAATCATTCATAGTTCTTTTTATATATATATACTTCGAAATCGCTTAGGCTAGAAAGGTGTTCAGTTTAGGAAGCTAAATTATAGGGTTAGGTGTTCTAATAACAGAGTCCATTCGTTGAAAGGAATTTTGAGGCAATGAAGCGGTTTTAAGAATATATATATGTATGTTTGTGTATAGTAGATATTTTTAATTTTTACTGCACAGGTTCGAAATTACAAATATTTTCTCTTTACCAATAAACATTAATTTTTAATTTTCTGAATTCAATTTGGGATTTCAGTACTTAATAATTATTATTTTTATGGTATTTTTTTATAACAATATATTTGTACCCTCTTGAAAAATTTCCGGTAATATTGGCTGAAATTCTCAAGAAGAAAAGTAAAAATCTTTAAATAAATTTCGTGCAAAATCCATGAAAATTGTTTGGAAAATTTTATGCATATATATTATTTAAAACAAATTTTTTGCGAACAAAAATTTTATTCATAATTTTTATTTCTCAATAACAATATTGTTCACAAGCTCATTCTTTTATTTTGGGAAAAAATAATATTACCTATTCCCGTTTCTTAATATTTTTGTAAAAAATTTTCAATTTTCATAAGGGACTAATTTACATTATTTCAATCTTTTAATTACAATTGTTTTAATAAAATTCAAAGTTTTTTTTAAAAAATAAACGAAACAATTGTTTTTAAATTCTATTTGTCAATTACAAATTTTCATTGAAAATGAAAATTTTTGAATTTTTAGAATATAAAGGAAAAACTTTTACTCAAAAGAAAATGTTCCATTACATTTTTACGAATTTTTTTTAATTGTAAAATTTTTCGAAAACATCAATAATTTCTTTTTTAAATAAATATTTAATTATTATTATTTTTCGACAGGAATTAAGAAATTCAAAAATTCCAAATTCAAACCTTTTTGAAATTAAACAACTTATAAAAGTATTTTGTTATAAAACATGAAGATATTGATTGCTCCGAGTCGAAGACTCGGAGTGATCGATTTCTTCATGTTTTATAATAATTTATAATAATTAACCATTTATGAAAATAATTGAATTATTGCGAAGAAATTTATAAAAAAAAATTGTAAATAATTGAATTCCTGTGGAATTTTTATTATTTTTGACAATAATTAAATGTTTGTGTACAATTTTATTAAATTTTTTTTAAATAATTGAATTTTTCTCAGGGAAATTTTATTAGCAGATATTGAAAATAATTGAAATTAGAACAAGAATTTTATTGTCATTTTTGAAAATAATTGAACTTTTGAGGAAAATTATGTTATTTACAAAGATAATTTATTGGAATTTTGACGAGAATTTTTAAAATTGCTAATTTTATTTAAAAAATGAAGTAAAAAGGTAGCCGTGCGCTTTATCGCGCGAATTGTTGCTAGTTATATTAATAATAACCATAAACTTCTAAAATTTCCGCAATCAATTATCAAAAACCCCAAATCCTATAATTATCCGCAAAAATGATAAAAAAAAATATGTAAATTTTCTATTTAAGAAAAAAGAAAATCAATTAGAGTGTTAATGACAAAAATTTCTGGTGTAAATTATTTTTTAAAGTGCCTATAAAGAGAGAAGGGTTAAATGCCCTCGGACTATCGATCTGAGAGCACATACACTCACTCTCTCCCTCTTCGGAGAGGACGTGCAGTGCTTGGAAATAAACGAGCGTTCGCGTCAGTGCTGACGTGAAAATGAGCTTTTCTCCCTCTGGTGTGTGTCTGTGTGTGTGTGTTGGAGTGTTTAGGTGGAAAGGGATTTTAGTGTCGGTGACAAGAGGGCGGTGAAAATGGGGGGAAACGAGCAACTCGGATGGGTTCCGTTTTGTCGCGGGAAATCGGCTGGAAAATAGGAAACCCAGCGACCCGGTGACAAATGGTTGATCCTGGGGCAACTTCGCGCCCGTTACTCGCTGGCATTTTACACTATATGTATATACATATAGTAATAATAATAATAGTAGTTGCACTAGTGACAAAAGTAGTAGTAGTGGTAATAGTAGGTAAACCTGCGCTCATTGTCGGCTAGAAATAACAGGATAAGGGCTTGCGAGGGGGAGGGGAAATAGCAAACTTTACACGCAACTCTCTCTTATCGCGGGGGGACAAAAATTACTTAAGTCAAATAATGAGTTACTTAATTACATTTATTATATGTATGTATAATGCAAAGCGAGAGAGAAACAGAGATTCTAACAACAATTCATCATTTTAATTTTTTCTTTATTTTTTATTTTTTCGTAATTTATTAAGTTTTATATTTATTATGTAAAATTGTCTTTTATACACTTTTAGAGAAGAAAATTTCATTTAGAATATTTGTTACTTATTTCTATTAACTTATTTCAAAAACAGGTCCAAAAAGAGGAAAAGATTTAATGATCATATTTATTATTAAAATTTGTATTAATAATACATAAAAAATTGAAATTTCGTTTCAACTGAATCAGTTGCGGCAAGAAATATATATGTTTCCAAGAGTTATTACATATACATTTTACATTTGCTTTATATATTTCATATCGAATGTAAAATTTGTCTTTAGAGAGAAGTATTATGGAGCAAGCAATGGTTAGGGTTAATCAATAAGGTATAAGATAATTGCCATAAGAATTGATTGCATAAAGTAATTGTGCGAAGTTCATAGGGATAAGTTTTTATATATATACATATACATAGTCTGGAACTTGGTCTATGTAATTTGAATTATTTAAACTTTTTGTAATTACAATTGTCTGCGCGATGTACAGTGCATAAATTGTATTGATAATCCCATAAGTCACTATATTGTCGCAACAGTTTATGCCTGACAAGTAAAATTATTTTTAACCCTATCAATTTACAATATTTAAAATAGAAAAAAAATCAACTTACAAACTTTTCTGAACAAAATTAATTTGTAAATTTTACAATATTGTTGCGGCTTTTTTGAAACTATTTTCTTCATTTCCCAAAAAATAAAAAGATGGAGGGAGGCTTCACTTTATTTTTAGGGTTGAATTTTTCATCTTTCTCAAAATTTGTCCTTTCTTTTTGAAATGACAATAAATTGATTTATCATATATAATATAGAAAAGGACAGTGTGCGAGAGAGATTTCATTGCAAAAATGATAAAAGCATCGTTTAATACTATATGGAAGCTGCTGGATTAAAATTGCTGAAAGTTTATCAACCGAATCAGAGTGTTGATTCGCTTGAAGTGTCATGAATCGAGCAATTTATTTTACAGGCTTCGTTCCATTGTGCTGTCGGACAGAAGAGACATTTTTGTTGGATTTATATAGTGGGAGACTTTAAGGGCGATCGTATTTTCACCTATTGCAATATCAACTTTTTTCCCATAGCTAAAAATTTTACAATCTCTTTGAAATTACTTTTCAAGTAAAAATTACTTTGATATAATAATTGCTGATGAATAAGAAGAAAAAATATTTATTTTTTAAGTATAGGAAAAGAAATTGAAAATAATCAATTTGTAATTAATTAATAATTAATAATTTTAATCAAATTATTTTAATTCAATTATTTTTATAATATAAATAATAAAACTCATCACAGAATTTCAATTTTAATCGAATTCCTAGAAAAATGTAATTTTTCTTAAAAATACCTACTATTAAAATTCCTCGAAAGAATTGAATGATTTAAAAATTTTTTGCTAAAATTATTTATGAGAATTCAATTTTGAGAAACATTCAATTATTCAATAAATTATTTATTTTTGTATTTAATTGATTGTAAAATAAATAAATAAATAAATAATTGAATTCTCGTAGAATTATCTAATAAATATTGATTAAAAAATGCATTTCAGTTAAAATTCTAGATAATTTGAAAAGGTTTTAAATTAATATCTTTAAAAATCCGAATTTTTCATACATTCAACTAACAATTCTGTATAATTAATTTTTTTGAAAAAGTTTAACTGAATTTTTAAAAAAATGATCTCATGTTTTTATTTTCTAATATATAATTATTAATTGAAGAATTTACGAATAAACGAAATTCCGTGTCAAATTGAATTGTAAACAAATGGATTTGAAAATTATTAAAAATAATTGAATTGATGGAAATAATTTCGAAAAAGTTACAGTAACAATATTCTTATAATATAAAATAATGATTTTATCACTAGATTATTTTTAATTATTCTTAAAAATTTTTTAATTATTTTAAAATATTCTTAAAAGTTATTGAATTTTAAAAGGTTTAAATTTGAAATTATTGAAAATCTTATTTCCTATGGAAAAATAATAAAGATAAATGTAATAGAACATTTTTTTGAGTATCTAATAATTTTTAGAGTGAATCAGAATATTCTTTAGGGTCAGGGAAGAAGTCAAAATTTTGTCTGGAAATCAGGGAAAAGTCAGGGAAAAACAAAATTAAATTTTTGTAGCAACCCTGTAAATAGTAATTTTAATTCAGAAAGTAACTATTAGTTATAGTAATTTCTTATCAAATATGATTAACTAACAGCTGGACCACGTGATTTCTTGTTGATTAGTAATTTTAATTAATAATGATTGACTAAGAATAAGCAATTTTAAACAAAAATTGTTAATTAATAGTTGTGGTTCGTGATTTCCTGTTAATTAATAATTTTAATCACCAATGATTAACTAATTATTATTGAAATTCGTGATTTCGAGTTAATTATCAATGATTTACTAAAAAATAATTAGTAATTTTGAACAAAAATGTTTTTTTAATTAACAACAAGTAAAATATATTTTACGAGAAAACAATCGATATCTATATAAACATAGTGGATTGTCATTGTAATGTTGAAAATTTGAAAAAAGCAATTAACTCTCGGCAATTATAATTGTAGCGCGGGGAAAAAAGCAGGTGAAAAAGAAGGAAGTATTTAAGAATTGATTAGAACTGTCTTTTCGAATAAAGTCCTCTAAAGTAATACACCTTGTCCGTGATAATTTGTTCCGCTCCAATAATTATCACACAGTCTATTACAAAATGTCTTTTTTGATTTCAATTTTTCTTTCTACGTCTTTTATTTTCATACGCGTCTATCAATTTGATGCTTTTAATGACTGTTATTAAGAAGTAATCTTGTTATCGTCAGTTTATCAGCTTTGAATTAGAAATTTTCATACTTATTTCCAACGTGTATATTTATTCTATACGGTATAAATTAGGTTGCATTATTTTATATATTTTTATATTCGATGCGCATTAACGCTGAATCATAGTAAAATCCATTTAGTATATATATTGAAATATTTCAAGAAAATCTAGGTCAGTTTTTGCGATCTCATAACAGAAAGTAGCATTTACAGTATATGGTTTATTAATCTTTTAATCGTTAGACGTTTATAATTCACTGTAAATGTCTAGGGATTAAAGGATTAACTTCTCTTTTAATAACAATGTATTAGTGAGTGGTTCTCGACTTTCAAATTACGATTTTACTTAATTCAATTTTTCAGAGAGTTTTTGATTTTTTTTTTTTGCTCGGAAATTGAAATTTACTCAACTAATTAGAATTTGTTAATTTTTTACTGCAGAAAAATTATAATCTTAGTTTAATGATAAATCATGGCTTGTACATCCAGTAGAAAGATAATTTGAGCTCATCAGAGGCCTTTACACTCCAGAGAAAAATTTTATTTAAACCAAATAGAATTTATTTGAGTTAATTAAAAGTAAATTTGTCTCGCAGAGACATAAATAAAACTTCTATTTGAACCAAATAAAATCTTAGTTAAACAGCAAATAATATTTATTTGAAACAAATAATTATTGAAAGTCATAGAAGAATTAAAGGAATTATAAGAGAATTTCGAAATGTACAAATGTTTGAATAATTAGTGTAAGTGTCAAAAGAAAGAAAGAAAATTGGCTGCGTTTTATTCATGTAATTGACTTGATAAGTCACGGCAGTTTGGTTTTTCAATCCGTGCTTTATGGCCCTCTCACTGAACCCTATGGATTCCTAAGTCACACGCGGATAAAGAATCATCATCCCCTTGGTTTATGTTGAGCGCTCGCGCGGTGTTAAACGAGAGCGATAAAACGGAAAATTGCTGAATTCTTGGGGAATAATTAAACGAGTCCCATTCCCGGTTTGCCGATATCATTTTCTCCCCCTTTCTGTCTGACCTCCTCCGGTTAATACACCCCGATGTCTTTTGCTGTCGCACGAACCCCTAAATTCACTTTCACTTCACTCCTCTCATCCCCAGGAGCAATTTAACGTCCGTTACAAATCGGATGTGGGACTAAAGATTAATCGCGCCACCTTTTTTTTTATTGTACCTATTTGCAAATGAGAAGGAAACCAAATATATATATAGAAATTGAAAAAATATTTTTTTCGAACTAGAAATCAAGAATTTGAAGAATGTAAAGGAGGATAAAAAATACTGATTCTCTTATTTTGACGAAGGAGAAAGGGGATGTGTGCTGTGATTTTGAAAATCGGTGGAGGCGAAAAGACACGATAAGCCCATAGGGGATAATCGCATAAAACGATTTACTCTCTTCACGGCCGATTAGGTCTACAATCTGTTTACTATGAGGGCGACAGCAAAAACAACCTCTATGAACGAGCGTGTTTCGTGTCACTAGTCATCCTACGCTGTTAGACATGTAACTTGATCGAAGACTTTAATCACCGGAACAACTGGATTCTATTTTCATTTTATTGATTGTTTAACTAAATAGTCAAAAATTTATCAGTACTGACATTTCACCCTCTCTCGCTAAATCACAATTTGTTCAAAATAATTAAAATAATTAATTTTTAGTGAAATCTTGTCTGACTTTTTCAGTAATTAGTAAAAAATAACTAATTATTAGCAGAGAATAATTAATGTGTAGTAGAAGATTATTAGGCATAAAATGACAAATTATTAATAAAAAATAACTATAATCATTGGTATAAAGTAACTAATTGTTAGTAAAAATTATTAACTAATTAATTAATTACTGGTTGAAAATAGCTAATTATTAGTAACAAAATAACTAATCATTAACATGGACTAATCAATTATTATGAATAAAATGACAAATTATTAATAAAAAATAATTAATCATTGGTTTAAAATAATTAATTATTAGTAAATAAACAACTATCAAAATTGTCAAATTTGACTAATAATTTAATTGACTGAATGATTAATTCTTAGCAAAAATTCTAGAAAATATTATAAGTATAGCTTATTCCTTCTATTATTTTCAATTCAATTGTAGTAAACTTTTGAAAAAATTCTATGATTTTTAATTTGAATGAAAATTTCAATTATTTGAAAATTTTTTAATTATTTGTCTATAAAAATTCAATAATCTTTAAAAAAAGCAACTAAAATCATTTAAAAACCTAATTTAAAAAAATTTTTTTAAATATTTTTTTTTAATTTCAATTTTAAGTAACATTTTTAATAAAATTCATAAACAAAAATTATTTTCAATTTAACTTCAGTAAAATTATTTAAAAATTCTATTATTTTTAATCTAATTCTACGAAATTTTTATTATTTAAAAATTTTAAATTAGTTACTTATAAAAAAACTTCATAATCTTTAAAGAATAGAATTATATTATAAAGATATAAAAAATTTTAATTTTGAAAAATATAATTTATTTGCAAAAAAAACCCTATAATTTTTAATTGAATTCTTGAAAATTTTCAATTATTTGTAATGATCTTTATTACTTATTATAAACATTCAATACTCTTTAAAAATGTAACTAAAATAACTTAAAAACCTAATTTTTTAAAATTTCAAAGAAAATTTTCTTGAATTTAAATTTTTAGCAATATTTCCAATGCAATTTTTAAACAAATATTATTTTTAATTCAATTTTAGTAAACCTTTGAAAAAATTCTATGATTTTTAATTTGAATGAAAATTTCAATTATTTGAAAATTTTTTAATTATTTGTCTATAAACATTCAATAATCATTGAAAAAAGTAACTAAAATAACTTAAAAGCCTAATTTTTTAGAATTTAAAAAAATAATTTTTTTAATTTTAATTTTAAGTAAAATTTTTAATAAAAATCATAAACAAAAATTATTTTCAATTTAATTTCAGTAAATTTATAAAAAAAAAATTATATTATTTTTAATATAATTCTTAGAAATTTCAATAATTTAAAAAATATTTAATCACTTGTTTTTAAAAAAATGTAATTATCTTAAAAAATAGAACTATAAGTATTATAGATTCAAACAATTTTTATTTAGAAATTAAAAATAATTTATTCGCAATTTCAATCGTCGAAAAAATCTCTATTGAATTTTTGTAACAAATTTTATTGTTTTCAATTTAATTTGACAAAATTTCAATAATGAATTTGATAATTCTTTCATAAAATTTCTTTAAAAACTTAAATATCTTTATAAAAATTAAATTAAATTTCTCACAAAGCTAATTATTTCTAATTTTTAGACAAAATATTATTTAAAACTTAAATAATTTTTTAAATAAAGTTTTAATTATTTTTAATTTCTTCACAGCAATTGATATTTTTAGAAATTCTGAATAGTTTATACTCTGAAATAATTGTTTTTTGAAAATTGGAATCATTTTTTTAACAAAAATCTTTTGTGAGTTATTTATAATTAATAAATATTGAAAAAATATAATTAGGTACAATTCAATTATTTAAAATAAATTTAATTATTTTCAGAAAAAGAAAAACTGAAGATATTATTTTAAAAATGATTGTGATTTATAATGTGTTTTTTTTATTAAATTCAAAATTGAAAAAAAAATTCGAAATTCAAGGTCTTTTCAGCTTTCTGCAATAATTCCTGGTAAGCTTGGAATGCAAATTTTTGAAACTTCCAAGGTAAGCTTGCGGCAAAATTAAGAGAGCTTGAAGAACAGTGCTTTAGAGTCACAAAAACAAGTTATTAACAATATTCATTCTTTATTTTTACTGCAAAAAAAAATTGTTCCTTTTGCTAACAAGAATATTGTCAATTTAGATTTTACTACACGCATGAAAGGAGTAAACGATTTTATAATCCTCCATATAGTAAAAGTTAAAATCGTGGGATAGAATATGAAGTTAACGCGCGGCACCTTTGAGGGTTTGTCGTAAGCCTCATGTTCCTTATCTCCTTCTCTCTCACTCTCACACTATTTCTTCCTTTTTTTCGCATGCTCGTTCTTCGCACCCACCGATTTACTGACGCCTTGGGCTAATCTTCATTGACGGGCCTAATTTGGACGTTCGTGCAGATCCTGATAATCCGTCCAATTCGCAAGATGATCGTCGATCGGGCTACCGTACGTTCCACTTGGAAAAAAAGAGAATAAAATAACCCTTTCCTTGTAAAACATCGCGTTTGACACCCGAACACTTTCACGAATCCTCCAAGGATAATTAAAACAGGTTTTGAATTACAAATGATTGCTTCATATTTCTCTCTCGTGCGCGCGGAGAAAGGAAATTATCGAGGAGAACGAAGGAGAACTACATCTTTTTCGACAACTGGTAGATATATATAATAATCTATTTGAATAACTTATTTATCTAAAGTAGACATTATAATATAGTTCCATTCATGGTCCTCGCTGGAAATTGGATTAGTGTATCGATTGGGTAAGATATTAGTCGAAGCTATATGTGGAGAGTTTTAAATTATCATATTATTTTGCCGCTCGACCACCTACCTTTTCTAATTTTAATATCACATATGGATGTATAGGTTTTCAATTATCTATGGTGTACATTCCGTGTATTTATATATTTCTGGGGAATATTTTACACACTTCTCTCCCATGCAGAAATTGAGATTGGAATTTTATGGGGTCCTAGCCAGAATTCCCTATCTGTAGTGGGGAACTGATTAGACAAAATCGTTAGAACCCAACTACTTTCATAACGGTCGGCAGATGGGGTACAGACTAGAATATCTAGTCGGGAACTAGTATTAAAACTAGCTGTGTGTTGATAGGGCCCCGACTAGAATTTTCTAGTTGACTTTTAAAAATTATTATTTTTCAACTTAACCTATTTATAATTGAATTCTTCATTCATATTAACATTATTAATGAATGTTGTACACGAAAAACCTGAAACTTGAGTTGAAAAATCTCGTGCCCATGGGGGATCGAACCTAGGACCTTGGGGACTCCAGTCGGATACACATACCTCCCGGCCGTGATAGCTTGGAAGCACCTCCGCTTAAATAACATCCCGTGCAGCAATTCACCATTTGCCCCTATCTCTAGTAGGGCTCTCGCTAGATTCTAACTAGAATCTCTAGTCTAGAAAAACTAGTCGGGTTCCAATCAAATTCTAGTTAAATAATTTTTACCAGCATTATTTTTTAAAAAATTTTGCATATTATTTAATTATTTCATTTTTTAACATATTTGATACCTAAATATTGTAATATTATCCGTAAAAATAATTATTTAAAAATATATGTAAGTGCAATTATACTTTAAAATGTTTTTGACAATTCATAAAAATATTTATTTATAGAAAGACAATTTATGTATATTACTTGTACACTAGTTTGTCGCTAGTTGGAAATCAATAAGGTCCTAGTGAGTTTTCTAGTCTGAATTATCTAATAATTTCAATTAATAATAATTCTTTATAATCTAATAATAATTTAAATTATAAAATTATTAAATTATTTAAATTATTAAAATAATAAATAATAATATCAATTAATAATAATTCTTTATAATACAAAATTAGTAATAATAATTCTTTAACTAGAATTTGATTGGAAACCGATTAGTTTTTGTAGACTAGAGATTCTAGTCAGAATCTAGCGAGGTTCTAGACAGATTTTTCTAGACTAGATTTTCTAGGATGGTTCTAATCAGAATCCAACATTTGGTAGGGACAAGTAGGGAAATTTCTACATGGGCTGTATAAATGATTAATTTCCATATATTTATTGAATGTTTCATCTTTTTTTTCTTCTCTCGAAAACGCATTAAAATTCTGTTAAAGAATAATTCAATTGATTAAAAATTTCGGCCAAATAATGCAAATTTCGCGAAATCGGATCAAATTGAAATTTAGAAAGTCGCAAAGTTCTGCAAATTGTTGTTAGGAACGAATAAATGACTGGAATTTGTATCTCGATTATTTTAGTCATACTTGTACCAAAAAAATGTATTTGAGTGTTGAAGTTTGATTTTTCTTTAGCAAAATTTTTGCAAGTTTTTTTGCTTCCCCTCTTCTTCCCACTCTGTGTTCGCTATATAGAAATCAAAATCTGTAAACAACGTCGCTAACAGCGTCAAATTGCAAAGCGGATGGCAAATGTGTCAACCAACAGTTTTTTACACACTGACAACTGCGCTCATGCGGTGATTGATATATTAATTATCTGCTCGACTACTTGTGAGGCAGGCACCCAAAAATTCTCAAGGTCATTTTTAAACTTAAGAACGTAAATTTATTCATAAATTAAACAACAGTTAATCTTAATGATCATTTATGATTTAATTTAGTAGGTATTAATGATAACAAATGTATTAAGTATAAATCATGATAATTATCATACTTAGAAGAAGTGTTCATAGTTTTTCTAACGATAACAAATTGAGACAATAAACGTATCAAAATTGTCACGAAGCAAAGTTTTGATACGTTTTTTGTCTCAATTTGCTATCCTTAGAAAAAATGTGATGATAAAAAATGTATCAATTAACAAAAGAATCAATAATGACAATTGATAATACAATTAATGACTCTAACGGTTTCAAGAATCCTAAAATACCGCATAGTAAATGCCCATACGGTCGTTGATAGCAAAGGATATGTAAACAGAACGTACATGAAATGCAGAGAAAGATCGAGTCTTATGGACGATGACGAGAAGGGATTAAGAGGAGGGAAAAGAGGCGGAGTTTAAATTTGTGTTCATCGGAGCGCATTTTGCGTGCATGCGTATGTAACTCGCGATACACAACGTTATTTTGTACCTACGTTTATAATATCGCATATATATACACAAGTGTGACGACCTCTGTGCGTTTTAACTAAAATTCCTCGCAACTTGAGAGGAATTAAGTCGTTTTGCTTCATCTCATACGCGCGAGGAAAGATTTGCAGCCGGTAAACTATATAGCATATCATGTTCTTCTCTCTCATGCTGAGAAACTAACGAAAACCCAATTCACATGCGCGTAATTTGTATATGTGCATGTGTTGTGCGAAGGTGTCAGAAAAATCGCCCAAAACAAACTGGTTCTATTTTACTTTAGTGTGAAAAAATGCGGTAAAATTGTATGCATAATACAAAATTGCTACCAAATTGTATCAAATGTTTGATTTCTGTACCAAATTGGTATACCAAACTGTATCAATAAATTGATAACAAATTGGATCCAATTTTCACTGAAATGTATGAATAAATTGTTACCAAATTGTATTCAATCGATACTGAAATATTTCAAATTAATACAAAATTGTGAATCTTTGATTAAACTGATATAAAATCGAATAAAATTATTACAAAATTGTAGTGAATTGATACCAAACTTTGAATTCAAATATTGATATCAATTCATTATAGGATTTGAAGCACATTTAGTTTAATGTTAACAGAGTAATAAGGAATAAGAAAAATAAAAAATTAAAGAGGATAATTGAAGGAATATAAATGCGTACAACGATTAAGAGAACATCAAAGCGAAGGAGAGAAATTAAAAAGAGGGAAAAGAAATTCAAAGATGTGAATGATTGAGGATTAATAGACTTGTATGAAAGTATGGGATGAATAAAGTGATACGATAATGATAAGGAAGTGGAGATGATATTTTAATGACTTGCGCTCACTTCTAAAGTCCCATCAACTCTCTGCGGATAATATTTTAGACGTTATGTTGGTTTCGTTTTGACCTCGGTTTTGACAAAAGATGGAAAATGCATCAAAGCAAAAATATTTTTAGCAGCGGATCAAATTTGGTCCAAATTGAAACTACAAAGTATTTTGGTATCATATATTTTGTTTAATGATTGATTCCACTTTCATAATTGTTGACAAAATAGTTGTAAACAATTAAATTTGCATTCAGTATTAAATTACTAATTTAAATTATTGTATTCAATATATTGATCATTCCGTTTTCGATCAATCTTGTTTTGATGAATCCAAAGTATCTTTGAAATTCTTTGATACGCAATATCGGCAATGTTAAGCGATTTGTAAAATGAAACAGCAAAAGTTTGTTGCGAGAATTAGACACGCATGTAAATTGGGGGAGGGGTGTCCAGTCTCTTGGAAATTGGACACCTGCTAATGTCGAAGATTCAATTTTCTTGGAGGGAGAAGTGTAATCGAATGGAAGTTTGAACGCGAGGAAATTGGAATTGTTTCGGATCGAGTTTATAGGGGCGTAGATCTCTCTCTCTATATATATACATATACCAAAAGATACATCATGAATGTTTTGCGCTTTAATGGACCAGATAAGTCATTACAATGTCGAACTTTCAATGTATCTGTATACGGTATATTTTTTTTTGTTTCTTTTTTTTTTTTTTTGTTTGTTCCACATATCAGACACGTGTGTGACAGTTGAAAATGAGTGGAGAGAAATTATTTTCCTTGCTAATCTATAAACGTAGACAATTTGCAAAAAAATACCTTCAGGCTCTTTTCTGCTACTCGCATAATAAATTCTTGTTAACGAAACTTCCAACTTCATCAGCGAAACTTTTACAAATGTTCGCATAGTCATTCACTGTCATAATACAATGTACTAACTGTTCCATAGCGTGATACAAAACTATAAATACAATTTTAATGACTTCCGTCATCTCATTGTTACATACACTTCTTTTTGCAATAGTGCAACACTTTTTTCTTTACCTTGAAGCACACAAAATGCAGCTAATATTTTAAATCAAATTTAGTTAGAAGATAGGATCGATTTGAGTAAGGAGAATTAAATTTAAAACGAATTCCGTGAAAACAGTTGTGGATTTTCGTCTATACTCACTTTTCTAATAAATCTATTTTACCTTTTTCTCGATTTGAATTTCGCGCCAATTCCGCCACTGTTCGATAGATGGCAGTTGAGGTAAACGGCTCGTCGCTCATTGGCTGGGGGAAGTGGAAGGGGTAGAAGAATTGAGGAGCTCGTCGAGACTGACTCCAACTCTTTTTTTCTTTTCTAAAATTCCCTTTCTTTTGTTAATCGTTATCAAACACATGTTGGATAGTCCAGGTAACACACTAAACAACCTCTAAAAAGAGAAGGAAAAAATAGGTAAAACTAATCTAAAAAAGAACTAGAAATAAAAAAACAGAATAACAATAAAAGCAGAATTCTCACGTACACATTAAGTCATAGTGAAAAATAAAAAAAGCGGGAACAGATTAGATATGAGGATAATTTGAGATTAAACGCAGGAACTTAAAATAATAAACAAAACGCTTAGAGGATGTCAAACGGAAAATGTCAGAGAGAGAGTTGCGCGTTTATAGGGATGAAAGAGGCGGGGGATATCGAGCGAATAAAGGCTTGTGGAGCCAGTAGGCGACACGCCGTAAAACGAAATAAAGAGCGCGCGGTTACGAGCAAGAACGAGAAGAGGATGAGAACGATTTGTTCCGGGGGACGAGATGAAGCATCGGGATCAGTGGCTGGGTCCACCTTTGTCGCTGCGCGCCCAGTATCCGCGGAAAATAAACGAATTAAAATTGTATTTAAGTAATGCCTGTTGATACAGCTGTCTTTATGTTGAACTCCACCGTCATCCTTAAAGGATTATTTGCCCTTACACTTTCAGCACTTCATTGTATGTATACATGCGTGTGTATATACACGTTTACCTATACACATTACACTTGCTAACACATTTGTATTATAATCGCCCTGCTATAAATTTAAATCGCGCTTCACTGATTTCTATCAATGATGACATTTCGTATATCAATCGGGCAAAATGCTCTTAATTTGTTTGTATTACTGATATGGAACGTAGAATACAAAATGCTACAATTTTTATTGACTATTATTTTTGTTTAGTATGTTATTGATTAGTTACTGATTTTATTAGCTAGAATTTGTATCAGCTGGAATTTTTATTAATTACTATTTTTATTAGCTACAATTTTTATTGGCTAGCATTTTTATTAATTACTATTTTTACTAGTTAGAACTTTTATCAGTTATTTATTTTTCGATTGGAATTTCGCGCCAATTCCGCCACTGTTCGATAGATGGCAGTTGAGGTAAACGGCTCGTCGCTCATTGGCGCGTAGGAAACTTGGAAGGGGTAGAAAAATCAAAGAGCTCGTCGAGATTCTATTTCCAGTTCACTTTCTCACTCCTTCCTTTTGTTGAACGTCAATAAAAATTATTTTAACAATTCAGAGTTAAAATTGCTCCAAATGGAGAGTGACTAAATAAATAAAGCAAACAGAATTGCGGAAAAAAAGATTTACTGGACAATTTGTACGAAGTAATGTCTTATTTGTAAAATCCATATAATGACAATATTGGCATGTTTGGAAATCGATGAGATAATTAATGTTGCGTGCGATGGGGGGAAAAATCTCTCGCATACATATACAGAGATTTTTGCTTCTCTGGAGAGAGAAAGAAAGAGAGAGAATGTTTTTGAAGCTACATCACAAGGGCCCTGTGCGTGGACCGGTTCTAAACCGTTTGCCAGTAGCTGGTTATTTACGACGAGAGAATCATTATTGTTGGCCGATGGGTTCTTCTAGCAGATTTATTCGTCGGAAGATTAGACTGATGCTAATTAGACTGAGTCGCTGCGCGCTTTGTCGCTCGAGCATCATTTCGAGACAAAAATAAGTATGTATATAGATATATACGAGAATATAGAGAAGAAAATAACAGAGAGTATACGCAGTGAATATGGGAGAAAAGGACGAGAAACGCGCACGCGGTAGCAAAGAACAAAACAAAAAAAAAAAGAAAGAAAAAAGAAAAATACATATGCGTGCGCACTCAGGTTCAAATGTATACTCGTTAAGAAAGCAAAACGACATATGTTTCCAGGGATTTGTGAGTAGCTGTCGTTAAGGAAATGAAGAAATAGCGCGCGTCATTATCGCCAAGTTAAGTTATTATTTCCCCGGAGGACGCGCCCTCTTTGTTAAATCTCACGTTCGTGTCGTTTTGTGTTAAAAAGGAGAAATTTTGCTTTTTTTTAACACACTGTTTGTGTATGGGGAGCAAAAAAGAAAAAGTGATTTTTTCTGTACACTTTAAAAAAAGCAACTTTTGAAAATATTAAAGTCGATGCGATTTTCACATTGAATCTAATCGACTTTGACATCCTCTTGAGAGCAAGCATGAAGCATGAAATTTTTCTAATTTTTATTTAAAAGTAACATTTAATTTAAAAATTCATTTTTTTTTTTTTTTTTTTTTTTTTTTTTGAAAACCTTCATTAACTTTATGAAGTTCTTAAGAATTTATAATGTAGAAGGGCATACTTGATGGAATAAGAGTATAAATATGGCGCTGCATTTGCTTAAATTTCCTGGCGACAAATTTGAATTAAGAATGTAAAATTTTACTACTAAAAATGACAAAAAATATATTTATTTTTATTTCAATTAATTTATTAATAAAATATAATTATTTTCAATAAAATAAATTAGTTTATTAATAAAATTTACTTTGGTAATTGCAAAAACTTACAAATGCGTAGAAGTACAAGAAAAACAATAAATACAGTAAAAGCAACTTTATATTTTTTTCACGTATATATTCACGTAAGAAATCTACTTTTTCTTTCTTGAAAAAAATGGAAAAATTACTCTTTTTATGCAGGCATTAAAATTATAGCACTCTTCTATTTTTAAATTTCTCCTATAATTTTTTTTTAATACTTCTGCAAATTACCACACTGATGATCATCAGAATTGTTATAAGGCTCGTTTTGTTGTAAAATCATTATGCTTCTTCGGTCCTTGACATAGTAACACAAATGAACGTTTAAAATAGAGAAAAAAAAGAAAAAAGATAAATACTTTTATATTATCGTTAAACGATAAAAGAGAATGAATTTGAAAATCTTATTCTTAATATTTCAGAATTGTTCGTTAATTTCTCGATTGCCTATACCATAATTTAATTGTTCCCTTTTTTAACTATTGTTTCCTTTTTAATTTCCTTGTTTGTTTAAATATCAAACGTTTAAATATTTAAGATTCAAAAAGTGAATTAATTCGTCTTTACAAAATAACAAAAAAGTTTCAAAAAAAGAAAGAGTAGTAAAATATTTCCACTGTCCTCCCGCAGCAATTACGTCTTTCATTCCAAAAGTTTGTCTCACTGTTTCCAAAATTAATGTTCGAAGACAGCTGACTCGAAAAATGTTTGGTAAAGAAAAAAAATTCTTTTTTCGCAAAACATTCGTATATTTATCACCCGCTGTGAAATGCGAATAATAATTGAGTCTTTGTTTTTGAAATCAAAAGGAGGATTAATTACAGTGGTAATTACTCTGCCATGATTAAAATGCGATTAAATTCCTCCCTACGATTTCTTAATCATCATGGTTCGTTACCTCGGGCAGGTAAGGATATAACTGCAATAAGAACAGTGGAGATAATCCGAATCAAAAACTTTTGTTCTCTTGGCGATGCTTGTTCTTTTCTTTATTTCAAATTCTTTTTCCTGCTCTTTTTTTTGTGTGTCTCGTTTCATGCTAATTGGGAAGACTTCGCGGCTCGATGGCGATTTTCCTCGTTCGCTAGTCTCAAAGTTCCCCCCATGTCTTATATCTATGTCGCAATAATAGATTTCTGCAACGGGTCATTGCATTGTAAACGCGCTGCTAATGGTTCTTATACTTTTAATGACAATTTTAACTGTGAGTTTGTTTTTCTTAAATTTAATTAAAACAATGTTTTCGTCAAAGTGAAAAAAACAGATTTTAATTAAGCCACGACGAAATTGAAATGTCTTTTGGATTTTCAATTATAATTTTTGTAGGCAATTGTATAAATAAGCTAATTTTTTGAACTATTAATTTTTACCGGATATTATTAACTACAATTTATTATATTACCAATAAACAAATAAAGGGAGCGAACTGGAGTTTCGACGAGCTTCTCGATTCTTCTACCCCTTCCACTCCTAGCCGCCAATGAGCGCCGAGCCTTTTACCTCGACTGACATCTGTCGGATGGTGGCGGAATTGGCGCGAAATTTAAATCGAAAAGAGCATTAATTTTTACAGTAATAAATAATTCATAAAAAAGCACCATACTGTTTTCATTATAGAAATTGAAACTTTGGGGTTAGCGAACCAGATATTTAAAACAATTTCAACTCTAATAACTAGAAATTAGAAACGCCTGTAGACGGAATTACATTTTAAAAACATGGAATTAGAGAAAGAGAGGTTAATATGTAGGGATAAAAAAATCTTCGATTTCGAAGGAGGATGCAAAAGAAATGGAGGACGGAAGAAGGAAAAAGGTGGATTGGATGAGCGGAAGGTTGTTTATATATACATATATATATGCAGGAGGCGTTGTACTTTGGTCCCCTGGTAAAGAAAAGAGAACCCAATAGCGACAGGTGCTCGAGGTTGGGCCCTGAATTGAAAGTATCAATTTTGAGGGCCGACTGTTTCGTGTGCAATTAATACATCATCCGCATCTGCGGCAATAGCTCGCCACTATAAAAATTTTGTACAGCCCTTCATATTGCCCCCTTCGAATCAGACTCTATCATTTCGTCTAGTCTAACCTCATCTTTTGTAAACGCCCTTTAAACACGAAATGGAGGCTTCCAACCCCTCATTGTGCATTCTTTTTACCTCATACGAATACGTGTATTTCATTTTAACATTATTTTACCCTGAATATTTGGCATTTTTGCAGTAAAATTTGAATTTGAAATTTAAATTTAAATTCTGAATTTAGAAATGATGGTTTTGTCCACGCGTCAACGGACTTGATGTCCTTGTAAAAATGCGAATAATGCGTAAGAAGAAAAAGACGGGGGACAAAAAGAAGAGCGGTTAGTGGTTTCTAATTGCAGAAGTGACGACGCCGTAACTAATGACCGGAATGCAAACGTCGTATCAGTCATCGCAATGCGTCGACTATCTCAGAGCGCTTATAAGAAACGAGGTGCGGATACAGCGTCGTGTGCCAGAAATTAAGTATTTAAAATGAAATATAAATAAAAGGAAACAAGATAAACGATTGTTTGTAGTGAGAGATTTTTTCCCAACTATTATTCTAGTGGACTTTTTTCTGCACAAGTTGCTTTACAAACGTTATGAGTCACTTAGGAGTAAAAGTCACTTTGTGTGATTGCAAAGTCATTTTTTTGACTTCTATAGGTGACTAGACTTTCACTTTATTGATGCCTAAGTGACTAAAGTGAATAAAAATTTGTTCTACTAATTAATAAGTGGCTCGAGTCTATAAAAATTCACTTAGTTATTCCTAAGTGACTCTCAAGTGTCTTTTTTAACTCTTTTTATTCCTAAGTAACTATAAAGTACGAATAACAGCTAAGTGACTTTTTTTGAATCCTGAATGAATAAAAAATTGATTCAATGAATTCAGTCAATAAAAAATAACAACAGTGTTCTTAATCAGTCTTTTAATGACTCTCAATGACTCCAAAGTGACTCCAGCAACAGTAAACCAGCAGCCACTTAAATTTTACCACAATTTGTCACTTTAGTGTCAAAACAGTCACTCTGGAATCACTCTCTATTAGTAGAGAAAATAACCTGACAATAAAATTTTCAAACAAAAAAATACAAAAAAACTTACATTATTTACTATATTTTTCTCTTGTTCTACCCAATCTTGTACGAAAAAAACGACAATATTGTAGCCACTAGAATTTCATCTCGATTACCCTCTTTACAATGATTGTATACACACAAATTTCCATTCGTTTTTACATCTAAAAGGTAATAGAGCAATAAAATTAGCCGTTTTCAAGGAGAAATTTTTATCTAATTCACATATATACCACTGCGATAAACCGTAATAAAGTGGAAGTTTAGTTTTCGAAAAAAAGCTAAATACCAGTTAGATATCGTTTTTTACAACGTCTTAAACATTGTATATACGAAATAATAGCTTATAACATTGAGTCTTGTTGAAAAACGTTATATCTGATCATATCGTTTTCTTTTTCCACTTTTTCTGATATTTTACCACACATATATATATATATGCAATAAGTATATATACATCAAAAGTAGAAGACCTGCGTGCCTTTCAGCAGTTCTTTTTTTTATAATTACGCTAATCAGTGGCACGTGGGTTGGGCCCTTGGTTTAAAGAATTGAGACCACCACTTTAGTACATAGAAGGGTTCAGAGTTCCGGAAATAGACAGAAATATATATGTACAGTTGATGATGGGAGAGGCGCGGATAGATCCAAGACTTTTGGATAAATGGGAAAAAAATTTAAATTCGGTTAGAAAAAAATGAATAAAATAATAAATAATAAAAATGCAAATAGAAAAAGAATAAATTAAAAACGTTGTTATAAAAATGACATATATTTTAAAAATAATACATTTTACAGTATGACGCTGGATGAGTGTAAATGCAAATATCTTTTGCAAAAAAGATTTAAAAAAAAACATATTTTACGACTGCATATAAATATGTAGATAAAGAGCAAAACTCAAAGTTTGGTTAAGTAAATATATGAAAATAGGAATAAAAAATTGTCAAGTATTTCAGATCTTTAAAGTGAAAAAACTATTTTTTTATTAAGTTATAAAAGAGAAAAATTTAACAAGGACTAATTTTTGGTAACAATTTTAAATTTAACTCAATTTTTATATAAAAAAATGTTTAACCGGAGACAATTGTTTTTTCAAATTAAAAACCATTAAAAAACAATTTTTAACTAGAATCAATATTTAACAATAAACCAATTTTTAACAGTGAACAATTTCTACCAAAAACCAATTTTAAACTAAAAACGATTTTTAATAAAAAATACTTTTCAATATGAACGAATTTTTAACAAAAAATATTTTTTTTTATTATTATTATTATTATTATTTATTATTATTTTTTATTATTATTTTTTTTTTTTTATTTTATTTTTTTTTATTTATTTATTTTTTTTATTTTTTTTTTTTAACTAGAACCAATTTTTACTAATAAACTGTTTTTAGAAAAAACCAATTTTAAACTAAAAACAATTTTTTAAAAAAACAATTTTCAACTAGAACCAATTTTTAACAATAAATAAATATGTTTAACAAAACCTAATTTTAAAATAAAAGCTATTTTAAAAAAACAATTTTTAATTAAACGTTGCTGGAGATAAATTTTTTTTTTTGGTTACAAAGTGATGAAAGAAAATATGAATGTCATATATACAGGAGAACAGAAGGTGAAATAGAAGGAAATAAGCCAACTGGTCTTCATCGGGAGCTTAAACATTTAGACCACCCATTGGGTTCAAATAATATATGTATATCGTTTCATCAGAAGGAAATATTGGTGGTGTATCTTCGAGTGGTTCAACACCTCGTAATAGCCAGGTGGGATTGGGCGCCCCGCAGGAAGTCCTAATGAAGACAAATCCAACTGAAAATGGCGTCCGAAACTATTTCCTGGCTGCCGTATTATATATATATAGAAAACAAAATCAATTTGACCGACTTTTTTTTCGCTTTCATTTCCCTCACACGATTTATTCTCTTTTTCATTTATATATTCTGCTCCTGTGTATGCATAATATATATACAAACACCCTCCTCAACTAATCTCAATTATCATAAATTTAAAGGAAAAAATTATTAAAACTAATCTCAATTACCATTAATTTAGACGAAAATATCGTAATAACTAATCTAAATTATATTAATTTAAAAAACAAAAATTATAATAGACTGGGCTCAATTATCATTAGTTTACAAGTTTGTTGTAATATGCAAATTAGGTGTAATGAATATTAATTGAAAAGAATCTCAATTGTACGGAAAAAAAATTTTATTTGATTACAAAAAACGATTATACTTTTTTATTTTCAAATAAATACTTAATCAAATTTAATTAATATTTAATAAAATTTTTTTCATTATGTGGAAAAAATGTAAGATTTTTTTCTCAATTTTCAACTACAGTTTTAATTTGAAAGAATCAAATTGCATCGAATTTATACCAAAATATTTGAATTAAATCATAAATTGACTTAAATGTTTGCTATCAATTTGGTACAATAACAAAAATTAACTATAATAATTTGAATGTTCTTTTATTCATTCACATTTTCTGTCCCTCACAATCTGAAGTTGTCTTTTGTTTATACTTTTGTTTTTTGTTATCTATAGATTGTATATTATATTATTAATTAAAAGCAAACGTTATCAATGATTTTTAAGACAATTTTAATTGAATTCCTCGGATGAATTCAAATATTTAAAAATATTTTCATAAATTTCAATTATTTCCTAAAATTTTAATAAATTCTTCGAAACAATTCAACTATTTTTATAAATACAAAAATTCTTTGCAGGAATTAAATTATTTTTAATCAAATTTAAATAAAGTTACATAAAAGAATTTAATTATTTTCAAAAATGTCCATAAAATGCAATTTTAACAAGAATTTAAAATTCTCAAAAAATAATTCAATTATTTTGAAAATATTTTTAAAAAATTCTGTATAAAAATTAAATTAATTTCAATGCAATTTTTAAATATATTCGTCAGAAAAATTGAAAGAATTCCGTTATTTTCAAAAAATAATTTAGAAAAATTATAAAAAAGTTAAGAAACAAAAAGCAATTAATTATAATTAATTCAAAGTTGTAATGACAAATAAAAATCATCAGAATTTTTTTCACTTCTTTTGATTAAAAGACTGTGATTAAGAAATAGAAAATTTATTTATTTTTCATTACCTATTTTTGTTTATAAAACAAAATTTTTTTAACAAAATTTTTATTTTGTTTTAGAAAAAGAAGAAAAATATTTGCACAATTCCTATTTTTAATCTTATTTTTCGAACAGGATTTTCCACAGAAATAAGGATATTCATTTTTAAATTCAAACCTTTTTTAAATTAAACAACTTATAAAAGTATAAATTGTTATAAAACAAGATTTTTCAAGATCCGAGTCTTCGACTCGGAGCAATCGATATCTTCATGTTTTATAATAATTAAAGATGGCTGGGACTGATTAAATTATTATTTCATATTATATGAATATTGTTACTGTAACTTCATAAAAATTATTCTCATCATTTTAATTCAATTATTATTTTCTAGAATTTTAAATTATTTTTTATGAAAATAATTGAATTTCTGCAATTATTTGGAATTTCTCCAAAATTGAATTTTTTTTAGTGTTTTCAACAAAGAATTTAAATTAGAAAATTTTTAAATTCTATTATTTTTAAAATTGCGCTAATTTTATTTTAAAAAGGCAGTAAGAAGTAAGCCGCGCGCTATAATTTATTTGATTCCGTTAAACAATTATTTGATAAATAAATATTTATTTTAGTAAAATAATTTTTATTCGAGTCAAGAAATTAAATATAAACCAATAATTTCAGTATTACTTTAACTTTGGCATTTAAATTTAAAGTCAAAGTTATTGTCAAAGTCAAAATCGAAGTTAACATCAAAGTTAAAGTCAAAATCGACTCAAAGTTAAATAAAATTCGAGTAAAAAATCAAAGCCAAAGTTAACGTCCAAGTAAAAGTCAAAATAATTACAGTGAAAAGTTAAAGTCAAATTAAAAAATCGCACCCTAGGTTCGATAATATTGTATCAATATAATAGTTCCTTCGAGGGCGTTTTCAAAAATAAAATATGAACCTAAGTTATATTTTGACCGTATTTGGAAATTGAATTCATTGAATGGAGACATGATGTGCCTTTTTTTTTGTTCAAAATGAAGAATAAAAAAAGAATGGAAAAGGTAGTGACTCGTCCGGTGGCCCAGAGAACGAAAATCCAACGATAAATCTTCGTTGCTGAATCGTATATATGTATATATGAGTGGGGCTCATGGATACGCCCTTAGGGCTAAACGACTAAATAAGTGTTCCAATTTCAAAATTACCCGCTAAGCGATTTGTGGGCCGGCAGAAAATATATCGTTGACATGTGGGCAAAGGCGCTTGAGGATCGACTCTTCTCTTATACATTCTCTCTCTCTCTTTCTCTTTCTTATAGTTATAGAGAGAGAGAGAATAAAAAGCCAGTTCTCGGGAGCAAAACTCCCGACTTGGCTTCAGGGAGACAAATGACTGTCGCCTTCCCAATTGGTCTGTCATGTTTTTTTCTATTTTTTCCAACCTCGCAAAAATCGCATTGTTTAATATATCGTTCGTCCTTAAATCACTCCTCATTCTACGCTCATCTCGAGTTCCAAAATCAAGTGGGCGAAATTATTTCTCGAATGTATTTCGTTTTGCTCAATTTTTAAATGACTATTTAGTTATAGCATAACATAAAAATGTTATGCTATAACTAAATAGTCATTTAAAAATTAACCAAAACGAAATAGATTTTAAATAATGATTTACAAATAATTTTTATACTTCAAAGTAAAATCTCTTCTTTGGTGTCATTGTGTCAGAATTTTAATTTTCTTCTTTCATCATTTTTCTAATAGAAATCAAATTAACTCTTCGTTTCATTCTAATTTTTTTCCAAAGAAAGTATCGCTCTAAAAAATTTCCGACAACTCTCGCGCGAACACTTTCCGCTTGTGCACATTGGGACTTAAACGTTAGAATACATCTTGAAAAAAATATGTACAGAAAGTGGTATGGAAAAAAAAACTTTCCCACTGATTTTTGGGCAGGAGATTTCGGCAATCGAAACAAAGCCAGTGGAACGGAAATTTTCAACTTATAATATATAAAAGAAAGGAGCGAAACAATCTATTAAATGGTGATAGTATGTTTAAAAAAAATGCGTGTTTTACGGATGATCTGCAATTTTCCGGCTGAATCAATTCATTAATTAGACGCTTCTTTTCTCAATTTCCTAAAAGAGAGAAAGAGAGAAAGAGAGAAATGCGGCGCTATACATTTCGTATTGACCGTTAAATTCAGAAACTAAAGAAAACGGTTACTAAATAATCCATTAGACGATACAATCGATTTAACAACTTCGCGGCTTTTAACTTCGACACGAATCATGCGGAACGATAAAATTTCTGGTCCATGTGTACCTGTAATTTTTCCCCTAAATCTTCCCCCCTTGGCACTATCTAAAGTCATTTTGATCGAAATTAAGAAATTGAACTATATAAAAATATTTTTCATAATAAAAATGAAAATTAGGAAAATAATCGTTTGACTTGAATGTAGAACGAAATGCAAACAGTTTGTCAGTTTGTCTGACCGAAACTTACTTTTACTACTGTCATGGAAAATATCAATAAATTTCCGAACTGACAAAACGCATTTTTTTAGGAATTTACAATTAGTATAATTATTGTATACTAATTCTAAAATTCCAATATTTTCTTCTGTCTGACTTAAACTTATTTCTACTATACTGAAAACTTAACTTAAAAACTTTAACTTCTCTCTAAATTTTAATTTGTCGTAAAATTTGGTCCTAAAGTTTCGAACGTTCAAACGAGGACGATATTTTTTTCTTCTTAAATTATCAGCAATAAATAATTTATATTTAAAAACGAAAAAAATGTCGCAAGTCAATTAAAATATTTACCTTCTTTCATTGAAAAATTATTTTCAAATTAGCAATTATTTAATCAACAACAAATTTTCCCAAATGTTAAAATATTATTAAAATAAAAAGACTTACAGAATTTTCTTGACTTTTCCCTGATTTCCGGACAAAATTTTAAATTTTTTCCTGACTCTATTATTCCAAAACACCAATACATTTTTTTTTTTAATAAATATTTAATCATTATTATTATTCCATAAGAATTAAGATTTCCAAAAAATTTCAAAATCAAACCTTTATTAAATTCATCAAATTATAAGAATATTAGTATAAAACTGAAAGATATCGATCCCTTCGAGTCAAAGACACGGAGTTATTGACATCTTCATGTTTTGTAATAATTTAAATTTCCATAAAATTAAAAAAAAAAATTAAACTATTTACAAAAATTTTAATAAAATCCTTCCCAAAAATTCAATTATTTTTAAAAGTAATAACATTTACCAAACGATTTCAATTATTTAAAAAGATGTAATAAAATTCGTTCTAAGAATTCAATTATTTTCATAAATAATAAAATTCTTCTCAGGATTTCAATTATTTTTAATACAATTTTAAATAAATTCCTCACAAAATGTAATTATTTTCAAAAATTTTTTGCAAGAATTCAACTACATTTCACAAATCATAAAATTCTTCGCTAAAATTAAAATATTTTCATAAATAATAAAATTCTTCACAGGACTTCAATTATTTAAAAAAAATGGAAATAAAAATTCTTTACAAAAGTTCAATTATTTTCCTAAATAATAAAATTCTTCTCAGGATTTCAATTATTTTTAATACAATTTTAAGTAAATTCTTCAAAAAATTAAATTATTTTCAAAATTTTTTTGCAAGAATTCAATTACATTTCACAAATAATGAAATTCTTGGCTGAAATTCAAATATTTTCAAAATCTACTATTTTAATAAAATTTCTTAAATGAATTTAATTATTTAAAAAAAATGTAATAAAATGCGTTGCAAGAATTCAATTATTTTCATAAATAATACAATTCTTTACAGGATTTCAATTATTTAAAAAAAAAATTTTATAAAAATTCGTTGCAAGAATTGAACTATTTTCATAAATAATAAAATTCTTCACAGGATTTCAATTATTTAAAAAAAAATTTAATAAAAATTCTTTACAAGAATTCAATTATTTTCATAAATAATAAAATTCTTCACAAGATTTCAATTATTTTTAATCGAATTTTAAGTAAATTTTTCGAAAAATGTAATTATTCTCAAAAATATTCAAAATTTAATTATTTTTTGAAAGATTATGCTATTCAATTATTATGTAAAATTTTAACTGAAATTCATTTTTAAATTAATTTTTATTAGAAAATTCTACGAGAATTCAATTATTCAAATGCAAAAATAAATAATTTATTGAATAAACGAGTGTTTCTCAAAAAGTCAAAATTGAGAATGAGAAATATGAAAATTATTAAATTCATGTAAAAATTTTATTATTTATGAAAATAATAAAAAAAGAAATTTATAAAACAATGATTGTAAATAATTGAATTCCTGTGAAATTTTTATTATTTTATGAAAATAATTAAATGTATGCGTAGAATTCATTAAAATTTTTTTAAATAATTGAATTCTTTTGAAAAATTGTATTAAAATAGTATTCAAAAATCATTGAAATAAAGAACATTTTTGAAAATAATTGAATTTCTACAAACATTTGTAACTTCTTATAAATTTAATTTTTTCCTGTACTTTAATAAAAATTCCTGACTTTTCCCTGATTTCCCTGACCACTGACAACCCTGGAAATGTTAAAATATTTCTAAAATAAAAAACTTGCAGAATTTCCATGGAAATTCCATAGAATTCCTAGGGAGTACTTCTATGGAATTTTTCGACGTGGGTCAAATTATGCTTGATTGCGCAGAAAGAATTTTTTTTCCCGACTAGAGAAAAAGGAGAAAATAAAGGGTAGAAATCCACCTCTGGTGAACTTCATTAAGTGATGTTTTTAAAATTGAATAGTTCAAAAACGACTATTAAACGTGGCCCCAAGGCTGTTATCTAATGAGAATACAAAAATGAAGAAAAGAAAAAAAGGCGAAAAAAAGAAGAAGGAAAGAAGGAGGAAGTGTGTGCGGCATAGTGCTGCAGAGTCATTGGTTAAAGGAAAAGGAGAAAAGAGGTGAGGAACATAGGAAGGTCGTCGTTTGAAGGAAGAGAGGTTTTGGACTGAACGTGTTGCGAAAAAGGCAGCGGCAAATTCGTGAACATCAAACGAATTAAATCTCCGCGGCGAGTCGACCGCAGAAACTAATATCTCAGCGCCTCTCTTCGTCAGTTTTGTTCCACTGTGTTGTGCTTATGCTCTCTCGTGATATTGGTACCTCAGCTACTCTATACTCTCTCTTTTTCTCTCTCTCACACACAGAGAAAATGTTGCAAATATCTATGTCTATATACAATTTTCCTGGAAATAAGGGAACCATTAACTGTTTCTATATCATAGTATATAACTTTTCTGGTGAAGAAAGGAGATCATCTGTCTTTCGAGTTGCTCAATTTTCCACCGTTTCTTTCTACTATAAAAATATGTCATTTTCTTAATAGAAGTTTCTTTTTCTTCTTTAGTTTGCAAAAGTACAAGTACGATAAGTACTTCTTTGCAAAAGCCATTTTACAAGTGGAATAATTTGTGAAATGTTTCTATTTTATTTCCGAGATTTTCTCAATACTAAGAGACAGTGCTATAAAAACTAAAAGGGGTGTTACTTTACTTCAGGTGAAGATGATACTCGGAAAGAGAATATAATTTATAGAACTATTCTCTAATATCGTATACTATTCGGAATTTATCACTCATTTATCATTATATCATTATCATTATTTTCAATCGCTGGTGTTAATTAAATAATTTGAGCTTATTAATTTTTCTATCAAGTCAAGTGCTTGCAAATTAGTTTTAACTAATTTTAAAAATTTGTATTCAAATGATTTCGCAAAACTTGAAATAGAAAAAAAATTTCATCAAATTATTTAATTATTGTTAAATACAGTCTCGACTATCGATAATAAAGAAAATAAATAAAAATAAATAATAATAAATAATAATAATAAATCATAATAAATAATATAATTAATAATAATAAATTAAAACCCAAGGTACATAGAAAAAAATTCAAATTCTCAAGGGTTTTATTTATCCAATTTTTTTTAAATATCAAAATTTTTTCCAAGGACCCAAAATCAACTTCAAGAAATTTAATTTATGCGGAAACTTTTATTATTGAGAGTTGACTGTATATTCACGAAAAAAAGTATAGTTTCGAAAAAAAATTGAAAGAATAATTTTAACTTAAAAAAAAATGCCTGACGATTACATTTTCGAATGATAAATGTTTAAGAGCGAAATAATGAGGAATTGAAGATTGAAGAAAAAAGATAATGAACATTCAATAAGGCTAATCGAATTTTAATTTCGTCGAAGCTGTGGTTGGTGGATAATGAAAATTGACAGCACACTGAATTGCCTCGTTGAATGAATCATGTCGATTACTTATGAGACGAGGAGATACTAACGAAAAAGAAAATTGATAAATCTTCTCAGTAGGATGTATCGACAGGACAAAGGAGAAGTGTTTTTGTTGATGCCACACTACTCACTAAAATGCAAAGTTTCACCGTCGACTCTTCGGTTCACCAAAAATAATTGAGAGAGAAGGAGAAAGAAAGGAAGTAGAAAAAGTAGGGGGGGAAGTAAAAAATATAGGGAAATGATGAGAGAAGAAACAAAAGAAGAAAAAATGGAGAGAGAATGGAATTTTTTTTATTGTTTCTTCTCTTTTTCTTCTTCTTCTTCTGTTTCTTCTCCTTTCCCTATTTTCACTCTATGTATTTTTTTCTTCATTTGTTTCTTCTTCTTTTCCTATTTTTACTCTCTTTTTATTTTTCTTCTCTTGATTCTTCTTCTTTTTCAATTTTTACTAGTACATATTTGCTATTCGCTAGAACCGCTTTTAATAAATAATAAAAATATCTAAATATTTAGTAAAAATATTTCTCGTTTTTAAGCTTTTTTATTACAAAATAAAAAAAAGAATAAAAATAAATAAGTAATACAGGGCTCGGATCTTCTTTAAGACTTAAAAAAAGTCGCTTTAACCGCACAAAAATTTATTTATTCACAACAAAAGTCACGAAAAGTCGCATAAAATTTCCGAAAAAGTCGGAAAAAAGTCGGATGAAATTTTAGAAAAGACGACAAAAAAGAAACACGAACTTGTAAAAATTGTAAAGAAAATCACATTTCTCGACAACACATATATACTTTAATTTCAAACAATCCGGAATACAATTTTAATAAAATTCTCAGCAAAATTTTAATTAGGTATTTTTAAAATTTTTTTAAAAATTCTCTTTGACATTTCAATTATTTTTATAAATAATAAAATTCTTCTCAAAAATTATATTATTTTAAAAAATTTAAATAAAATTCTTGGCAAAATTTCAATTATCTTCATAAATAATAAAATTCATCCTAGAAATTCAATTATTTTTAAAAGTAATAAAACTCTCTGTAGAAATTCAATCATTTTCAAAAATTTTCTTAAATTTCTCGTCAAAATTTTAATTTTCTTCATAAATAATAAAATTCATCCTGGAAATTTAATTATTTTCAAAAGTTCTGATAAAATTCTTTGCAAAATTCAATTATTTTCAAAAGTAATAAAATTCTTCGCAAAAATTCAATTATTTTCAAAAAAATTTTTTAAATTCTCGTCAAAGTTTCAATTATGCTTATAAGTGATAAAATTCTTTTCTGAAATTCAATTTTTTTCAAAAATTGTAATAAAATTGTACGCAAACATTTAATTATTTTCTTAAATAATAAAAATTTCAGAGCAATTCAATTACTTACTAATTTTTTTATAAATTTCTTCGCAATAATTCAATTATTTTAAAAAATTTAAATAAATATTCTTATCAAAATTTCAATTATCTTTATAAATAATAAAATTTATCCTAGAAATTCAATTGTTTTTAAAAGTAATAAAATTCTTCGCAGAAATTCAATTATTTTCAAAATTTTTTTTAAATTTCTTGTCAAAATTTGAATTAGCTTTATAAATAACAAAATTCATCCTGGAAATATAATTATTTTCAAAAGTTCTGATAAACTTCTTTGCAAAATTCAATTATCTTCAAAAGTAAAAAAATTTTTCGCACAAATTCAATTATTTTCAAAATTTTTCTTATTCTCGTCAAAATTTCAATTATCTTTTTAAATATCAAAATTCTTCTTCAAAATTCAATTTCCTTTAAAAATTTTTTTTAAAATCTGTTCAAAATTTCAATTATCTTTATAAATAATAGAATTCTTTTCTGAAATTCAATTATTTGCAAAAATTTTAATAAAATAAGTTCGCAAACATTTAATTAATATAAAACAATAATTATTATAAAACATGAAGACATCGATTGCTCCGAGTCTTCGACTCGGAGTGATCGATTTCTTATTTTCTTCATGTTTTATAACAATTTTTTTTTGTTTAATTTCAAAAAGGTTTGAATTTGCATGTTTTAAAAATCTTAATTTCTATGGAAAAATAATGTTAATTAAATATTTATTTAAGAAAGAAAGTATTGATGTTTTCGAAAAATTTGAAAAAAATTTTTAAATAAATGTAACAGAACATATTTTTTTGACTAAAATGTTTTCCTTCATTTTCTAAAAATTTTAAAAGTTCCAATTTCATTCTCGCAATTATAATTTCTAATTGAGAAATAGAATTTAGAAAATAGCGAAAGGAGAAAAAAAAGTGGAGAAAAAATTATAGGAAAGGGAATTATAAGAAAAGAAGAAATAGAAAAATGAGGAAGAAACAATAGAGAGGGAAAATTAGGAAAATAGGAAGAAACAAAAGAAAATTATAACAAGAGAATAAAAAATACGAAAAAGAAAAAAAAGAAGAAAAAAGTAAGAAAAAGAGATATAGAAATAAAGGAGAAGCAGAAGAAAAAATGCAAGGAAAACTATAGAAGGGAATAGAAGAGATTAGAGTATAGAATAGAAAAAAAATAAGGAAAAAATAAAAAATCAAAGAAAATAAGTAAAAGACCAGAAAAAAAGGAAGAGAAGTGAAAGAGAGGGAGAAGAAAACGAAGAGGTGAAGAAATAATACCTGCTTTCGAAGATGACTGTACTCGAGTTGCGCGCAGGTGTAACCGATGGCGGCACTCTTTGATCTCCATAAACGACCGGCTACTTTGTCCGCGACTCATCGAGCTTCTGCCCTATTTCAACCCAATTATTTCCAATCTGATCCATAACACCTTCCATGAACTAGTAGATATCCTCAATGATTTCCTGTACTAATTTTCTACAATCGAATTCTTTCATCTAATTCTTCACGAAAAACATTGCCCTGCCCTCGAATAAAAAATTCCAGATATCAATCATAATTTCGCCTTACTTATTTTATAGAAAAATTACACAAGACTTAATTTTTTTTTTTTAATAAAAAATTACCACAAATTTTAATAGCTTTTGTATTTTTTTTTGGTTTAATCCGACTATGACGGAAATCGACTGATGAAACTATAAAAAAAATCAATGAGAATTAAGTGTTGTATAGAAAGTTGTAAATTGAAAACTGTTTTCTGATGTCTTTCTGGGTTTGGAGGATATTCTTTTTTCTTTGATATATAGTATATCTATGTGGCGAGTTCGGAATTTCGTGATGGGTCCGGAACGAATCTGTAATACGACTTTTATGGGGGGATTTCTCTCGACATCTCGAGATGCATCTGATTTGTGGCTTGCTTTTGCATATGAGTAAAGGCTCGCTCTCTACTATTCCCTCTCGTAACTTGTTCCGTTTCTCACCTTTGCCACCAAAGGCGATTATGACTTTTTTATCTGCCCACCACAACGGGAATAATTCCGAAATCATTTTGTGTATAAGAATTTTTTTCTATTCCTTTCTTCACTCAAACTGAAATCTATATATTCAATCGAGAAAAAATTCTATTCATACTTCTCAAAATTTTATTGATTACCCAAACATGGTGTTAAAACAAATTATCATCAAAATTATCTAAAAGTGTAATTTGATCCAAAAAAATTGTTGATCAAAGAATTCTGTTGCTAAAAAATTGTTGATCAACAAATTTTATCGATAAAAATGTTTTGTTGCTCAAAGAATTTTGTTTGTTAAAAGTTGTTCATTAAAAAAATTTATCGATAAAAATGTTTCGTTGATCAAAGAATTTTGTTGATCAAAGAACTTTGGTGATCAAAAGTTATTTATTATTTAAATAATTTTGTTAGTAAAGAGTTGTTAATCAAAAAATTTATTAAACAAAAAAATTCCTATTAATCAAAACATTTTTAATATTTTTTTGTCAAAAAATATTACAAAAATGTCAAATAAAGCAAAATTGAAGAATTTTTTTGATCAAATTTTTTTCCAAAAATTTGATTAAAAAAATTCTTCAATTTTGCTTAAATTATTTCTTCCTCAACTATAAACAAAAAATCATATTTTTCTAATGTTAAATCTATTCTTTCTGTTACAGAGCAAGCCAATCATTTGAACCTCTTCAACAATCGACAGCAACCGAAGAAGAAGCGAAAGAGTCGAACGGCATTCACGAATCAACAAATTTTTGAATTAGAAAAGAGATTTTTGTATCAGAAATATTTGAGTCCAGCTGACAGAGACGAAATTGCCGCGCAATTGGGACTAAGTAATGCTCAGGTGATCACGTGGTTTCAAAATCGACGAGCGAAATTGAAAAGGGACATGGAGGAACTGAAGAAAGATGTGCAGACTGTGAATCCTCTTATTGTGGCTCAACACCACAAGACTTTTCTTGAAAATGTTCAGGATCTCGGGATATTGAAGAAGAGGCCACTACCAAATTCGATGGAAGAAAAACTATAGAGCATTTGTTTTTCCTATCACTATTCAAAACGAAAAAATAAGAAATAAAAATTTTAAAAAAAGGAAAAAATAAATTCAATACCAAATTTGTGACCGAAAAATTGACGATCAGAAGAAAGCGCGATGATTTTTTTTTCTAAATTTGGAAAATTATTTCAAGAAGCTTTGTATATTGGGAAAGAAATAATATTCTTCCCTGTGACCAAAAAATATATTCTTTTTCGAAAAAATATCTTAACAAATCTTCCCTTTTTCGAAGATATTTTTGTTTTGCTTCCCTCAGTATTTCTTTTTCAAAAAATCTCCCAACGAATCTTACTTTTTTCGAACATGTTTTGTTTTTTGCTTCTCCGTGACGAAAAAATTATTTCTTTCTCAAAAATTTTACCAAAAAATCTCCACATTTGTCGAAGATAATTTTATTTTGCGAATTTTTAATCGATAGGAACGGAAAATAAATTTCTCAAAAAAAAAAAGTAAAACAAAGAATTAGTTAAATAAGAATAAAAAAATAAAGGAAGAATAAATTTTTCGATATTAATTTTTTCAAACAGAAAATTTTACTAAAATTCAAAACAAAAAATTGTATTTTAATCAAATATGTAGAAAATTGTCAGTATGTTTTATCAAGAAACAAATTTTTCTTTCCTGTGATATAGAAATTTATTTGATAAAAATTAATTCTTAGAGAAATGCTATGAAAATAAAACTGCTCTTTATACATAATTTTTTTTTAACAATAAAGACTTGGACGCTTTCAATTTCTAATCGACATTAAAAATCTTCGGAAAAAAAGAATTGTTATTAATCGATTTAGGTAAAAATATCTCGTATAAAAGTTTATGTATATCTTATTGTCTGTAAATTTGTAAGATCTCAGTGAATTATTATAAATGTAAAGATTTTTATATTGTGCGACTGTCTCACAACGAATTTGTGGGAATAATCAAATAAACACTGAAATTACATGTTATTCTTAATTTAACAGTTTGAATTTTAATTTTAATTTTAATCTCTCCACTTTAAAAATATTTCAATTCAATAATTTATAATAAAAAATAATTTTTTAATGAATATAATAGAAAAAAATAATTAAAAATATATAAAAATACCAAATAAAAATATTTTGTTTCCACCCAAAAAATTTGGTACGTACATTTATTTTGTTGAAATAAAAAATTTCTCGTCGTGTATTTCAAATAAATAAATTTTAAATAAAGAACAATTAAATTAAGAATACCATTTTTCTCAGTGTTAGAAAAAAACTCAACTAATGAGTCTAATTCCAATGTGATTCTAAAACTAACAATTAAAATTTCTAGATTCGCTTTCAATTTTAGACATTATATATAACGCAAATATATAGATAAACGTGTCTCTTGTTGATTTCAAAAAAAAAAAAGAAAAAAAATTCCCCTCTTCGCTTTAATATGGAACATTGTGGCGATCGAATTAGGTGGATGTATTATAATGTATTTATTATATAAAAAGAAAATTGATGTCCGCATGATCGGATTAAATCGATGATAATAAATTATTAGTAAATATATATATATATAGCTCGTAAATTATGAGTCGCTTTCACCGGCTATCTCGTGTACATAATATTGTAAATAGCATATTTGTCATTAATTAGAAGATTTTTTCCCCTGTGTAGGTAAACGTAGAGCCATATAGATGGGGCACTGCAATATACCTAATTGTCAGTTTAATTAGGGAGTTTTACGATTTTTTATGATGTAAATTCTATCGTATGAATGTTATATTCAAGATGAGATGACAAATGAACCTGTGAACCAAGCAAAGAATGTCTGTACAAACAAAATTAGGACAGTGTATAGTGATCCAAAAAATAAATAGAAAATTCATTATATCATAATTACTCAATGTTTTCGTATTTTATCCCTTCTTTTATATATCCTTCTCCTAAATTTTCACTTTCCAATCTTTCAAATTTCTCCTTATAAAATTCCAGAATTTAAATTTCCCACAATTTCCAGGTGATAAATGATAAAATTTCCATGACACATTAAAACAAAATTTTTGTCAGTTAAGTCAGGTAAATGTCATGAAAAAAATTTTTTGGCAGGGAAATTAAGAAAATTGAAACTTTTTCGACTTATTTTCAAAAATTGCAATTTTTACGACTTTGCTTCTGAACATTGCAACAAAATACCACAATTTTTAGTAAAAAAGAGCAACTTATTTTGATTTCTATAATGCGAAAAATAACTATAAACTGCGAAGCGACGCAGTCAACATTTCTCGAGTACAATAACATTTAATTTGTTAAAAAATTTATTTTTAATTACACCTTTTTAACCTTCATAATTGGTGGCATAACAAATTTTATTTTATTAACTTATAAGCGTTTTGTTTTTTAAAATTAATAGTAAGTATTTTTGTATAGGTTAATACCAGTAGTTTCATAAACTGTAAACAATTTTTAAACTATACGTTTAGAAACGAAGATATAATATCTTTAAATTAAAAATGAACCTTGGGGCGAAGCGACGCATTATTGAAGGGGCTAAGTGACGCACAGTGGGATTTTTTTACAATTTACTGTTCAAAATTCTCTACGTTCTACAATTTTTAACCGATTTGAGTGTTCGTTGTTTTAAATTAAAGGGCAATAAATTCTTAAGATATCACTGTAGGCCAATTTTTAAGGCTTTCATATTGTTAATAATTTTATATTTTAATCAAAGTTAACAAATTAATACAGTATTTTAAAAATGAACGTTTATTTTCTTATTCCGTTACTGCACATGATCTAAATCAGTTCAAAATAATCCAATATAACCATCAGACAATTAATAGAACATAAAATAATTTATTTAAATTATTGTAAACAATATTAATTAACAAATAGATAACTTTGATTCCTCTCCACTAAAAAAAAGTTTTTTTCACATTTTCTTATTAATTTAAGTTCTTTTCAAGAATATATGTCCTTTTTGTTTAAAAAGTAACTTATTTAAATTGTTATAAACAATATTACTTAACAAATAGATAATTTTAATTCCTCTCCACTAAAAAAGGTTTTTTTCCACCTTTTATTTTTAATTTAAGTTCATTTCAAGAATATATGTCCTTTTTATTTAAAAATTAACTTATTTAAATGGCTGTAAACAATAGGTATTAATTAACAAATAGTTAACTTTGATTCCACTCCACTGAAAAATGTTTTTTTCACGATTGATTTTTTATTTAGATAATTCATTTAAAGAATATATGTCCTTTCTTCCTTAGAAAAATAACTTATTTTTTATTCTTTAAATTATTTTATTCTTTAAATGAACTTACATTAAAAAAAATGTGGAAGAAAACATTTTTTATTGGCGAGGAATCAAAGTTACCTGTTTGTTAATTAATATTGTTTATAACAATTTAAATAAGTTACTTTTTAAACAAAAAGGATATATATTCTTGAAAAGAACTTAAATTAAAAAGAAAATGTGAAAAAAACTTTTTTTAGTGGAGAGGAATCAAAGTTATATATTTGTTAATTAATATTGTTTACAATAATTTAAATAAATTATTTTATGTTTTATTAATTGTCTGGTGGTCATATTGGAATAATTAGAACTGATTCAGATCATGCAGTAACAGAATAAGAAAAAATCGTCCTTATTTAAAAAATTGTATCAATTTGTTAACTTTTATTAAAATAAAAAATGATAAACAATTAAAATCTCAAAAATCGGCCTCCAGGGATGTTTTAAAGATTTATTTCCTTTTAATTTAAAACAAAGAACACTAAAATGGTTAAAATTTTCAGGATGTAGACACTTTTACTGTATGAATATACAATGAAAATGGTTCAAGTTTAGAAACGAAAAACTGAGAATTATAATTTACCATTTATTTAACTTTTATTCAATAAACAAATATTTAAATAAACTTCTTTCTTTATTTACATATAATTATAGATAAGATAATTGGTTTGAATGCAAGTAATTTTGAGTGCGTCGCTTCGCTTCAATATTTTCGTGGTCAGGAAATTGTTTATAACTTTTATCAGGTTTAGTCTATCAACAAACTATACATTAACAAAAGTTACGTTATGTCTTGATACGTCATATCATACAAGTTAGAACTCAAAATATAATCGGAATTAGAAAATATTTTAAAATAAAGGAAAGTGCGTCGCTTCGCCCCCACCTCCTCTACTTTGTTACTATTTTTGAAAATCAACTTTTAAAGAATTTTAATTGAATTTTAATTCAATATTTTTAATATTCTTAATTACATATTTCCAAAAAAAAAAAAATCATATTTTAAAATTATTTTTAAAATTTTGAAGAAAACAATAATGTTCAAAATTTTTAATTAAAATCCATCAAAAAATTAATTAGTTTTTTTAAATTATACAAAAATTCTTTTAAAAGAAATACAATTATTTTCGAAAAATTACATTAATAAAATATTTTTAAAAACTAATTATTAGAATTGTTTTATAATAATTTGTTAAGATTCAAAATTTATTTTTTGAACTTATTAAAATTTTTGAGAAATCATAGTCCTGTTTATAATTAAAATTCTTCAAAAATTTGATCATTTTCATTTATACTTTTCAAAAATTTAATTATTTTTAAAAGATTCTATAAAATTTTAATGGTTTGGAAATTTTTCAAAATTGAAAAACTATTATCGTTCAAAAATTATTTTGAAATATTTAAAAAAAATTAAATGTAAGAATTTCTTTATTATAATTTTTTGAAAATATTATACCTTAATGACTGAAGAAAAAAGTATGGAAAGTCTTATAAAAAATTGAGTTTATGTATATATTTAAATAATTGAATTCTAGTAGAATATTTGGAAAATTATTTAAATTAATTGATTCAGAGATGAAGTTTAGTTAAAAATTGTAGAAAATAATTAAATTTAGAGAGGATTATAATTGAAATTTTTATAAAAATTATTAAAATTCATAAATTTTACGAAATTTCAAATATTTAGAAATTTTCAATTGAAATTTGAATATGCATATTAAAAAATAAACACTTCAAATAATTTCAGAAAAAAATTCAATTAAACTTTTTAAAAATAATTAATTCTACAGAATTATTGCGGTTATAAGAATGAAAAATTAAGATTCTCAAAGAATTTAATTTGAAACCTTTTAAAATTCAATTATTTCTTAAAATTCATGTTATAATGCTTTTAATATTCAAATATTATTTAAATATTTGAATAATTTGAATAATAAATATTTAAATCTAAAATTTTAAGTCAAATTAATTTTTAAATCATTTTTTATTCGAAAATTCTACGAGAATTAAATTATTTAAATGAAAAAATAAATAATTTATTGAGTAATTAAATATTTCTTTAAATTGAATTCTCATTAGGAATTTTATCAAAACATTTTTAAATAATTGATTTCTTTTGACGATTTTTAATAAAATTGCTAAGAACAATTACATTTTTCAAGGAATTTGATTAAAATTGTATTAAAATGCGATGAGTTTTATTAATGAAAATAATTGAATTCTTATAGAAAAAATTTTATTATTTATGAAAATAATTCAAATCCCTGTAAAAAAATTTGATTATTTATTGAAAATAATTAAATAATTGCGAAGAAATTTATTAAAAAAATTGTAAATAATAGAATTCATATGAAATTGAGGAAATTTTTTGAAAATAATTGAAATTTTGCCAAAAATTATATTAAAATTTTTTTTAAAAAATTGAATTTAGCCAAGAATTTTATTAAAATTCTTTAAAATAATTGAACTTTGGAGAAGATTTCTCATATGTATGCATTTAATTTTTTTTTTTGCTTATAATAATTTTTACTTTTATTTTCAAAATATAATTTAATATGAAAATGAACAATATTTTTTAAGTATGTTCATGTATATTACCAAATGGAAAGAAACCACACGCGCGTTATTTTAGCTAGTGCTTAATTACTTGACTAATTAATTAATTCGTTTAATTATTATAATTGTGATGAACTACATAAATAATTTTTTTTTAAATAAAATAACATTCGAATTCAAAAAATTTCAATCTGTGCACTTTCGACTATACATCATTTTGTGGGTAAAAATAGAAATACTTTTTTGAATTTTACTTTCATGAGAGAGAATAGAAGAAATACTTAATTAACGCTAATTGCGAGTAAAAGAGGTTTTGTTTTATATTACCTTATAAATATGCAATGGAAATGTCAATGAACAACGTTCAGAATGTGACAGTAGCATGAGAGAGGTGTGAGAGGAGGAAAAGGAAGAAAAAAAAATTAAGTGACAAATGGCAAGCGACCAATTGTTGTTGGGTATATTTTTAAAACAAAAGATAGGAAACTCTTATGGTCGTTTGCTATTTGTCACTCGCTTGTCATCTCAACTCTCGACTCGTGTAACTGCAATACACATCACACGTGCACGTACACATATATATATTCAAGACCATTAGTAACCAACTGAACAATAAAGAAATTGAAATGCCTGCGCGGGATTTAATAGGATTATAATTACACAACTAATCGCAACAATATTTTTTAAATATTCATTTTTAAATTATGACATTTGCCTGTCAATTCTCATGTCAATTTCAATATTCAATAACGGAATTAACTTGTTATTTTTTTTTATTTCGTTCAAATGATTAATTACTGAATTGGAATAAATTATTTATTATTCGATTGATTTTCCATATATAATTATTTTATATTTAGTTCATTGTAATTAATAAAGTAATAATTTAGTAATTTTTAATTTATTTTCAGTAAAATCTTACTTATTGTAATCGAGAGAATTTTTTTTATCACGTCGCATATATGAATTAGTTTTCAAAGTAATAAATAGATAATTAAATAATAATTGATTTGGAATAATTAATGAATTTTTTCAAAATAACTTATTTTAAGTATCAAATAAAAAGAAGTTCTTATCGCAAATTGAATGCTGAGAACAAACAACTTAATTCTCAGCAGTTCGAAGATAAATAAACTTTTTAACTTTTTGTTAGCTTTGTCTGCGGGAGTTTTATTATTTTCATGTAAATATATTAACGTGAAAGGCAATTGTGAAGAGGTTTATTGTTAAAATGTGAAGTTCAACAGTAAAAAAAGCACAAAAGCTACAAATATACGTATATAGCTTATTGAGAGGGAAAAAATGACAAAAGGTATATAATACAGAAACGCATGAAAGTTTCTGCACGGCAGTCATGCATCTATATAAGGTCGGCGTATATAGTGTGCGAGGTGAAGAAGTGAAAAAAAAATTATTCGCCAAAAATAGCGCAAAGCGTCCGGTTCTTCTCAGAATCTTTTTGATGCGGTTCGCGGGGTTTACCCAGGTCTGTAATTTATTAAGATGAAGTCATTATATGTTTGCCTCTGTAACGTTCATTCGCGTAAAGTCTGTAACTCGTCATAACTGAATACCTGACATAACAAAAACATTTTTGCTCCAAAAAGCGATATACGCACGCTCTTTAACACTAAAATGTATAAATCAGAACTTGCGGATGACTTTTCTTGTGAGAGACGCGCACATATATAAGCAAAATCTTTTAGAATACAATAAATATTATTTTGTCGAGGTTTGCATGTTTCACGGTTATTCTATTGGCATTGGAAAAAAAATAAAAAAAGTATTTAAAAAAATTTTTTTTTAAATCAAATGAATACACTTTTATCACTATTCTGAATAAACTATAATGATAGTTATTTTTCCTATTAGTAGATAAAGACATTATTTTTTTTCACTAGTAAACAAAAATACTACTTTTACCACTTGTGGATAAAAGCATCACTTTTTATTTTTCCTAACAAGTTAAAATTAGAAAAATTAAAAAAAAATTTGAAGAATTAGAACTAGTTAACAAAAATATTAGTTTCCCTACTGGTACCACTTTTTCACTAGTGGACAAAGTTATTACTTTCCGAGTTACTAGATATTTGTAATTTTCTACTGTTACTTTCTCGACATCTAAATAATGAAAAACATTATCCTGTTCCTATTAAAGGACAATGATCTCTAATTTTTTGGTACCACTTTTTCACTAGTGACCAAAGTTATTATTTTCTGTACTAGTAGATAATGGTAATTTTCTACCAATATTTTCTAAAGTTCTTGCTACAGAAAAAAATAACCCCTCTTCCGTTACAAGATAATAGTCTGAATTTTTTTCACTAGTGCTCAAAGAAATTATTTTCTCTATTAGTGGATAATAGCATTAATTTTTTCACTAGTAAACAAAACTATTATTTTTTCCTCATGTAAATAACAGTATCACTAATTATACTAACTAACTAATTTAGTATTAGAAGATTATTTTTCTAATTTAGTATTAGAAGCAGATAACAAAGACATTCGTTTCCCTACTGAAATAAAAAACTAGGAGGTAGAAAACCATTTCTTCACTAGTGGACAAAATTATTACTTTCCGTACTTGCTGACAATTTTTAATTTCTAGCATTATTTTCTCGAGTTTTCGCTAGAAAAGAAAAATAATCTTTTTTTATCAAAGGATAATGATATCGATTTTTTCACTATTGGACAAAGAAACTATTTTCCCTAGGGGATAATGGTACCACTTTTTCACTGGTTGACAAAAATATTACTCTTTTCTACTAGTATATATTAGTGCCATTTTGCAAAGAACAAAGTAAGCAAAGTTTAGTAAACAATGAAATTGTTTTTCCTGTCATTCAAAAATATTACCCCTTTTTTACTAGTGAACAAAGATATTACTTTCCACACTAGTAGATAGTGGTAATTTACTTCTATTACTTATTCAACTTTTCACTGAAAAACAAAAATAATTTTTCCCCCATGAATGGATAATGACTAAATTTTTTTTAACTAGTGGACAATGGCACAACTTTTCCCACTAGTGAACAAAAATATTACTTTTTCCATTAACGGATACTGTCATTTATATTACCACTAGACCAAAAAATGATTTCTTTGTCTACTAATGAGAAAAGTTATAAAAAAGAAATTAAAAGTGAATGACAGGGTTTCTACAAATTTCTCGTTATAAAATTCCATGATTTTTCCATGATTTCCAGGTGATAAATGATAAAATTTCTATGACACATTAAAACAAAATTTTGTCAGTTAAGTCAGGTAAATGTCAGGAAAAGAATTTTTTGTTAGGGAAATTAAGAAAATTGCGACTTTTTAGACTTTTTTTTCCAAACATTGCAACAAAATACCACAATTTTTAATAAAAAAAATGCAACAAAAAAAAACAAAAGTGCAACAAAAATTTTAATCTTTATAATGAAAGAATAACTGTAAACAAATTTTTCAAAAATTGTTTTTGAGTAGTTAAAATTTTGTAAAATTTAATTGAAAATAATTAATTTATTTCCAGTATTTTGTTACAATTTTTGAAAAAATTTTGGAAGAATTTTAATTGCAAATTTTGAAACTAATTGAATTATCAAAAATTTTATTAAAAAATATTTAAAGGAAAATGTAAAAATGAAAATTAGCTTCTAATTTTTTAAAATTCAATATATTTAATATTTTTAATTACATATTTCCAAAAATAATAACATTTTAGAATTATTTTTAACATTTTGAAGAAAACCATAATGTTCAAAATTTTTAATTAAAATTCTTCAAAAAATTCATTAGTTTTTTTAAATTATACAAAAATTCTTTGAAGAAATACAATTATTTTCGAAAAATTACATTAATAAAATATTTTTAAAAACTAATTATTAGAATTTGTTTGTAATAATTTTTCAAGATTCAAAATTTCCTTTTTGGACTTATTAAAATTTTTGAGAAATCATGGTCCTGTTTATAATTAAAATTCTTCAAAAATTTGATCATTTTCATTTATACTTTTCAAAAATTCAATTATTTTTAAAAGATTTTATAAAATTTTAATGGTTTGGAAATTTTTCAAAATTGAAAAACTATTATCTTTCAAAAATTATTTTGAAATATTTAAAAAAAATTAATGGTAAGAATTTCTTTATTATAATTTTTTGAAAATATTATAGATATCTTAATAACTTTAGAAAAAAATATGGAGATTTACAATTATTATAAAAAATTGAGTTTATGTATTTAAATAATTGAATTCTAGAAGAACTTTTGGAAAATTATTTAAATTAATTGATTCAGAGATGAACTTTAGTTAAAAATTATATACAATAAATAATTTTTAAAAACTAATTATTAGAATTTGTTTTTTAATATTTTTTAAGATTCAAAATTTACTTTTTAGACTTATTAAAATTTTTGAGAAATCATGGTCCTGTTTATAATTAAAATTCTTCAAAAATTTGATCATTTTTATTTATTCTTTTCAAAAATTCAATTATTTTTAAAAGATTTCACAAAATTTCAATAGTTTGGAAATTTTTCAAAATTGGAAAACTATTATCGTTCAAAAATTATTTTGAAATATTTAAAAGAAATTAATTCTAAAAATTTCTTTAATACAAGTTTTTGGAAATATTATACCTTAATAACTTAAGAAAAAACTATGGAGAGTCATAATTATTATAAAAAAATTCAGTTTATGTATTTAAATAATTAAATTCTAGAAGAGATGAAGTTTAGTTAAAAATTGTAGAAAATAATTAATTTCAGGAAGGGTTATAATTGTAATTTTTAAAAATGATTAAAATTCATTAATTTTACCCATTTTTCGAAACATTAATGTTTTCCTACCGTAAAAAGAGTTTTGTTAAGGAAAGTAATTTTAAAATCAGTAAATTGTCAGGGAAATTGATAAATTGAAATTTGTGACCACCCTGAGTAACAAAGGAACGCGAATTTCAATCACACGGGTTTTACAACAAAAACTAAAAAAAATTCCATGATCCGATTAGAATTCCATGAGATTTCCATGAATCAAAATGAAATCCCACGATAATTCCATGATTTCCAGATTTTCCATGACTTGTAGAAATCCTGATTTCATCACTATTCTGCATTGAGAAAACGATTTATTTATTATTATTTGAAACAAAATTACTTAAAATTATTTTTTATTTGAATTAAGTATAATGTTTTCTCAGTGTGAATCATGTAGGTAACTAATTAGTGATTGTTTCTTCATGTAGCCAAAAAATTATTTCTTATTCGTCTACACTAATGAGAAAAGTTACAAAAAAGGAATGAAAAGGGAATCATAAAGATATCAGTGGATCATACAAAAGCGCACTTTTTCTCACTAGAGAGAAAAGCGATGGCTTTTCTTTTTAGTGTGAAAAAGTGCGCTTTGTTAACACACTAACTATCTGAGTTAATCAAATTTTAGAAAATTAGTAAAAAAGAGATAAACTCAAAAAATATTAAAATAATAAAAATTCACCTCAATAATATTTCTCCTTATTTATTTTATAGTTCGTTATTTATTCTTAGATTTCAAAATTTATCTCAAAATTTATTTCCAAAAAAAGAATTGAAAGAATGTTAACCAGAAACAAAAATTAGTGACAAAAAAAGTCAACGAAGTGAAACAAATTTTGATTTTATCGTTAACTTTTGAATTTGTCGAGTGTATATATATATATTTCTTGGATCTTTTGTAGTTTCCTCGAAGTGAGACGTTTCAAACATGAGAATCCACCTGATTTGAGGAAAAAAGAATAAATGGGGTGTGACCGGAGGCAATGGGTTTCACACACAAAGGTGAAGAAATTGTGTTCCTAGCCTTCGGGAAACCACAAATTTTTACATTATTTTTTCGGAAAAAAAGGGGAGGGGAAAAATTATTGTCGAAAGACACTAACGACAAATAAAGACTTCACACACAATGATTTTTGTAGCAGTCTGCCAGCTGTCGGAACTATTAGAGCGATCTTAGTTAAGTACAGGTTATGGGTTTTCGTTAGACACGCGTTTCTCTATATATATCTACACTATACTATGAAGCTTCACACCCCGAAAATTAAGATCACTGTTCTTATATATACACGCGCACGGTAAATCATCGGATTTAAAAATCTAATATAATTCATTTGCTAAAGGAATATAATAAAAATGATTCTTAATTGGTGTTTTCGAAAAATATTTTTCGGTAACAAACTGTTTTTTTCAGAAAAAAAACAGAGTCATCTGTGCGGGCTAATTTGGATCCAATTTTTCTTGAATTCTAATTTCTAAATGATTATTTTTTTTATTTCTATAATTTATTACTCATCGTTTTGAAAAGGAGGAGGAGAATTTTTCTGAAAATTAGAAGAATGAAGTGTTTTTCGTAGAAGGGCGCGCGCATTTATTTTATTTTAAGAGAATAAAATTGATTTGATCAACAACGCAACGCACAAGAAGCGGGATGTGTTTGATACACGTTTGAATGAAAGAGAAAAAAGTAGTATTACTTTTGGTTTGTACAGACCGATGGCAGTTTATTCCCTTTGCTATTATGGTCCGGGGAGCCATATATGAAGCAGTAAGCAAGGTAGCTCGCACCGCCTTGTAATTCAGACGCCGCTACATCCAAATAAAGAATTCATAATGGCGATGATGACCAACGCCAATTTTCTCAATATATCTGATACACCAATAACTCAACTGATTCCATCGTGTCGAGCATGATCGTTTATTGTCCTTCAATTCTTATCTTCTTCTCTTTTTGTTCCTTCCCTTTTACAATGCGCACAATTTTCTGTGGAATTATTTGCATTATTTGGGGGAATTCTCTTTCTTTATAATTCCGCGAAAAAAATTGGATAATAATTGGAACTTTTGTATTTATTGTTAATAATATTACTAGCAATAATTCGCACGCGGCTGACTTCTCCCTCTATTTTTTAAAAAATAAAATTAACAATATTAGAAATTAGAACGTAAAAACTTTTAATTCAAATTTTTTTTTCTAAAAATAAAATATGAATTGGAATATAGTTTTAATATTATTATAATTATAATAATCATAAATTCTTACTTTCTAACATAGGGAATTCAGGGGAAAGAGTTTTTATTAAAAGTACTAAAAAAATTAAATTTTTAGAATTCATAAGAAAATTCTGAATTTTTGTGTCTTTTTTGTTTACGTTATGAATTACCGCACGAATTCTATAATATTACACGGAAAAGTTCTTGGGCGAGTCGCTGTACCTGTTGTGGTGGCGCTGACTGACCAGTACCTATGGTAAAGTGACAGCCCCATTTTGGTAGCTCATTTCACCCACAGAGACTGCTGCTTTCCTACTGTGGGGCGTCAGAGCTCTCTTGTGGGGCATCAGAGCTCTCTTTAGAGAGAAAGCAGAAAACCTTTTCTGTGGGAGGCGAGTGAGAGACGTCTGCTCGCCCAAAAACTTTTCCGTGTATATACAAAACATTCAATTTCTTCAATTTCTGACAAAAATTTCTATTTAAATAACTTAAATCTTGAAGTACAACTCTATCATAAAATAAATAAATTATTTAATGAATAATTTTACTTAAATATTTTAAAATGAATTTAATTTTAAAAGAGTTTTCTTTAAAATTATCATAAATAAACGAACTCCAAACGGTTTCAATTTGAAATTTTATAAAATTTCAATGTTAAATGAATTCAATTAAAAATTTCAATGAACTTAGATTTTTGAAAAATTTTAATAATTCAAATTTTTCTGAAATTAATTAAATTTTTTAAGAAATATTTAATTAACTATTAAAAATTATAAATTGGACTTACAGAAGAATTTTGGCTAAAAACACTAAAAAAAAATTGAATTTTGAAGAAGTTACAAATAATAGCAAAAATTCAATTATTTGCAAAAGTAATAAAAGTATTATCACAAAATTCAATTATGTTCAAAATTTACAAAAAAATCTCGACAAAATCCCAATTATTTATCTTTATAAATAAAACAATTCTTCTTCAAAATTCAATTATTTTCAAAAATTTTCCTCATTTCAATGATTTTCAATATTCACTATTTTAAAATAAAATTACCCGAAAGAATTCAATTATTTAAAAACAATTTTAATAAAATTGTACGCAAACATTTAATTATTTCATAAATAATAAAAATTTCACAGGAATTCAAATATTTACAAATTTTTTACAAATTTCTTCTCAATAATTCAATTATTTTCATAAATAATAAAAATTTCACAGAAATTCAAACATTTACAAATTTTTTACAAGTTTCTTTTCAATAATTCAATTATTTTCAGAAATATTAAAACTCAACGCAAAGTTTCATTTTTTCAAATACATTTTTAATCGAATTCTTTGAAGAATGATAACTATTCCAAAAAATTTTATTAAAATCATTGAAATAATTCAATTATTTAAAAATTTTTTAATAAAATTCTTTATGAGAATTAAATTTTGAGAAAAATTCAATTATTCAATAAATAATATACTTTTGTATTTAAATAATTGAATGCTTGTAGAGTGTTCTAATAAAAATTTAAATAAAAAATTATTGCTTTCGAATAATTTTACAATTAAAGATATTCGTAAATAAATTTAACAGAACATTTTTTTCAATAAAATTTTTTCCTTTATTTTCTAAAAATTCAAAAATTTTCATTTTCAATTCAATTTTCTAATTTACAAATATAATTTATAAACATTTTTTTTCTTTTTTAATAAAAATAAATCCAATTCTTTTTAGAATTTTTAAGCAAAATTATTTGTCTAAAACAGCTATAAATAATAATTTAAAGAAAGTTCTTTGCGAAGTAAACTATTTAAAATGAATACAACAAATGAAATTTGTTAATAAATTTAAAAAAATAATTGTCAAAGGGGTAAATAAGTAACCTATTTGGAGGTATTTGATTTTTTTTTTGAATTTTTTGTCTTAAAAACTTTCAAAAATAAAAAAAAAATGCTAAGAAATTTTGATTCAAAATTCTTTTTTGACAATATTTTGTATATTTTTAAATGTCGCTGGACTTTAAAAAAACAAAATTTTCTTATCAAATCTTTTAAAATTTGATACTTTTTCTAATACTTTTTGATAAAATTCCTTGATTTTTGGTTAAATGCCCTGATTAATTTTATCCCCTTTTTTATCTCTGATTTGAACTCTTTAAATTTGAATTAGTAAAAATGTTTATTAATTTGAATTAGTGACTGACTTTTTGCTTTTGAAATAGTAAAGTTTACTAATAAATTAGTAGAAATTACTATTTATTAGTAAAATTCACCAATTATTCAAAAGCAAAAAGTCAGTCACTAATTCAAATTAGTAAACATTTTTACTAATTCAAATTTAGAAAGTAGCAACCCTGCCTTGACACTAATTGCATAATTAAATTTCTTAAAAGGTTTTATCTCTAACTGATTGTTTAATAATAAAATGAAAATTTTTATCTTGCAGAATTGACTTCTATAAAAATTTTTAGAAAAATTAGAACTTTATGTAAGTATTATTAATAAAAATTAGAGTAATTATAATTAAATTATAATTATTAATTAGTAAGATTACTTTTCTCAGTGTTCGAAATGATTATATTTATTCATTTATTTATAATTTATAAAATTAAGTAAACTTATTGTGAAAAAATATAAATTATACTATATAAAAGAAGTTTTATACTCTATATAAATCCCCTTTTTCCAAAAACTGTAACCTTTTAATCCTGAAGCATAGTGAAATTTGGCTGAGAATCAATATGCTCTACTGATTCTCAAAATTTCAATAAGTGATATTTCAATGAAAATCAGTTGAAAATTACTGAAATATTTTGTTATTTTTCACTGATCAGTTAAAAAGTAAAGAAATATCAGTCATTTTTTACTGATTAGCCAAATGAAAATTTACTGGAAATTCCTGTCACAGATAATATTGGAAATTTAAGTTATTTTTTAATTGGTGCTTATTAAAGCAAGACTTCTTTTCTGTCTAAAAATAAGTTTTTCCTTCCAACGTCTTTTTTTCGCGATAATGAAGAGATAGAATGTAAATGCAAAACAGAATGTCCGGTTTTTTTTTTTTTTTTTTTTTTTTTTTTTTGAAATGTAGGATCAATTTGCAAGAGTTAAAGAGACACTTGGATGACTTTATTTCTCGACATAATCCAAGAATTATATGCATTTCCCCGATCATGCTATACGATTATAAGCTGAAGCTATATACCTAAATTCTGTACGGAGCCACGATTCTAATTACAGCCAAGGTAGTAATTCTATTCGAATGACGGAGTCAATGTAAAGATGACGATGTCGCTGACGCGTGTACAGTCCACTTCGAAAGGGATCAAACTGGATGATGATATTAACGCAGAAAAAGAATAAGAAAAAGATAAAGAAAAAAACAAGAAGAATAAGACGAAAATGAAGCAGAAAAGGTAGTAGTAGAAGAAGAAGAAGAAGAAGAAGAAGTAGAAAAAGGAGGAGAAGAAGAAGAAACAGAAGAAAAGAAAGAAGAAGAATCAGAAGACATGAGACTCGCATTTAACGAGGTTTGTCGATGAGGTGGGGCAAAAAACCTCGATCTGCGTCTAATTACCAATGCCAGGGAAACACGTTTCTCGCGTGTTCGCATCGAAATTATGGATCTTTGCTTGTTTCGTGATGCGCTGTTACTGAAGATGACTGACGCATGCGGCTCAACGTCTCTCCCTCATTCACTCTTTTACCCTCAAACTATCTCTCTCACATATACGCTTAGCATCAGGTTAAGCGACTCAACGAGTAAATGAATCCGCATTACGTGGGCGTGTCAATTCCATGAGAACGATCCCTTGAAAACCGTCATTGAACATCCTTTGCCGGATCATTTAAAGTGATCATGTTCATTTACCGCCTTTCTTGTTACACTCAGCGAAAGATATATTGTTGCAAGTCGTCCGAGATTCCTCCAATATTGTGCGGTTCACGTGATACGATGCGGATAATCTATATATTCCCTGAGCTGGTAATTCTTACAAGTGCACAAAAAAGAAGAAAAGAAAATAATGTTTTTTTATTTCTAAAACTCCGATTACGATCGAAAATTTTATTTTGTCTTCTGAGAAATGTGTAAATATACAGAAGAGGGGAAGCTATTAAGATTGAATGATTGAATAACAAGCTGGTAACAGTGTTGTGGTATAGTCAATAATTTTCTTCACATTTTATGCGCGCGGATGTCATGAATTTGTATTATTTCATTCGTCTTTTTTTATCTGATCAAGACTGATTCGGTATTGCAATCGTCTTTTTGATATGAGAATATTCGGTTATTATAAAAATTATTCTTTGAATATCATATCTGGAATATCTTTATGAATTATCATTTGTGCCCAGAGCGAAAAAAATTAAGAGAATTATATTTTTTCCATCTTTATGTTTTCTTTTTTTCATATCGTTTACATTTTTATTTCTATTTTTTATTTGTATTTGGAAAAGTCAAATTTCCACTAGTGGACAAAGAAATCGTTTTCCCTATTAGTGAATAATGACACTACTTTTTTCACTAGCAAACAAAAGTACAACTTTTCCCACTTGTGGATAACAGCACGACTTTATTTTTATTAACAAGTTAACTAGAATTAGATATAGTTAACAAACAAATTAGTTGTTCTACTGGTATCACTTTTTCACTAGTGGACAAAGTTATTTCTTTCCGAACTAGTAGATATTAGTAATTTTCTATTATTATTTTCTCAACTTCTAACTAGAGAACAAAAACAAATTACAGGTCTGGCTAGACATGACTTTTACTACTAATTCTATAATTTTAGAAAAGTAAATGTCGAACTAAAATTACTTTTTACTATACTAACTCTAAAACGTGTTTTTTGCTACAATGAAAAATAAAGAGGATTTTATAATAATTTAAAATTTTAAAATTTTCGTAATTTAATTTAATTTTGTAATTTCGGAAATTTTCGTAATTGCAAGTAGAATTTGACTAACTATTTAGTAGAAGTTAAAAAAAATTAGTAGATTAATTTAATTAAATATCAATAAAGCAAGTTCTCTTAATCATTTATTCAATCAAATCACTAGAAATTAGTGAAATTACACTAAAAATAAAAATAAATATTCTTCTATAAAAAAATTATTCACTAACAATTAGTAACATTTCTCATATTTTAATAATCAAAATAGAGAAAAGACATTCCATAAAAATTACCAACAAAGGGTTGCTACAAAAATTTAATTTTGTTTTACCTGACTTTTCCCTGATTTCCAGACAAAATTTTGTCTTTTTCCCTGACCCTGAAGAATATTCTGATTTATACTCCAAAAATTATTAGAACCTTTTAAAATGTAATAACTTTTAAGAATATTATTATAAAACATAAAAAGTATATTATGTTACTGTAACTTCTTCAAAATTATTTTCATCAATTCAATTCAATTATTAATTTTTTTGAATTGTTAACTAAAATTTTTCTTTAAATCAATTATTTTTAATAATGTTTTATAAAGTTTTTAATAATTTTTAAACTTATTTGTTTACAATTCAATTCGACACGGAATTTTGTTTATTCGGAAATTAATTATAAATTAGAAAATAAAAACAATAATTTTTTAATAAATTCAGTTAAACTTTTTCAAAAAAATTAATTCTGCAGAATTATTAGTTAAAACTTTAAAAGTATGAAAAATTCAGATTTTCAAAGATATGAATTTGAAACCTTTTCATATTATCTAAGACTTTAACGGAAATCCAATTTTTAATCAACATTTATTAGATAATTCTACCAAAATTCAATTATTTATTCATTTCTTTATTTTACAATCAATTAAATAAAAAAATTAATAATTTATTGAATAATTGAATGTTTCTCAAAATTTAATTTTCATAAAGAATTTCATCAATAAATTTTGAAGTCATTAAATTAATTCTTTCGATGAATTTTAATAGAATTTTTAAGAAAAATTACATTTCTCTAGGAATTTGATTAAAAATGAAATTCTGCGATGAGTTTTATTATTTATAAAAATAATTGAATTCCTAAAAAGAATTTTATTATTTACGAAAATAATTGAATCATAGTAAAAAATTATATAGTTTATGATAATAATGGAATTATAAACGAAGAAATTTAAAATAAATTTGAAAATAATTGCATTTTTATAAATTTTTATTATTTATGAAAATAATTAAATTTTTTCGTAGAATTTTATCAAAATTTGTTTTAAATAATTGTAGAATTTTTTGTAGAAATTTTTTGTAGAATTTTCTTATGAATTCTAAAAATTTTATTTATGCCCAGTACTTTTAATAAAAACTCCTGACTTTTTCCTGACTTCCCTGACCTGTGGCAACCCTGATTAAACAAATGTCACAAAACACCATGTGCACCATATGCATAAAAAAATCTTCTTTTCGCTCTTGGTGCAAAATGTACTGCATTACAAATTGCAATTTTTTTCAATCTACAGTATAATTTTCAACTTTTACTCACTCGCAAGCTTGCAATTGAATTTTTACCGTCTCCCTAAACAATAAATTCTCAAGAACACTAATTTTTTTTTTTTTTTTGAAAACAGGAAAACATTATTACTTCCTTATATGATATTCATCCTCATTGTGGTTAAAATTTTCCACTTGACGTACTTCCCTTTTGTGCGCGATCCAATATAATAATTGAATATTGTGCGCGCGCGTGTATCGCCATGACATTCGACATGTTATGTCACGAAATAAATGCAACATGACAGGCGGGTATCTCTCTTCCAACTCCTCTATATACATACATATATATATATATATATATTATATTTATGGTCACACGGTAATCGGTAATAGAATGTTGATATTATAATGTTTCATCGATGTTAGTTTGCGTTGCGTATGCGCGGAGAAAGGCGCGTCATAAACGCTTATTTTCAAAGCCCATATATAATGCCGTTAGAATATATATAGACTTAGATACGGTTATTTTCCAAACAATTGTTCACGCAGTCTTAATTTTTCTCTGATATATGGGTTTTTCAAGTATATTTATTGTATGAGTGCGTGTACACAAAATTGTTTTCCATTCTTAAAAAAATTATAAGGGAGATGAAAAATAGAAAAACTAGAAATATGCGTCTCTATAGAATATTGGATAAATAAAAATCTCTATCATAAATCAGCAATTTATTAAATTCAAGATTTTCTCACATTAACATTTTTTCAATGATTTTGAATGAGCCTTGAAGTTATGAGCGCGTTCAAATAAATGTAATATTTATTGGATTTCTTTTCACACTTTATGCTGAAATGTTTAATGCGATGATATATTGATGGAATATCTGATGAAAGTTGCGGTAGAAACTGTTTTATTTTCTTCTTTTTTTTTGAAAATATAAATTTGTTCTAATTTCTTGCCTTTTGCATTAAAGAAACATTTTAATTAATTCAAATAAAAAAATTAGTTTAAATAATAATTTTTGTTAGTTATACTCACAAAAATGTTCTATTACAATTATCATTATTATTTTTCCATAGAAAATGAGATTTTCGTCAATTTCAAATTTAAACCTTTTAAAATTTAATAACTTTTAAGAATATTATTATAAAACATGAAGATATCGATCACTCCGAGTCGAAGACTCGGAGTGATCGATTTCTTCTTATTTTATAATAATTAAACATGATAAGAATATTGTTACTGTATCTTCTTCAACATTACTTTCATCAATTCAATTCAATTATTCTTTTTTTCAATTTTTAAATAAAATTTTTCTTTAAATCAATTATTAATAAAATTTTTTAAAAATTATTAGAAATAATTGATTTAAAGAAAAATTTTATTTAAAAATTGAAAAAAAGAATAATTGAATTGAATTGATGAAAGTAATGTTGAAGAAGATACAGTAACAATATTCTTATCATGTTTAATTATTATAAAATAAGAAGAAATCGATCACTCCGAGTCTTCGACTAATAATTTTTAATAATTTTTAAAAAATTTTATTAATAATTTTCAAATTCATTTTCTGACAATTCAATTTGACACGGAATTTCGTTTATTCGGAAATCCTACGAGAATACAATTATTTATTTATTTATTTATTTATTTTACAATCAATTAAATACAAAAATAAATAATTTATTAAAGAATTGAATGTTTCTCAAAATTGAATTTTCATAAAGAATGTTATCAATAAATTTTTAAATCATTAAATTCTTTCCACGAATTTTAATAGAATCTTTAAGAAAAATTATATTTTTCTAGGAATTTGATTCAAATTGAAGTTTTGAGATGACTTTTATTATTTATGAAAATAATTGAATTCCTAAAAATAATTTTATTATTTACGAAAAGAATTGAATCTCTGTAAAAAATTGTATAATAGTTTATGAAAATAATGGAATTATTACGAAGATATTTTTAACAAATTTGTAAATATTTGAATTCTTGTGTATTTTTATTATTTATGAAAATAATTGAATGTTTTTGTAGAATTTCATCAAAATTTATCTTAAATAATTGAATAATTAAATAATTCTTTGAGATTTATTAAAATAGTAGATATTGAAAATCATTGAATTGAGAAAAATTTTTAAAAATTATTGCAATTTGGCCAAGAATTTTGTTAAATTTTGTCGAGAATGTTTATTTAAGTTTTCAACATAATTGAATTTTTGTAATTATTTGTAACTTCTCCAAAATGCAAATTTTTTAGTGTTGTTAACTAAAATTCTTCCATTTGTTTACAATTCAATTTGACGCGGAATTTTATTTATTCGGGAATTCTTCAATTAATTATGTATTAGAAAATAAAAACATGAAATCATTTTTTAAGAAATTCAGTTAAACTTTTTCAAAAAAAATTAATTCTGCAGAATTGTTAGTGAAAAGTATGAAAAATTCAGATTTTCAAAGATATTAATTTGAAACCATTTCAAAATTAAATTATTTCTAAAAATTTACTGTTATGCTTTTAATTTACAATGATTATCTAAAATTTTAACTGAAATCCATTTTTTAATCAATATTTATTAGATAATTCTACTAGAATTCAATTATTTATTGATTTCCTTCTTTATTTTAGAATCAATTAAATACAAAAATAAATAATTTATTGAATAATTGAATGTTTCTCAAAATTGAATTCT